>CM037787.1:13483409-13533409 GCA_021229015.1 Solen grandis | reverse complement strand
ACAATTACGGAAATACCTTAGGCGAAGACCTTCTTTTTCATACGACCGCCTTTCCATCTCTGTGAGAGTTAAAGGACACAATTATATTCCTCATGTTACTTAATATGTTGTTGGTAAATATAAATGACCCATGTGGTTATTTTTAAAAAGGACACATTGCTGTAAGACCCGTGAATTAATTTAGGAATTTAATTTATAATCCACCCTTACTTTTACGTCAGACTCGATTAAACAGTTGCGAATTGCAAGGGCTGAATTCGAAATTTTCAACTCACTTAAGAATCTGTTCCTTTTCGCACAAAGCAGTTTGCATTCAGTCCCCAGCTTACCACACCTCAGTATTCCGACCAGTTGATCCTGATCACCATAAAGTGGTCGCACATAACTTCATTATTCCGACCATTTGATCCTGATTACCATACAGTGGTCTAACATAACTTCATTATTCCGACCATTTGATCCTGATCACAATAAAGTTGTCGCACATAACTTCATTATTCCGACCATTTGATCCTGATTACCATACAGTGGTCTAACATAACTTCATTATTCCGACCATTTGATCCTGATCACAATAAAGTGGTCTAACATAACTTCATTATTCCGACCATTTGATTCTGATCACAATAAAGTGTTAATCACATAACCTCAGTACTCGTATTCCGACCATTGAACATGATCACAATAAAGTGGTCGCACATAACTTCATTATTCCGACCATTTGATTATGATCACAATAAAGTGGTCATCACATAACCTCAGTTCTAGTATTCCGACCATTTGATCCTGATCACAATAGAGTGGTCGTACATAACTTCATTATTTCGACCATTTAATCCTTATCACAATAAAGTGTTCATCACATATCCTCAGTACTCGTATTCCGACCATTTGATCCTGATCACAATTCAGTGTTCATCACATAACATCAGTTCACGTATTGCGATCATTTAATCCTTATCACAATAAATTGTTCATCACATAACCTCAGTTCTCGTATTTCGACCATTTGATCCTGATCAAAATAAAGTGTTCATCACACAACCTTAGTTCTCGTATTCCGACCATTTGATCCTGATCACAATACAGTGTTTACCACATAACCTCAGTTCTCGTATTCCGACCATTTGATTGTGATCACAAAACAATGGTCGCACATAACTACATTCTTCCGACCATTTGATTCTGATCACAATACAGTGTTCATCACATAACCTCAGTTCTCGTATTCCGACCATTTAATCCTGATCACAATACAGTGTTCATCACATAACCTCAGTTCTCGTATTCCGACCATTTAATCCTGATCACAATACAGTGTTCATCACATAACCTCAGTTCTCGTATTCCGACCATTTAATCCTGATCACAATACAGTGTTCATCACATAACCTCAGTTCTCGTATTCCGACCATTTGATCCTGATCACAATACAGTGTTCATCACATAACCTCAGTTCTCGTATTCCGACCATTTAATCCTATCACAATACAGTGTTCATCACATAACCTCAGTTCTCGTATTCCGACCATTTGATCCTGATCACAATACAGTGTTCATCACATAACCTCAGTTTATAATTCATCACATAACCTCAGTTGAAATTAATGATAGAATATTAATAATATTAGCAAAGTGCGGCGGTGTTTCGGGGGTACACTGCTTTGTAAATTTTTTCCTTTAAAAAAAAACTTCAATTTCTAACTTATTATCAAAAAAAAAAAAGGAAGTTTACGAACACACCAATACTTCAATATTTCAACTGTTTGATCCTGATCACAATACAGTGGTCGCACATAACTTCATTATTACGACTTTTTGATTCCGATTACCATATGGTCGTACATTACTTAATTATTCCGACTATATGATCCCGATCACTATACAGTGGCCGTTTGACTGAAAATGAAAAAAACAGCAAAAAAAAAAAAAAAAAAAAAAAAAAAACCGGATGATGCATCGCACATGTTCGTCTGTCCAAGATACAAAACTGTATGTCAAAATAAAGTAGTCGTGATAAAATTATGTATTTCAGTTTGAATTGTTGGTGGCACTACTGTTTCTTATATAAATTATTCGTTACACAATACTGCAGTTAATTTAAATTGTTCATGATACAATACTGTAGTTTAACACAGATCGTTCGTGATACAATTCTAAAGTTAAAAACAGGTTGTTCGTGATACAATACTGTAGTTTAACACAGATTGTTCGTGATACAATACTGTAGTTTAACACAGATGGTTCGTGATACAATACTGAAGTTAAATATAGGTTGTTCATGATACAATACTGTAGTTTAGCAAAGATTGTTCGTGATACAATACTGAAGTTAAATATACATGTAGGTTGCTCGTGATACAACACTGTAGTTTAACACAGATTGTTCGTGATACAATACTGAATTTAAATATAGGTTGTTCGTGATACAATACTGTAGTTAAACACAGATTGTTCGTGATACAATACTGAAGTTAAATATACATGTAGGTTGCTCGTGATACAATACTGTAGTTTAACACAGATTGTTCGTGAAACAATACGGTATTTTTGATATAGATTGTTCGTAATACATTATTTTGATAAAAAAAATGTAAGCAATATACTACTGAACAGTAATTTTAATTTCTTTATAAAAAGTATTTATTTATAGGCAGATAGCATTTCAAGTTAATGGCGTATATATGTTATTGGTATTATTAACAGTTTGCATTTTTAACAAATGTACAAGTAATTTACTTAATAAGGAAGAATCACATTAGAGATGTATTCGGCTAAATTTTCAATTAAATATTGGATATAAATAATCTTCACTTTTTGAAACTAGTACAAAACGGCCGGTGACAAAAACAAAACCTTGTCACAGGAATTTACGGAAATGGGTCCGCTATTATCAGAAAGGCTCACTGGTAATTAATTATGCATAGAGTACCATAAGTTCATGTGACAAATGGTCACGGATATAAAATGGCTGAACAGCATTCTGACAGCTACCAAAATAAAAGTCCTATGTAAGGCAGAAAGGCCGAAACATAGAAAATACTCATCGAGAAAATGTCGACGGTTTTGTAGGATTTTCTTTTTGTTCATATGACTTTGTCTGTTTTCAATGATTGACCGAATATATCTTTAGATGATTCTTAGATATATTTTTGTTTATATAGCATTTAGTGTCTATTCAGTGATTGACCATTTTTACTTTCCTTACAGACATGTGTGTAGCGAGAGAACCGTGTTTTCATATGTGATTCTACAACACGCTGTTATGTAATGTAAACATCTCTTGAATAAAATTACTGTTATCCTCATTCATATTATTTACGTCACTTTGTTGCAGTCATTTGACAATATGTTGCTCTTAGACCAGACAAAAAGTATTTTCCGTTTTTGACAGGAACATGAGTATAGTCTCCTTTGAATTATTGGTTGCCTCTTGACAGGAACATAAGTATAACCTCCCTTGAATTATTGGTTGCCTCTTGACAGAAACATACGCATAACCTCCCTTGAATTATTGGTTGCCTCTTGACAGAAACATAAGTATAACCTCCCTTGAATTATTAGTTGCCTCTTGACAGGAACATAAGTATACAATGTTATACAGCCTATAAAAGAGATGTCATACAGTATTATGGTTTAAGTAACCAATTTGCTCATATTATACATTTTTATTCAAATATAAAACTGATTATACTTTATCTAAGGTATGATTCCGGGGTAGGTTTTAAAAGGACATGTCCAAACACGTTACCAACAACTAATTCGATAAATGCATCAACATGTTTAGCAGATACCCGTTGAGCGATTCTTGATCCATAATATTGAAGTTATTTTATTATATATAACTTTACCTATACTGTAACATCGATCCGTGAGACTGCGAGTACATAGTCCTTTGGAATGAAAAAAAATGACGATAATTATCTTTACGAAAGTTAATGGAAAAAATAAGGAAGAAACAAATCGGAAGAAAGAAAAATCGGTTTTATGAGGTCGCTTTGGCGAGGTTCTACTGTAATTTATTATTACACTGTCCAGAAACAACTCAACACATTTTATTCAATAATAAGGCCTCCGACAATACATAAAGCAATATAATTAGTATATTGAAAGGTTATGTTAATATTTATACTATCAAAAGTTAAAATATTATATACATAGATACTTATATTTCGAATAGTTCTATCGCAACTTGAGTTCACCAGTGAATAGAAATCCTGCAAATCAGTTCCACTATTGTACTAGCTTAACACGTATTGTTGCCGTACAATATCATATTAGCAATACACTAGATTTCAATATTACAATACATATTCATGCTGGCATGTGTAAGGTAAAACTATTGTACTTGTATGTTGTACTTGTTCATGGTCAAGAAATGGGAACTAATGTATTTATAAAAAAAACATTATTTGTTAAAATAAGTTTGTTTTCGTTGTCGAAGACAATTTTACAAGGTACTAGAAAAAATCAAAATGTAATAGTTTCCACAAGTTCATTTCTGATAGGATAACCCCCGGTCTTGACCGATATGGTTTAAGACGTATACATCCAGCCTTAATACATGTTTACTTACTGTTTATCTTATCTATTATGCAAAAATTGACCCGTATAATAACAGCACACCTGGTGGCATTATATCATCTTTTAATTTTGTTTGTTGATTTGTTGGTTTAAAGTCCCACCGACATTTGGAGATTATATCTTCTTGAGACAGATATAGTTCTGTCACACTGCAGTATCACGTTGTACATAGACATGTGGACCGGATAAGATATATATAAACTAACATTTTAACCAAATATAACATCAGACGTTTGAACAAAGATACTTAAATAACGACAATAGACGCCAAAATGTTTCAGACTCTTCGCATAGCACCTTAACTGTCCAAATTGTTAATGATAAACTACCTGTATGAATGCAACATGAAAACTGTAAAAAACGGTCTAGAGAAAAAAATCAGTGAACTCGTGCACTAACACCACATCATTTTTTAAAGAAGTAATAAATTTAAACAGGTACAACAGAACAATTGCATATCAATTCATCTGTTCATAATCTACAAGGCATCATCTTAACTTTCTTAAATGGTAATACGCATTATTAAACAAATATGGTCTACAAATAATGTACTACAGATACGTACATTAATGCAATAGCTGAAGTGATAATATATGCCCTAGAATAATAGAATATACAATTGCTCCAACACAGTAAATTTTCTTTAAAAAAAAAAAGGCTCTGAAAATCTCTTTCAAACAGTTAAATAGTATGAAATGACACTTTGTATAAATGTGGGGTTTAGATGGCCAGTTCCTTGAATTTATCAGAATGCCTTAGCATCTTCCATAAAGTACATGGATACATAGTCAAGTTCAGATTCAAACCAAAGGCTTGAACACTCACTAAACAAATCCATAATTTGCCTTTATGTTTGTTTTGATAACTTTTGTCAAAAGATCTTGAATGCTTATGTATATCCAGGATTGAATTTAAACAGCATCAGACAATAACAAGAAGTTTTACATATAAACATTAAATTTTGGATAAAATAAAAAACATCAGTGAAATTTTGATATGAAAAATCAGCAGAACTTTAATTTGTGTCCGCCATCCGAGAACTGGTTATTCGAATTATGTACAATTACTGTTGCAAAACGATATCATTTAGTTGACTAAATAGCATTCGGCAACGAAACCATTTAAGAAGTAACAAGAAATGTTTGTGAAACATATATGCCCCCCTCATATGCCATAATATGTATATAGCTATATTACATGCAAGGAGTTTGCCTTCATAATGTTGGCTTGTCACAAAAAATTCTCAAACTTCAAAAATTTGAGTGAAAATATAATGTGCTAAAATGTGGAACTAAACATTTACTGAAATAAATGGGCTGGAGAAATATTTACACAAGTCCACAAAGGTTTAAGTGAAAGAACATTGTCATTCCTATTGATATGCAACAACTGTAAAATATTTGAAGCAAAGGTTTTCAGCTGGACAATGCTTCCTTAACACAATGTACTGACCCCTAAAGTCCATAGAGGTCTTCTTTATTAATTACTATTAAGTATATGTTAAAACCAGACACAATGAGATTTTGAGTTATTAGTCAGACAGTGCTTAAATCGTACAAAATATTTATAAGAATCCAACTTATTAATTTGAAAACAAGGTTTTCTACATATTATAAGCAACAACTACATGAGGTTAGGACCTTAAGAGTAAAAATAAAATAGAATTTATCACTTGGGCAAGACATTTATATAATGAAAATATATCAACATGTGACTTTGTGAACTTGACCTTTGGATGTTGACACCCAAATCAATAGAGGTCATCTACTCATTATAAGGAACAACCACATATAGTCTGAAATAGGACTAAAATTTTATTTGGACAAGGCCAAGTCATCAAACATATATACAAATGCAACCTTGTGACCTTGACCTTTGAGGTAATGACACCAAAATTGATAAGGGTCATCTACTAATCATAAGCAACAACCACATGAAGTTTGAGACTTAAAGGTCAAATAGAACTTCAAGTTATCACTCGGACAAGGTCTGGTATTATACATACACAACATGTCCTGTGACCTTGACCTTTGAGGTAATGACACTAAAATCGATAGGGGTCATCTACTAATCGTGAGCAACAACCACAAGAAGTTTGAGACTTAAAGGTCAAATAGAACTTAAGTTATCACTCGGACAAGGTCTGGTATTATACATACACAACATGTGACCTTGGCCTTTGAGGTAATGACACCAAAATCAATAGGGGTCATCTACTAATCATGAGCAACAACCACATGAAGTTTGAGACTAAAGGTCAAATAGAACTTAAGTTATCACTCGGACAAGGTCTGGTCTACCGACAGACCGACGGACCGACGGACATACGGACCGACCGACCGACATGAGCAAAGCAATATACCCCCTCTTCTTCGAAGGGGGGCATAATTACATTTAAAAAGGGTTTAGCAAGTTGTACACACATTTTGTTGTTATGACTTTGCAAAATAACAAATATTCACCACATTGTTTTCGATGCTGCTTTACAAAAGCTTCCATAGGGCAATTTCCTAAGTCTTAGGTTCAGCTACAGTTTTACTGTTAAATTGTCCTATGTAGCGTACATACCCCATTATAAAGGTGAAATGGTCATACAAAATGTGGACATAGAGCAAAGAACACTCCGTTTAAATTGAACGGAAGCTTAAAAGATAGCGCAAAGTAAGACCAATTGAATGGTACATTTATTTATTTATCTATTTTACTTTTATTTTATTTATTTATTTTTGCAAAAAATGGACATAGGACACTTTAAGAGTTAGGCGACGATTTATGTTGTTTTTATCTGTTCTTTACATATCTTTTGGGAAGCAATAAGTTTAAATAATATCCATTTCAACGGTTCTTGCGTTGGACCCGTACAAGAGAGTTCGAACAAATCAACTTCGGATTTACCTAGCACGACGCTCTTATATCACTGACTATAATTCTCTTTCCTTTCTAACATCATGATTATGACAATAGAAACTAACTCAAAATGCTCGGAAAATATGAAACGCCACACGAAAATGTGACGCACGACAATTTGAAGATTTGAAGCGACGCTCGGCATTTATTGTGATATTTTGGGAAAATATAGTGGTTCAAAGGGATTTTTTCGCGCGATAATGTCGACTGTCTTGTCGCAGTGTCAAGTGTCTTTTCGCATCATTTACAATTGTTGTGCGTCATTTCAAACTGTCGTGCGTCGCCTTCATAAAGCGCAAAATACTGGTCCAAACCATTTAAACAAAAACAACAACAACAGAAGAGTAAGGTTAGTCTTGGGAGATCGGCAGATGTAAAAGAGAGACAGTTATCATCGATGTATCAAACGTGCACTATTCATCCTAGATCTCACCTTAAAAGTGATTTCTTTCCGCCGTTACACACGATAGAAAGCCCAATCATTTAAACTTTGTCCGGTCATATTAGCAATTATGATATTTAATTAATATTTGTCAATTATGAAATAATATATGCAATTTCAAAAATATATAATATTTAATTGACGCAGCTTAGAAACGCGACGTCAGTATGGAATAGGTTTTATTTTTGCCAATGGAGCCGCATAATCAAATCAGGGAGAAACCACCGTTATTATTGTAAAATAAAAACATGCAATATGTTAAAAAAAAAACCTTTATGATTCAATTACTTGCATTAACTAATGAAAATAAATTACAAGATTCAAAATATGCAAGTCCCCTGTCGTTATTAAAAAGAAACTGGACACATATAATGTGTATCTGATGACTTCTCCTACAACTTGTAGGCAACGGGTTTTAAAATTTGGTTAACGAACCTTGCAAGTAATCTGATTTATTAAAGCTCGGACATTTTTTTTAGAGATGTTTTGAGATCTTAAAATATACAGAATTTAGATACAAACCGTCAACTTGAAAGAACAATGAAAAAGCAGTTAAAATATAAATATTACAGCATATTGTAGAAAGTGTAAAAATACACAAATACTATACGTATGACCGTAGTGGACATGTCTAATTTACGGCTCCAGACCCAACCTGCGGTCCCAGTATGTATAGTGCTTGAAATGGGTAAAACTAAACATAACATAGCTTATGTAGTAAAGCCTTGTAAAAATATATTTATTTTAATACATATCATCAATGCAAAAAGAATACCATGCTCCTACGTTACGCTACGTTAACAAGGGATGTAATAACTACCGGGAAGATTGTTATTGCCGGGACCTGTACCTGAATCCCTTACCAAATAAAAACGTATCTAGGCTGAATGGTCCTTGATGTTGTTGCTGCTGCTGGTGATGATGATATTTTTTTAAAATTGACATTAATATCGCCATAGTAGCTTACTGTCTGGAAATTTCATGCATCTTGCAGACCCTAACTATTCAATTAATTATATAAGAAATGAATTACCTGTTGTAATATGTATCTTCATTGATCTATAAATTAGCTAATATATGGCATCTCAAATCATCATCACACAATGTGTCTACTATAATTAAAGGAATGTTCTATATTTCTGAAGAAAAAAAAGATAATATAAGTTTCTTTTTCTTTTTTTGTTGTTGACTTTTTCTGTATGACTTTGCTTTATTTATGTCGTGCTTCAAAAACATGCGCGACGTCTTTGATGCTTTGCATCAAAATTAGTCTTTTGTCTGTATTGGTACAGTTATGTACAACTCACAAACTTGTTACACTGAAGTTTAAGTGTGCCCGATACTCTCTTTTGATTGTTCTATTTCACTTAAAGGAACAATATATACCCAGTTTACATGTAAAGAGTGTCAGTGATAGTTTTCTAAATTGTGGGACACCAATTTTGAAAAGGAAAAAGATCTTTTTTAAAATAGGTTCTGGAGGAGGCAGGTCGGCATGCTTTTTACTCCCCTCACAAACTTAGTTTGTTGGGAGGGGATGTATCGGAGTCACTGTGTGGGTCGGTCGGTAGCATTTTTTATGCCCCCCCCCCCCCTTGAAAAATGGGCGGCATATAGCATTGCTTCTGCCTGTACGTCCGTCCGTCCGTACGACCAAAAATTTTCCGATCATTAACTGGAGAACCACAGGGCCAAGGTTTGTGGAACCTGGAAGGGACATTAGCAATGACCAGCAGATGAACCCTATTGATTTTGAGGTCACTAGGTCAAAGGTCAATGCCACTGTGTTTGTGTGAAATCTTGTCCGATCATTAACTGGAAAACCGCAGGGTCTGGGTTTGTGACACCTGGTAAAGACATTGGCCACAACCAGCAGATGCATCCTATTGATTTTGAGGTCACTAGGTCAAGGTCACTGTGTACATTAGAATAAAATCCTTGCCCAATCATTAACTGGAGAACTGCAGGGCCTTGGTTTGTGAAACCTCTTAGAGACATTGGCCATGACCAGTAGATGAACCCTATTGATTTTGGTCATGGTCACTGTAAACATTAGTATGAAATCCTTGTCAGACTGGTCGAAGGTTCTTGACATGCTATCATTCAACAAAAAGCGGTTGTGGGGGCATCTGTGTCCTATGGACACATTCTAGTTTATCCATGCTTTTTCTCCTTAACTACTGGATTGATTTTAGTAAGAATTTATAGGAAGTTTCACTAGCAAGCACAAATTTGCATATTGTACTGTTGTAACGGTTGAATGATTTTTTCTTTGAGTTATGTCCCTATAATGAACTTCTGGAGCTTTCCTTGCCCACACTATTTGTCAATAAGTAATGGGTGGATTTCAATCAAACTTCATAGGAAGTTTCACTAGCAAGCACAGTTGTGTATAGTGTACTCATGTTATGATTGAACAATATTTTCTGAGTTTGAGCCTTTGATTCTTTGTCTGCGCTATTTCTCAATTACTACAGGAAGGATTTCAATAATTACCATCTTCTTAATCTTATTTGTCTGCACTTATGCTAAGCACATATGTAAATAATTATACTCTTAATATTGTTAAATGTTTTTTCAATAATTTATAACCATTTGGAGAATATTCACCCCTTTACCAATTTTCAGAGCAGTAGCATCTTTTTCCAAAATGTTACCATTGGTAGCAGAGTGCACAATGGAATGTTGGCACATTTTAGGTTGCTTTGCAAAGTTTCTGTTTGATCTCCCTATTATTGTCATAGTTTTCATTAGCTGTATCAATTTCTGTTTATTGGAGGTTTAAATTGAGATGTACCGGTAGTTGCATGTGTATCTGCACTTTCAATGTATTCAAATATTTTAATATTGTATGGTCAATTCAAATTTAGATCCATTTTTATCAGATGGCTTCAAATACACATAAAGTTTGAAGGTTAATATGTACGAGAAACATGACTTGACTTGACTATTTGAGTTTACCGTCGCTTCGACAGTATTTCAGTCATATAGCGACGTCCAGCTAATTACAGGTGGAGGAAGACCCAAAATGCACGGAGGCATCCGGGTAGAACCTGCGACCTACCGCAAGCCAGCTGGAAGTCTTCCTCACATGAAAATCCGAATGACCTTGCCGGGATTCGAACCCTCGCGGTGAGGGGCTGAATGAGTGAGTGTTAAAGTCATCGACTTTACCCTCTCGGCCACGGAGGCCCCACTAAAAAGATTAAATTACAAGTTTAATTATGACAGATATTTGAATAATAGGTGTAGAGTTATGGCCCTTGAAAATCGGAAAATTGAAGAAAAAAATCTATGTTTAAACTCAAGCATACTCATTTGTTGGATTTCTTGGTTGATATCGGTCCAGCTGACAAGGAGTTATGGCCCTTGAATTTACTCTCTAGCATCTAACATTTATGAAGATTTTTTTTAAACACGTACTGTTTCAATATATATATGTATAATTACAGATTTTATAATTCATCCCTCATATTTTTTGATCGCATGCAGTCTTTTAGCGCGCTCAGCGCTTTGATTTATTTTTGTTTCTACAAATATTGTTAAATCATCTAATAATGTGGTAAATTGAAAGATATGTCGAACTGCAGTGGTCATAATGTTTTCTAGGAAGTCAATATCTTCTTTTTGTTTGATGATCGAATTAGAAGAAAATTATTTTCCTTTATTTGTAATCAAGTAACCGTCAGGTGGCGTGTATAAGTTCGTGATTCGTGGCGTATTTCTTGTGAAGTTGTCGTTCAGCTTTGGGTTACCGAATTGTACACATCGATGTATTTATATGAATTTATTTTGAGTCTGCTCAGCTTAGTTTGAAAATATGATTACAGTAATGTTATGATTACAGCTAGTTATTATGACAAGTTATGATAATACTATCTATGCATTATCAATGATAAAGAGAAAATGTTTATAAATGTATTAAGGATGGTATAGTTTGTAACAGTTATTCGGTATACCCTAGAGCTACCCATACGATTTTTCAAATTAAATGTTGAAATGCATTTGGAGTTTGTATTTATGTTTAAGGTTTCAAAATGGTAATCGAGGAATTAAAATTTCCTACTTACATTTATCAATCTCGCGGCTGAGTAATATAAGATTTGCCACATTTAGCTATAAATATCATGTTAATATGTTATCAAACAAACAAAACAACAACAAAAAGAAGAAGAAGGGAAAAAAATACTTTGTTAAATCAAAGCGCTGATATCGCTGATAGGACAAGGTGTTTATTGTGATGATGTCGCATTTCTTTTGTTTGTCAACGATAATTTCATAAACGAGGATCATTTTTTTTCAGCCATGCCAATAAACCCAATGTTATAAACCCGCTTTAACCTTGCGTGAAGAAAAGATAAACACACCATTTGTTTCAATGGACTGCTAATAATAAGCAAATCGCCACTTTTACTCCCCCCATTCTTCTTGCCTACAGTTTATAAGATTAATATCAGTATGTGTATCTAACTCAAAAGGAAGCAAATCTGAAACAACAAACTTTCACAATCTAATTTATGATTTGGTTTGCGCATTTCCGTTTTATGTTACAGTTTATTAAACACGTTATCTCCAGCATCGATTATCAATACATTTTAATTCAGTTTCGACTTCCATAATGCAATCGTATTGAAATAAACATGAACATTATCACCACTTATTGATATGACGGCACTTTATCTCCGTGTAGTGTAACGTAGCGTTGATCATGGTGGTGTAAAATAAGCCCAAATACCACGTTTATGATGATAAATTCATTTGCATGTATAGTCTAGGTTCATCAAGAAATACAATCGGCGAGCTATATATCTAGCTAAGCCTTGGAAATCGTTAACCTCTCTCTTACGAGTCGAATCCCATTCGGTACTCTCCTGTCTGGCTTCTGTATTTCTGCTACTTATATAGTCTAGGCGGTCATCTACAATTCATAAATAATACCTTAGTTCCCCGCTTAGTGATATGAGTATGACAGTTTGGATGCTTCCTTGGAGCATACTATTCACGTGGTCAAGCCTAATGCTGACAGGTGACTAATTTCTTAATTATGTCACAGTACTAAAAGGAGGGAAATCTAAATATAGATGTCTAAATATAGGTTTATGATCTTAAATAAATAAAATTCATTGATTTTAGGAACTGTTCAATGACATTGTTTTTGGCCATTTATTTCTTTGTTCACCAGGCTATGATATAATACAATTGTATGACACGGAGGTCAGTTATTTATCTTCAAATCTAAGAGTACTCCGAGGTCAGGGAATCATATTTATAAGTCTGTTGGAAGCAAGTAGTTCTGTCATTTAATTTACATTAGTCTAGGGAATAAAACATGAACGTGTGTGCTGTTTATATTGTGGCAATAGGTAATTTTTCACCGTAAAAATACGTATCTTAAGGGCGTATGCTACAGTTTACCATCGCAATGTGTCGGATATGTGAAGTGTAACATACTTCGGGTAATCCAAATATTCGGATATAAGCTTTCACAATGTCAGCATAACTACGCTTTAAGGGCTGTCCTGCCAGTAAAAGACGTCTGCTTGATTTATCACATTTCTTTTTCAAATTGTTTATTAATTTGAAATGAATTAAGTATGTTAAACAGTTTTTAACTTTGTTGTCTTGTTTAGCATTAGACAGTTACCATAGAAACAGCTCAGTAGCTCCTAAATGAACTCAGTGACCTATAAATCTTTCATTCTATTGATTTGATAAAAAAATAAGAGATTCACAAGAAAATTGAAGGATTTTCTTTTAAAAATTAAAAATGTTTGTGAAGCTAATTTCCAAATATCATATGCGATTTTTGCAATTCCTAAAAAAGTGATGTATTTGAGGACATTCAGATTAATTGAACTATCATGAATAAACTGTTAGTATTTGAATCTTTTATTTTATTTTCTGTTGTTTTTTTTCTGTTTTTTTTTTTCTTATTAAAGATATATATATATTTCAGCTCTTTATTTAAAACGGTCACAATTGACATACAAATGTAGCATAAAAGCGAGCACGGTGACCTATCAGTTTTCCTTTTTCGTATTCAGCTAATGTTTTTACAAAACAACTGTCACATACGCACTTCACCTATGATTAATTAAGTTTACGTTATTTTTTATTATATTTATATTTTTATATTACGCTTTTATTTGTTTTATATTCTATGCTCTCCTTCTATAGGAGGAAAATTCATTGAATTTGATATTGGGATTTTTATACATATATGTTTTTATTTTTTATTTTATAAATTCGATGATAAGATGTAGGTGTATTTAACATTTGAGTGTCCATTACGGATCTGGACACGTGTACAGGCTCAAATACCACCATAAACGCTACGCGCAAAGTAAAACTTAAATGAGGTAGAACACATTCATATATTTCTGCATTCCAAATAGTCAAATACACAGATAAGATGAATAATTACCATAATAATTAGTAACATTTGTTCAGAAATAAAACTTTTAATAAGTTTTATAGGATGAACAAAGATGATTAAATTCGCTCCTACATACTAAAGTTTTACTTAATTTAAAGTCCCTGTAATGGTTCCGCTACGCCATGGACCACTTAACCTCTACCAAGATAACAAAGGTACCCTAATGAAATATTAGGAAACCTTGGCTATCTCCGTGAAAGGCCATGAGGTCCGAAATGTAGCGGAACCATTACAAGGACTTAAACTTAACTCTGATGAAATTTGAGTCAGATGACAAACTCATATTGGACGAGCCAAAATGCCCTGGGTATCAATCTAAAGATATATTTTTATGTGACACTGAATAATTTTCTTAGAACTTTGTAGTCTCAATAAAATATATATAAACAAGTTAATAAATTCGAACTTCAGCGTTGACACGCTTTTTTTTTTTTTTGACTCATTTTATTGATCACCTCTATCATCATATTTTTCCCCATCGTATGTCGTGCGAAATATTAAGAATGATAACTAAAATGAACTCAGGATGACCAAATACTACAGTTGAAATTTATTATTATTTGGAAAATGTGTATGTGTAAATAAATGTAAAACCTATTTCAGAGATTATTGCATGCTAAACTTTTTGCGATGTATCATTATAAAGCAGGTCTTGTGGGAGCCGAGCCATGTTTAAGAGATAGCTCCTGCACGTTATTATCGTGCGCGCCAACCACCGCAGTACAATGCGTAGTGGGACAATGCACGTGCGTGCCGTCACCCGATGCTACCACCAACGCTGCGCCTGAGACTGAGGTGCCTCAAACCACCCTGAGCAACAGCCAGACAGTCCAGACCGTCCAAACAGCTCAGACCGTCCAAACAGCCGTAGTCCACGGACGTAAGATTTTTTTTTTTTTTTTTTTTTTGCTTCAGTGCCGTTATTATATTACTTAATTTTGTGATTCCCTTATCATCGATCTCGATATATTACGGACATACTGCATTTGGCAGAAGCAGAGGTATTCCGTTTGTGCACATGTCATATGTGGGTTTCCCAAAGTTCATTGGCTTAACTAGACCGTAGGATTCACTCCAAAACTGCGAATTGTGCTTTCGAGCAATTAGACCCACGTAGTAAAGACAGTTTATGAATATGGCCAAAGGTTAGTAGCATTACTATGCTTAGATATTAATTAATTTGTTTTTATCAATCTCGACACATTATATTATAATTTCAACACTGGTATTGTAGATTAAGCAATCCATGTAAATAAAAATTACTATCCCACTTTTTTTTGAAACCGCTGTATAATTTGCAGATAAGTATTTTTCTCTCAAAATGTTATGTACTTGTACAATGCAAGAAATACATTTTACTGTCATAATAAATCGACAATAACTAAATGGATGGAGTGGCTAATAATAAACTGGGAAAGCCTTCCTTTTAGAAGGAAATTTCATTACCAGATAGGAATCATTATCATTCACGAAAACGTTTGTGTTGACGGAGTTGGCGTGCCCGCTTGGTCTTTCACTTAGGATTCAATACAAACCTTTCTTTATATGAATAGGGCATATCAAGTATAACAACATGAAGAAAATGTACATGTCTACAAGTCAAAATAACATACTGAATACAATGTATTTACAACATAACCGGAGAAACTAGTTCGCGTTTGAAAGAAAACGATTTTATAAGTTTATATAGTCTAACCCTTTCTCTCATAGAGGAAACCATGAAAAGACCTATGCGAACAGCATAAAACCAGATCAGCCTGCGAGTAACTCAGGGGGCCGCCGTGGCCGAGCGGTTACAGTCGTGGACTACAAATCTCTCAGCCCCTCACCGCTGTGGGTTCGAATCCCGGTAGGGACATCGGATTTTTCACGTGAGGAAGCCTTCCAGCTGGCTTGCGGTAGGTCGGTGGTTCTACCCGGGTACCTCTGTGTATTCGGGGTCTTCCTCCACCTGTAATTAGCTGGACGTAGCTATATGATTGAAATACTATCGCAGTGACGGTAAACTACAACAACAACTTTAAAGGAGTTTCCCATCTCTGTTTAATATGTCTTTGAAGTTTACAAACTCCCGTTTGTATTTCAGAACATTGTACGGTGGACTCTGACTGTCATAATCACTGCCATAAACGTACCAGCAGTCATGCACATCACGGACACCCTACACACCCCTCGCACACCACCGTGACCGGCTCGTGTGTGGGCGGAGTGTGCGTAAGTACAATTACAGCAATATCTTACATGACAACCACCTCCATTGTTTAATCACGTGAACATCTATGGTAGAGAAAGAGGGTCAGAATCTATTCCTCTTGATACTTATTCTGTTGTTGTTAAATGCAACTTTTTTCTGTAATTAGTTAATTAAATTACACAATGTTGTGATAGATATTTTAATTTATAATTACGTCAGACTCGATTATACATTTGCGAGGTTAGGGACTGAATTCGGAAATTGTTATTCTTCTTCCGTCAACAGTTTGCAGTAAGTCTTCAACCCCCCCCCCCCCCCCACCCACCATTCCGTCCATTTGATTCCAATAACACTAATAATAGTGCCGCAGTATTGAGAATTAGCAGAATGAAATAAATTGAACGCACGTCGCATACATTAATACTAGGTTTGAGTCATGGGAATACTGTTTTAATAATTTTATCCTACTTCGGTCAATATCTCGGCAATATTAAAAGCCCATGACATAATTCTGTATGGCTTTGATATGTTCTCGATTGCAAAATAAATATTCGTGACACAATTGGGAATTTAATTGTCATACTGTATCTTAATACAAGGTTTTTGTGATACACTCCTGTATTTCAATATAAATTGGTCGCAAAACAATACTGAATAGCAGTATAAGATATGTTTTCTAGTGTTACAAAATTAATGACGTCTATTATTTTTTTTTATTCTAGAGTTACATAGGTATTAATTATAATATTAGAAATAATAACCTCAAATGATATTTAGATATATTTATTAATGTTTTATATAATTTAGTGTATAATCAATGTTTTTTTTCTTCTTTCTTTACAGATATGTGCGTAACTCCGTACATCTACAACGAGCTGTTATGTATTGTAAATATTTCTTGAATAAAAGCATTGTTATATCCTGATGTGTATTATTTACACTGTATTATTGGCGTCCCTTTGTCCAGAACATTCACTTCTTTACACCAGAAAACAAGTACATGTATCTTCTTCTTTGCACGAATCGTTCGTTGTTTTATTTGCTGCTTGCTGTCTTATATAAGTTCTTAAGCATAATTAAAGTCTCCTTCAAGAACATAAGTACTTAAACATAAGTGTAAAGTATTCTTCAAGAACATAATTACTTAAACATAAGTAAAGTCTCCGTCTTTGTTTTATTTGTTTTTCTTTTGCAAGAATTTAAGTATAGCCTTTTCTTTGTTTTATGTGTTGCCATTTGACGATATAACATAAGTAAAGCCTTTTTCCTTGTTTTAATAGTTTCCCTTTGATCGGAACATAAGTTTATCCCCTTATTTTTTAATGTGTTGCCCTTTGACCAGAACATAAGTAAAACATTTTCTTTGATTGTGTGTTGCTATTTGACTAGAACATAAGTATAGCCCCCTTCTTTGTTTTATGAGTTGCCCTTTGACCAGATTATAAGTAAAGCCATCTCTTTGTTCATTTGTTTTGACGAGAATACATGTATAACCTCCTTCTTTGTTTTATTTGTTGCCTTTTGAACAGAACATAAGTAAAGCCTTCTTTTTGTTCAACGGTTTCCCTTTGACGACAATACATGTACATGTATGCACATTTCAGATGGACGCTTAACGATATCTCGGACAATTTACTCGTCAATACAACCTTTCCAAAACTTATTTATCTCCTTTACGTATATTTGAAACATGCTTCAAAAACCTATAAAGACGATTTCAACACTTCCTATGTTATCGCTCTTCTGAGGGCACTTACTCGACTTCGAATAAAAAAAAAAACAACTTAAAAAAATATAATAATCTTGCTATATGTGTAAGGCACTGAAAATTAGAAAGTCGCTTAGTCCAATTAGAAATGATTTTTTTAAGAATGAAAAGTATTTATACTTAATTTACTTTTTATAAGTTTTTAATTCATTATTAACAAGAAATATCTTTAAAAAATAATCGGCGTAGCTAAATTATTGTCAATTGTAACATGTTAAACAGATTAAAACTATTATAAAATTGGAAACCGTTTGCAAAAATGTTTATTAATATCAAGATTATGGGAGGTATTGTGAAGACTATACAAAACGGATTAAATTTACAAACTAAAAAGCTATCCTACCAACCTCCATTAAATATAATGCACTTATGGTTTTTTGTTTAAGTACGTAACCAATCGAAACCGAGATATCATAAATCGCATATATCCGATTATTGTTTCCAGATCCGCACAATAAACTGCACAACTCCACCGCAGTAGGTACCTCCCCTGAAGGCCGAGCCTACTTTTACAAACTGGGGGAAATTGACCTTTAAAATTAGACATGCGCCTGCTTCTTATTTAGTTGTTTTAAATCATATTTCCAAAGCCAAAAGCAGCATTCCTAGATTGACAAGGATGTGTTAAATTTTCATGACTGTGTGACCTTTCATGTTTAAACTGAAATAGAAACCTGTAATATCAAATGGAAAGATATATACGACTTGAAACTCTCATTTTAAGTTGGAATATCCTATTTTAAGTCGGAATATCCTAAAAATAAATCAAACAAGCCAATGATAGCATTGCATTTACGCTGGCTTCATTTGCATACCAACATTTGATTGGTTAAAGAAGTAGCTCAAAATCAACTTTAGACAGCCACGCCGAAAAGTATTTTAATTTAATGTGTTTGGTCAATCAGCAAGATTTTCAACATCCTGTATATGCATTAGAATTGCTTATATTGCTCATACTACATCGTCCTAATTTAATTGAAGATATTATTTAAATAGATTCAAAATCATGTAATGTATATTATTATTGTACCTCAAGCGACACATTTTGCTTATGTCTATGTTTGGTCACGTGTTATTTTAACTTCGTGAATTTTTTTTGGTGCTACATATGATAAATATATTTTAAGATAAAATATAGTACAACATATTTCGTTGTGTTAAGAGTGAGTTGCTCAAATTTCTTCCTAAAGATATGTAAGTTAAGACTTAAATTCCTTAAACTTTTGTGATGCGCGTCACACATATCGAGGTACAAGGCATGTATACCTAACCAAACACACACACAATAGGTCTACCAAGCCACACACACACACAAAAGATACGCACAAACCACAGCATAGGTTACCAAACCACACCATCGAGGTTCGAGATATCTTCTTCAGAAGGTAACACACACACACATGTCGGTACCTCACATTGTAGGACACAAAGCACACACACAGAGAGAGAGAGAGAGAGAGAGAGGGGAGTCTGGTGTACCTGTTTTAGCGGGTGTGTTGCCATAAGAAGGTATTATGTTTCAAGGAAAATATCCATTTGGACAGACATATATATGATATCATTGCTTTATTACCATGCAAAACCTTTCACAGACTTCTAGTAGTCTGTGTAGAATCACAAACAAATGTATCATGGCATACAATGGCCACCTATGAATTACGTCTCTTCCGCCATCTTTATGCCATGCAGTCTCCAAGTTTAGCAACGTGCAGTGTCCGGTGTGTGCATCTGGCTTTTTCGTATTCACAACTGAAATTTATAATGATCAATTGATTTTTTAAAATATGGCTAAGTGAAAGGATAACGTACATGGTACGTGGAATCCAATTGTTTACGACCAGATATAACGGTAAGGCAAAACTATATTTTTTTTCAGATATACGAGACCCCCATACTACTTAAATTCTATTGGAATGACGTTAAACCAAAGCTACGGAAAACAAAAGATCAAAAAAGCTAAATATAGTAACAGATAGTATATATGAAATATAATACCGTAAAAACTCAATAATACGACCGGTCATTAGACCACATTCAGCTGGTCGTAACATTGAAGTTGTCTGATTATCGAGTCAAGAGGTATAGACGGGAACAGTTTTTGTCTTAATAGTGAGAAACCCTTATATAGGGATGGTTTTTAAATGAGATTTTACTGAACAATATTAGTTACTAATTATTTACTTACAAGTCGTTGTACGTGACGCCGTCCGTGCCGCAGATCTTCTCTCCAATACTGTGGGTACATTCACGGTGGGCAAGAGCGGCACATTGGAAGTCGAGCAGCAGCTGTTCATAGACACATTGTTTAAGATATCAGGTTTAAATCTTATTTATCATGCTAAAAACAATATCAAATATTGATTGAGTGTGAATATCATATAAAAGTATTAGCCTTATTTCGAGAGCATATTAAGGTTTATGCCCTGTAATTCACTTCTGGTGAAGGCATATGCCCCATAATAATCATCTAAGCCATGCATATAACTTTACAATATAAGCTTTTAAAATGTCAAACCATGGAAATCTGAAAGGCAAATTGACATGTTATGACATATTGACATATGACATAAATTCTTTTATTACCTCCCCTTTATAATTTTGTTGTCATGAGTTATATCCCCTGAAAACTACAAAAAGTATGGTTTTTTTCCATTTTCATACAGTAAAGTTTAGATGTGTTCATGAAATTTGAATCAGAATCATATAATGCATCTTTTTACCGTGAGTTTTCCTCGAAAAATCAGATTTTCATATTCACAAAAAGTGTATATCTCTCATAGACTTCAATGTTAATTTAAATACAGATTATCTCCCCTACACCTAATAAAACCTGGACATTTTTATTTTTGGATGTCTTCAAAGTGACAAAGTTTCATAGAAATCTTTCCATTCAATGGCAAGATATGGAACATGGGTATTAGGAGGTTTTACCTTAATAACTGAACAATGATTCATATCTACGAAATATATTACTTCTTGGTAACCGACAAATTTGCCTGAATACCGCAGTCATTTTTTTTTCTTCAGTATGTCCTTTCGCGTCAAGTAGCGTATCAATTCAATGCGATTATAAGGTATTAATCCTTTTAGGTATACCATTTATAGGTTATAGAATCTATTAAGACATGTCTCCAGACAATTAGCTTTTGCTCGATATGCCCACTTCGACCTTCTTTTTTTCAACAGATTAGATATATGAAGGTGAATGACTAGGCTTACCTCGCTGCCGTGCATGACCTGGTCAGCATTGGGTGTAGTCGTCTCTCCCCCGCGACAGGGGCCTAGGTACGCCTGGTTTATGGAGGAATCATTGCAGTGGGCCTTTCCTATCGCGCACCTGACATGAGTGTAAATATGTAAAAGTGTTTAAAAGTAAAACAGCATGTAGTCAAACGGCTTACGCAATAGACCATTTCACCTGTATATTATTGATTTAATTGACCTATCAGTGACAGGGGAAACATCTCAAGTGTGTGTTTATTTCCCAATGATAGTACAGCAGCATGTAGATTAGGTGTTAGGGAAGTGTTCGTTGATTTACATAGGTTTTCGTCTGATTTCGGAGGGAAATGTTCTATTCATAAGGAATAAAACAGGAAGTGATTGCCTAGCTCATACATAGATGGAGGTCAAAACAAGTATCAGGCTATATTCTAACTTTAAATTATTTATGTTTATTCCAGTATTCCTTTAAATTATTTATGTTTATTCCAGTATTCCTTTAAATTATTTATGTTTATTCCAGTATTCCTTTAAATTATTTATGTTTATTCCAGTATTCTTTCTTTCCTTAACTGACAATCTGAATAATTACCACTAATTACATATTTTTACTGTTCTTGCTCGAAAGAAAACTTGAATTATGTAAAATATATGAGTCATAGCTATGTGAAGCTGATAGTGATATATTTTAGAGGAAGTCGTACTAGCCATTGTAAAGTATCCACCTTATAATCAAAGGAACTCCGTGACCTTGAACCCGAATCCAATATACAGTATGTTCGAAACCCGACAGAGACACGAATGAACCTGCCGATGCATCAGAATCAGGATTGTTCCATAAATTTCTCAAACGCCAACAACATTTTTCTTCCATGAACTTCCAATACGACAAAGGTATTTTTTTCTTATTGCCACAAGCACAGGCGTAAAAGAACTAAAAAGAATTCAAATTCGACGTAAAAAAAAGAAGATCAAGCTTAACATTTGAATGTCAATACACATCTACTCACAAGTTGTTGTAGGTGACGTCATTAGAGCCACATCTGGGCTGGTATTCGTGATCAGCACAATATTCATTGGCCATCATGTTGCAGTACCAGGAGGCATCCCCGCCATTGTAGTTTTGGCCCAGCGTGACTTTAACATGGCGGGAAAAATGGTCAGTTTGTTTGCTTTTCAATTTCTTATCAAATTATATTTTAGTAGCGCCGGTTGCCTAAGTGTTGTGGCTTTCGCCCAAAAGAAGTTGCAGCTTTACTTCGGCAAATGAAAGTTATTTGGTAAAAATTTATTGATGAAACGTTAAACATTTTAGTGAACTGTGACATCACAGATGTATGTACATTGAGCACCTAAGAGCAAAGCATAGGCGGATGACAAGGGTTGTCTTTGAGAACTAGGTGTTCGAACACCCACCCCCGTAGGTTATAAAATTATAACTTTCTGAGTCTGTAACTGTAAGTGATAGCCTTGATGGACACAGCGAAAATGTAGAAGGGTAAAACTTTAAAACAGCCAGTAACTTTAAAATGTGGAGGTTTCTTATCGACCATAGTTCAGATTTTATCCCTAAAATCATCTCATAATTACGTGTTTACATAACATCAAAAGCAATTATAAAACTGGGGCTTTGATTAGTATTTATAAATTCATTTGATAGTCCACATGTATATTACTATATATATAATGTAAACTGCAAGTTTGTATGTCGTAATAAAAATGCAATTTTATTATTGTAACTACAAACCTACCAACAATCTGTTTATTAAATTAAACTCTAAAAAAAGTTTAACAAAGCACGTCAAAAGACTTTTTTTTTCATATAATAAAAAAATAAACAGTAAAATTGTACTACAAATATATAGGATATGACATGAATTGTTATTTCATGTCAAATTTTACTAAACGAGATATGAAATGACGATTCATGTCAGATTCTTTTTATCATATGATCTATAGTGACAGTAAATTGTGATTATAACAACAAACAAAGAAAAACATGAATGAACGGACTGTGAACGAATTACTCTTGTAATCTAAAACCAAGGAAATAGTTTCAAATAATAACTGAAATAAGGATTTAACGTGTGTATTTCTAATACATTTTTAACATCATATGAATAATGAATCAAACACATTTAATCCAGCTGTTCGAGTTCAACACAGTACGCATACATATAGATACACGCGCGTGACGCGGAGTGATGTAATTCGTCCCAAATGTTATATGTAACATGTTGAATACATGATGTATAATAAATTATGTGATGGTTATACGAAACCGGAAACAGCTGATTCAGCACAATGTGATATAATAAAAAATCACACTTACCCGAAATGAACAATGACAGGAGGATTGTCTTAAGCATGTTTCTTGTTTAATATAAAAGTCGCTGTATTCTATAAATGAAGAACAAAAGAGAATCGTTTCGATAACAATTTTGAGATAACATTTCCTGATAGATGAAATTTCTAAAATTTAATAGGTCAAACTATATTACATAAATCAAACTGATGGAAACAATACAGCCTTATCAGATATTCATTTCGTGACTTTCGGGACGAGTTTTCTAAATTCAGATAAGGCAGCGAATAGAGAAATGGGATGATTATTGTAGTCATATAGTAAATATTTACACCCAAAATATGGACCATTTGCAAAGAAATAAGGCAACCAGGAATGTGCTACAACAACAACGTTACCACTACTTTTCTTACAAACACTACTACTACCCTCACTTCTACTACTATTCCTACTACCACCATTGCTCCTCCTACTAACATAACCAACATAACTACTACTACCATTATCGCTCTTATCTCTACCAATACCACCACCAGTGCTGCTGCTACCACCACCAACACTTCAATTACTACTTCTACTACCATCAAAACTGATTCTACTACAAATACAGTTGGTGCTCGTTATCTCCAATTCGCGTATATCGAAATTTAGGCTATTTCAAATTCATTGACTTGGTCCAGATTTTTCCCTTCTTTGTCTATATACATTAACTTCGTATGTCTCAAAATTTATTTATTTCAAATTACTGCTATCTCAAAGTGGAAATTTGGACTCTCGCCCTATAGAGGTGTTTGGATAGATGGATAAATCCAAAAAACGGTCAAAAAGGAAAAAAAGTGATGATAGTGTGAACAATGACAGTTTGTGTAGTAAGGCGGGAAAATTCTGTGATTCTCCAGATGATATAAGAGGGGTAAGTGTTAGTTCTGTTTTAAAAGAGACTAACTCGGTACTATATGAAGATAGTTCAGAAGCAATAGTAGTTGATCTGAGACATATATTTCAAATTTTATCGGACTCAGAAACTGAAGAGACTGAATGTTTACAATACCCCTCCCACCGGATTAACACTAGCAAAAGTATGAGTCAGTCTGTAAACACAGGTTCAGACGGAGGCCCGTCCAATGCAGAACTTTTTAAGTGTCTACAAGAAATAAGTCTCAATTAAAGCATATTAATAAGAGATTAGATTCACTGGAGTCACTAGAAAAAAGGTAGATTCCTTTGAAAAGGAAATGAAAAAATTGTGGATCCATGTGGACTCTGAAATAAAACGTGCACATGAACGAATAGTGGCAGAAGAGGAGAAGTCTGAAAGCACTGATTTTTCTGTTGGAGTATTGAGTGACAAAATAGTTACACTTGAGAAGGAGCAGCAGGGCCTACAGGACGAAGTAGTTTACTTACAGTCGCAATCGATGAGGAACAATTTGATTTTTGGCAATATACCAGAGAAAACCAATGAGATGCCTGTGGATACGGAGGCGTGCATACGGAAATTCATGATAGACAAATTAAAGATTGCACAAGCCTTGGTAAACGACATGCGTTTCGAAAGAGTGCACCGTATGGGAAACAACAAGGAAAGTGGTCGCCCAAAACGTATCGTGGCTAAGTTTGTGTTAATTAAGGATAGAGAGATGGTGCGAAAACAATGGAAACATTTACAAGGGTCGGAGTTCTATATGTCAGAACAATTCCCGAAGGAAGTGAACGAAAAGAGGAGGAGACAACTCCTGCCACTGCTTAAGAAAGCCAAGAGTGAGGGGAAGAGAGCGTGGTTGGCCTACGATACCCTATATGTGGACGGTAAGGCTATTAAGCAGAGTTAGGGGTGCCCAGAGGATGAACTCAATATCTTATCCTGGAATGTAAATGGGTTGTCTATTGAAAAGAAAGAATCTCAAGAGTTTCTTGATATTATTACTGAAAATGATATCGTATTTTTATATGAAACTTGGACAAATAAATCTAGTAATATTGGTTTGTTAGGATATGATTCTTTTAATTATTATCGCAAATTTCAGCACCGTAAAGCTAAACGCTGTAGGGGGGGGGATAGTAATTTATATAAAAGATTCCATCTCTCAAGGTGTATCAGTTGTACGTTCTCATCATGATACAATAGTCTGGCTTAAACTTGACAAGATTTTTTTTCATTTTAACACAGATATTTACTTATGCCGTGTATACCTATGGGGGGAAGGTTCACCAGCTTATAATGTTGTAAATGTTGACTTGTTTGATTTATTGCAGAATGATATAAATGATTTTTACAATTTAGGGGCGGTTTCCTTATGTGGAGATTGGAATAGTAGGGTGGGAAATAAAGATGATTTCATTACGCATGATATATGTGACAGTCAATTTGATGATGATGATTATGTTTCAGACAAGCCCCTTAGTAGGGCCTCGTCTGACACATCGTGTAATAGTTTTGGACACAGGTTACTAGAGTTATGCAAAGCCACGAGCTTTCGCATAGTCAACGGGAGTGTTGGTGAGGATTTTAATAAGGTATGTTTACTTACGTTAACAGGCAAGGGGCGTCAGTCATTGACCTCCTTATAACTAGAGAAAGTGACTTTTCTTGGGAAAATCGATTCAGCATAGAACCTTTCAATAGGTGGAGTGATCATGCACCACTGAAATTTTCATTAACCTGCCAGGTGGGGTTGTCGCAGGAACCTGATGAAGGGGTCTCAGTAAAATGGAAGGATGACAAAAGAGACTTATTTCGGAGGGGTTTAATTGCTAAACTTCAATTATTTAATAATATTTTAGACAATATATCAAATGATAAGGAATCGGTCAATAATGTATTAAATGATTTTACTTCATTGTTGCGTGAAGTAGCAGATCCATTATTTGTTAAGCATTATACTGTTTATAATAAACTTGTATTTTCTGATAAGCCAGCGTGCAGTGAGGCAGAGTGGTTTGATAGTGAATGTGAGAGAGCGAGAAGGACGTATTTAGATTCAATGCATGTTTTCTTACGACTTAAAACAAATTATTGCAGGGAACAATTTTGTAAATTTAAGAGAATCTATAAATCTTTATGTAGAAAAAAGAAAAACTTGTTCACCTTAAATAGAATTCAAGAAATAGAGAGATTGAAACATTGTAAACCTATAGATTTTTGGAAGTACTTTAAAAAGAATAAGAATAATGGAATTTCAAACATACCTATAGATGAATTTATGCATTTTTTTAAATATAGGAAATGGGTCGAATGATTTGTTTAATGATGAAGTCTTACATTTTGAAAATAATCACAATTTTAATAATTTACAGGATAGTATAGATGAACTAGATGCACCTATAACTATACAAGAAATAAGAGATGCTGTTAAATTGTTGAAAAGAGGAAAAGCAATAGGAGTTGATCATATTATGAATGAGTATTTTATTGAAAGTATTTATATTCTTGCAGCGCATTTATGTGATCTTTTTAATAAAATATTTGATACTGGTCATTTTCCAGATAAATGGACTGAGGGCGTGATTATACCGCTACATAAAAAGGGTGATAAAAATGACGTAAATAATTATCGGGGTATTACGCTTGTTAGTTGTTTTTCTTAGTTATTTACTACAGTGCTTAATAAACGAATTGTATCATTTTGTGAAAGCAATGATGTTATATCGGATGCTCAATTTGGTTTTAGGAAAGGAAGATCTACCTTTGACGCACAGTTTGTATTGTTAAATATTATACAACATTTTATAAATAATAATATGAGATTATATTGTTATATTATATTATATTGATTTAAAAAAGCGTTTTGATACTATAAATAGAGGAGCATTATGGTATAAGTTACATAGAGTTGGTATAAGGGGTAAAATACTACGTATATTTAAAGATATGTATAATAATGTTAAATCTTGTGTAAAAAAATGTAATTCCTTTTCAGAATATTTTCAATATGCTCTTAGCCTAAGACAAGGAGAGATTAATTCGCCGATCCTATTTTCTCTATTTATAGATGACCTTGAACTTTATTTACAGGATGATGTTAACTCAAGTATACAGTTAGATGATATAACGATTATGTTGCTTTTATTTGCAGACGATATGATTATTTTAAGTAAGACACCAGAAGATTTACAACATAAACTTGACTTGCTGTATGATTACTGTATTGAATGGGGATTAAAGGTAAATACTGATAAAACAAAAGTGATGGTATTTAGGAAAAGGGGCAAAATTCGTCAGGATGAATCATGGATTTATAATGGTATAAGTTTAGAAGTAGTTGATGATTTTAATTATCTAGGAAATGTTTTTAATTATACTGGAAGTTTTTTTGTTAAACCAAGATTATTTATGCGGTAAGGTAACGAAAGCAATAAATGTTCTTTTAAATAACTGTAAAAATCTTCCATTTAAATTGGATACGTTGTGTCAATTATTTGACTCGTTTGTAGGATCTATGATTAATTTTTCTGCAGAGATATGGGGTAATACTAAGTCTAAAAAATTGGAATCAATACACTTAAATTTTTGTAAGAAGATATTAAACGTAAGAAAGAATACGTGTTCCACAGCTATATATGGAGAATTGGGTAGATATCCGTTGTATGTAACTCGTTTTACTAGAATTATAAAATACTGGTTTAAAGTTTTAGCAAGTGATAACATTATTTTTAGAAAAATATATACATTAGCATTATCTGATTGTGAAAAAGGTCATATTAATTGGTTGTCAAATGTACGAAAATTGTTAAATGATTTTGGTTTTACATATGTGTGGAAAGATCCTATGTCCATTGACCCTAATTGTTTTATACACACATTTAAACAGAGAGTTCTTGATAGTTTCATTCAAAATTGGTATGTAAATAAAGAAAACAGTAGTATGTTGAGTATTTATAATCTTTGTAAAATAAGATTTTGTTATGAAAGATATATTGATTTAATACCATCACATATAAGACCAATATTAACTAGATTACGTATTTCTGCACATTCATTAAGGATACAATCAGGAAGATATAGTAGAAATTTTATTCCTAGGAATGAGCGTTATTGTCAACTTTGTAACTCTTGTGATATTGAAGACGAGTTTCATTTTGTATTAAAATGTCCTTGCTTTAGAGATGCTAGAAGGAAATATATTAAAAAATATTATTATCATAATGCTAGTATGATAAAATTTGTTGAATTATTACAATGTCAGGATAAGAAAATTTTAATAAATCTTACCATTTATCTACAACAAGCACATGTTATTAGAAATAATATTATTAATACTATTCTTTAACCTGTCTTGTAACTACTGCTAGGAAGACTTGTTTGATTTACATCCGTGGGATTTGAAAACGACATAATACTTTCTACAGCCTTGTTTATTTTTTTTCTCAGGCTATATTTATTTAATAAATATAGTTAACAATATGGAAATAGTGATCCATAGTAATTTACTTCATTCAGATACTTTAATCATTATTTTACATCATGTAATACTTTACATTAAACTAAAATGAATTGTTGTCGTATTTAAGTATTTCATGCAAAACCATTGTTCACGTGATTATATTATTTATTTTGTTTATTGTGATTTGAATATAAACGATGTACGTATGTACAAGTTTAAATAAAGTATATGTTCTGTTCTGTTCCTATAGTACAATGCATATTTGTTTGTTTATCTCAAATTCCACACACGCTAAGTAGCCCGCCGATATTTTTCACACCTATCAGTAAACTGGTGACACTAGCTTTGCACGGGGCTATCTGTTCGACAAATCGTGATTTTAGGCTTTCAATAATTATCAGATTATGTTTTGACGAAATATTTGCATTGTAATCATATGGCCAAACACAAGGCGTTGTGCTTGACAATCTTTGCTCAAAATGTGCCAGATTATTTTTAAATACTATCGAAGAATAAACCCAGGTTATAAATGTCTCTAGAACCTATTTGTCCATCTATGAGCGCTGAGCAATCTGGCATTGTGCAAAGTGCTTTGAATATTGTGCATGTACATAAGTGCTCTTTATTAATAGAATGCAGTTCGCACGTTTTCGATCTATATTATTGTTGTAACCCTATTTGTTTATTTCGTTTATCTTTCTGTATTTATAGAAAGAAGCGGTTGAATATGCTACTTATGGATTATTACTTTTTAATTATATATTAAAAAAAATGTGTCATCTTCTTCATGATATCGAAACAATATTAATACAATGATACAAGTAAGATTTCTTGTTCACAAACCGAAATACCTCATTTCGGATTGGACAAATTACGGACATCTCGAAGTCTTATTTTGGTCCCATGAAATTCGAGATAACGAGTGTCGACTGTACTTTTATTTCTAACACTTCAACCACTGCTGCTATAGTTTCAACAATAACACTTGCTACAACTAATAGTTATTGCTACTACTAACGAAACTTTCACTATGTAACAGATTCATATGCAGCTACTTCTGCTTACAGTTCTAATAGTTGTGCTGTTTTTACTACCAACACATCTACTGTTACTTCTACTTCAGTTTCTACAATAACATCATCAACAACAACAACTACTACTACCCACTCTACAATTCATGTACTTCTACTGCTACTACTTCTACTACTGATAATAACAACTATATGTGTGTTTGTTTGTGTTTAACATCTCATCGGCAGCATTTTGACATTTAGACATTTGGGACTTTTATTTGCGCAGGACACAGATAAAGTGCTTTCGCCGTAGACAAGTGACATGATACCACACTCAGGAGACAACCGAATAAATCAAACCCACGTCGCCCATCATGACCGGTAGCATATATATGTTAAATTATTTAAAACCAAAAACATATTAAACCAAGATTGGCAACTATAGCCTAAATCTCACAAAATCACGTAGCATATTGTTCAATTCTCTTAAAGTCACGTTTTCAAATATCTCCTTTTCTATTGAAAATATGTGAAAATAAATTGTATCTTACAACAAAACATTACATTACCCTCATAATGATACCCTATGTATTAAAAAAAGTCAAAATAAAAATGTTTTATGTAAATTAGAAAAGTACCTGCAAGATGATAACTATGTAAAATGTGGCGATTTACTGCTACACTAGTTGATTAATATAATAATTTAAAAGATTGTTTAATATATTAAACTGAAAGTAATGCCTTGCAGTAGAGAATGATTATTTTATATCATTGTTACATTTTCTTCTGTGACTTTTGTTTTGAAAGTTTGCAATATTCAATGACTTGCTGTGTGCCTAAACAATATTTTTCACTGAATTTTACAGGAGTTTCCAATCTCTGTAATATGCCTTTGTTAAAACTCATCCCTGATTTTGATGGTTGTTTATAAACAATATCGACAATAAAGTAACAAATTAATAAAACAAATAAATAATGACTTAAAAAGAAGAACAATAAAACATGTATTGAATAAGGCAGTTATAGATCTGAACAAAACTATTTATCTGTTCATTTTTTTTAAATGTCCTCTTATTAATCAGAGTGATGCCTATAGTGTGTAAACATCGGATACTACACCCTGAACATAAAGTTTACATCATGACAATTATATTCGGGACAACTTCTTTGCATACCTACATATCGATAGAATATTGGTAACTTACTTTGCACAATGCTAAAGGCGCCCTTGGTTCGATCTTTGATCACGTACGTGACATCGCAAGTTGGTTGCTCGTCCGTACACTTGAGTTTACTTCTGTCGTATAATGGCCGTATTCAAGACAAGTAGCCTTCTTGGTCTTTATACACTTTATTTAGCATGACAGGCCATGGCCCACTCAGACTGAGCGCTGCCATGTAACGTGCCTAGCCCATGGTCGGGTCTCGAGGCTCTTACAAGATCTCTCTCTAGGTATCCCACAAGACATCGCTAGGTATCCCACAAGATCTGTTTCGGTATCCCACCAGATCTCTCACCTAGACCCTTGACCGGTCAGCTTATATATTGGCTGGTTACCAGCCAGTCAGACAGTAACCATGTGTATTAAATAACAACAAATATTTGTATTAACGACAGTCACAACTGAGACAGACGTTGCAAAACTAATGCAACGGTCCTGTTGTAATCACTTATGGTATATAAGTTAGGTTAGTAACAATGAAAATGTAACAATAGCGTCTAGCTAGAGTCCAATAACATTACACTCCTTTTTTACCTACTTAAATTTACATTTATAGTTGCCATGCCTGTCAAATAAATATATACATATATTTTTGAAATGAGTGATTACAATTGCAGTGGAGCGATATGAAAATAAGTAAACATGTATATGTATTTATATACAAAGAAAGCACGCCTGCCGTAAAAATAAAGACCAAAATTATTTTTACATATACATAACAAAAGAAACAAAATAAATGAACAGAATATTTGCAGCGATAATGCTGAATAAGGTTATAGTTCAGTCCATTTAAAGTATTGATAAAACATCAAATATTTGATAACTGTATGTCAAGTTCATATTTTGTTGACGTCTCACGAAGATGGATGGAATGGCATGATGTAGCGGTGATTTTTTTCAGTAGCAGCGACGGTTAATGTCAGTGCTAAATTATTCACAATCATGGAACAAAATTTTAATTAAATCAAGAAAGTTTTAACATCCATTCACACACGGTTGCAAAACAAATCATCGTTAGATGTGGCTTCTCCACCGTCTGCTGCGTGAACCGACTCGATGGTTAAGTTGTCCGTTGATGAACACATCGTTGGAAGTAGTGGTTACAGTTGAATACGATTATATACCGTTTGATACACTAAATGTAACATAATGTTGTGTCCATTGGTTATTATCACCGTAAATACATGTGAAGCTGGACAGTTGGTATAGTTGTACCCTACGTTGTAAGGTGGAATGGCATTCCGTAGAGTGGTTACAGTAGGCATACCTTGTTATAAGCAATCTTCGTTAAGATAGCAAGGAATACACACAATAGTTGCATCTCAACATTTCCTATAATGTACTTATTGTCTTTAACGTTATTTTAGAATATGATGTATATAATTTTACACATTCATATAATTGCAATAATACAGTCTGTACTATAAAACTTCACACACACATATTTATATTATATATATACATATATATATATATATATATATATATATATATATATATATATATATATATATATATATGTGTGTGTGTGTGTGTGTATGTGTGTGTGAAGGAAGTAGAAACAAATATCTGTCATAATATACGAAACACATCTTCACTAACTGAATTCTATAGGTTGTATTTTTATTCAAAATATCAAAGAAAACGACAAATTGTCCATTTACCGTAATTTCACAAATGAAGTAAAACATGTACGTCTTCCGTGAGATGACAAGTCGATGGTAATTGCAAGGCTTCAAAGGTCTTTCTTCAATTTAGGGAAATACATTCGTGTATCTTCTGAAATGCAGGGTTATAATATTAATTAAGAGAAACGTTTGCAAAAATACTATCGATAGGTTGGGGTCTAATATACTATCGGTAGGATGGGTTTCATATACTATCGGTAGGTTGGGGTCTCATATACTATCGATAGGTTGGGGTCTAATATACTATCGATAGGTTGGGGTCTCATATACTATTGATAGGTTGGTGTCTCATATACTATCGATAGGTTGGGGTCTAATATACTATCGGTAGGTTGGGGTCTAATATACTATCGGTATGTTGGGGTTTCATATACTATCGGTAGGTTGTGGTCTCATTTACTATTGGTAGGTTGTTTTTTTATATACTATCGATATGTTGGGGTCTCATATACTATCGATAGGTTGGGGTCTAATATACTATCGAGAGGTTGGGGTCTAATATACTACCGATAGGTTGGGGTTTCATATACTATCGGTAGGTTGGGGTCTAATATACTATCGATAGGTTGGGGTCTCATACACATAGCTGGGATTGTCGAGGAACAATTTTAGCAAGTCTGGGGTGGACCTACGTGTGTACGGTATCATGTTTCAATCATGAATAATAAAGTATAGAGTATGTGCACTGTTTTATAGTACCGGATTGACCTACTTTCTTGTGTTGGCGCACACCAAGAACGTTATTTTTTCATCCAATAAAAAAAATGATGTGTTCGACCTTGACCTGAGTTAGATAGCATTGTCTTCGGCCTTGACATTTGGGGTGGATTGACCTACTAACCTACTTTTTCTTGACTATAAATTGTGTAATGCTGTGTATGTATTCATTCTTCACCATGAAGTTCCTTCGTAAGTTATTCCGACGTGCAAGGAAGGCGTTACGAAAGGAGAAGAAAGTAGAAGTCAAGGAAGAGGGTATAAAGGAAGAGGGTGTCAACTTGTACCCGAGTTTACCCCCTTTGCCATTCTACCCGGATTTGTCAGGGTTTTACCTGGCATATCCAGAAGCCAGCAGGCATTACTGGCGGTATTTGTATTTGAGTGCTAGACACTTCTCAATAAATAACGGTCCTTTTCAGGACCATTACAATGATGTAGAAAGGATAACTAATACAACTGTCATATGATTTTTTATTGTGTTTAACAACAAACATGTGTCATACAGCAACAATGAATTAAACGTGCGTCATACAGCAAATAATGAACATAACACAACTTTGTTTTTTTTCAAGTCTAGTGTTCAAATGTCATTTTTCGCTTCTTAGCTGGTCGGTTACACTCTGTACTGCTTGTTGATGGGTGAGCCTCAGGACACACGATGCATGTGTTGACGCTTCTCTTGCGTTTCTTGGGTTTTACGGTAGGTTTCTCCAACTCAGAGGCAGCCTCTAGTAGCTCAACATCACTGTCCGTCTGTGGCACAGTCTCAACTACGTCCATTTTCTGCATTTCACTGTCCACCTGTGCGTTTACTGTAGGTACAGTACTATTCATCCCTTTCTTAGGACAAGCGGATGCAAAGTGGCCTAGTTCGTGACAACTGTAGCACACTGCAGGTTTTGGGCAATTAGAAACAAAATGTCCCGGTTCATGACAACGGTAGCACACCCGTACTGTTTGAGGTGTTGAAGCTTTCTTCGTACATGCCGATGCATAATGCCCCTTTTCCTGACAGCGGTAGCATGTCACTTGTCTTTCTGTTTCTAGTCTGATCAGCTTGTCACTGATAGCTTGTAGTTGTCCTTTCACCCAGAACTCAAATGTATTGCAGGTCATTCTGAACAGAGCAGTCTGAATCAGGTTTGAGAGTGATGAAGTGGACGGGTCACACCGCACTTTATAGGCCTCAGATCAGGTGGGCGGAGCTTAGATGTATAAAAAAGCTTTGCTCACTTACTTATAATCACAACGATGTCGAGTAGTGAAGAAAGCAGCGATGATGAGCCACCTGCAAAAAAGACCAAGAGTGATATACGGGAATATTATTCCATACAGCCACGGTCACAGAGAACTTCAAGAAAGTTTAAAACGAATGGCCACGTGTACGATGTTACATTTGAAAGATATAAAAAACCGTTTGAATTTACACATCAACTTTTCAATGACATGGTGAAACAGTTATACAGAGAAGCACGGGTCAATGACAACGATCAAATTCGTATCTCCATAAATCATCCTGACCTAGCATTTGGTATCCACATTCCATTCGGGAATGCAACACACATTTCAGGAGATACGCTGTTGAACGAAATAGAGAAAGTATCACAAAGCAACCACAAGTTTGAGATTCATGACGGGCATCTCCAGTTAGAAATGACACATGTCATTATGCCCGAGGGAGGTGGAAGAACAAAAAGAACGTTTGGATCGCACCTAAGCATTGAGAACATGTCCAAAGTCAAACGAAGTATGATAAAGATAGACAATGTTCACGACAGTATGTGTTTGGCACGATCAATTGTGGTAGGGATATGTAAACTCAATAAAACGGACGATACAGCCTGGAAGAAGCGATGGAATTTGATGAGACAATCTGCAAAATTTCTTCAAAGCCAAGAAGCCAAGACATTGTTAGATAGTGTGGGCATTAGTCCAAATCAACCTTGTGGTATAGAAGAATACAAGAAGATTCAAGCCCACCTTTATCCAGACTATGTGATCAAAGTGTGGCCACAATTTGAGAAAATGGACGTGTTGTTCAATCACCCACCTCTGACAGACAAAAGCAAAGTGATTCACATTTATCATCATGATAAACATTATGATTGCATTACATCAATCACTGGTTTCCTGGGATGCAGCTACTTCTGTGAACACTGTAACTACGGTTATAACAACAGAGAAGCTCACTTGTGTAAGAATATTTGTCTGTGTTACGCCTCGACACTATGCCCAAAAGAAGGATTCTTTCCATGTGGTCACTGTGGTAGAACATTTCATAGTCAGAAATGTTTTGATCAGCACAAAGCGAAACTAGGAAAATCTACAAAAAACATCTGTGAAAGTGTATGGCAATGCAAGACCTGTGGTCAAATGGTTGTGGGTACAAAGAAGAACAATCTCTGTCCTGGCACTAAAAATGCAAGTATTGCAAGAAAGTTGTGGATGCAGAACATCAGTGTTATATCCCCACGTACAAAGAACCAGAGAATATGAAGTCACCGACTGTACCTTTCATCTTCTTTGACTTTGAGTGCCGATTTGATTTGGGTGAACATATACCAAACTTTTGTGTTGCTCAACGTGCTTGTGGAGACTGTATGTGTCAATCCATGAAAAACCCGTGTCAGAAATGCGAAGCTGTGGATGAGTCTAGAGAAAAAATATTTCGTTGTAACAACACTTTGTCAGAATTTTGTGCATGGCTGTTTCAACCCAGTCACAAAGGTACCACAGTGATTGCTCACAACTCACAAGGATACGATGCACAGTTTATTTTGAGGCACTTACTGACACATGATACAACCAAACCAGAATTGATCATGAATGGAAGCAAAATTCTAATGATGAAAGCCCATCAAGTGAGATTCATCGACTCACTGAGTTTTCTCAACATGCCTTTGTCCGATTTCCCCGACACGTTTGGATTGACTGAGATGGCAAAAGGATGGTTTCCATTTTATGCCAACACGGATGAATACCAAGACTACATTGGAGACTATCTCCCCGTACATTTTTACAGACCCGACAGCATGAAACCTGACAAGAGAGAAGCGTTTCTGAAATGGTACAATGCAAAAGTGGCACAAAAGGCTGTGTTTCACTTTCAGTTAGAAATGCAAAAGTACTGCAAATCAGATGTGGACATCTTGAGACGAGGTTGTGGAGAGTTTAGGAAAGAACTGTTGGTCAGTGACCAAATTGATCCGTTCCTGGAAGCGACCACTCTAGCTCAAGTGTGCAACAAAGCTTGGCGTAAAAATTCAATGCCTCCAAAGACCTTGGCTGTAATCTCTGATGACGGGTATCCAAACAAAACTCGATACTCAATCAAAGGGATTCGTTGGATAGAAACAACTGCTTCCATTGAGAATAAGCACATTCGCCATGCATTAAATGGAGGTGAAGTACGAATTGGACCCTATTACGTTGACGGATTCCACAAAGAGACGAACACCGTATACGAATTCATGGGGTGCTGGACACACGGATGTCCAAAATGTTACCCAAGGAGAGACAGTGTGCACGGTTACACACTTCAAACTATGGAGCAGTTATACAATGCCACAACCTTTCGGTTGAAAGACTTGTCTCAACAAGGTTACAACACAGTTGTAATGTGGGAATGTGACTTTGATCAGAAATGCAAGATTGAACCAGAATACAGAGATACTGTGAACCGTTTCTTTCCCTTCCAAGAACCTATTTTACCTCGGGATGCTTTGTTTGGTGGACGAACCAATGCCGTTCAATTATACCATGAAGTGGATACAACCACCAAGGAAGAAATTAAGTATGCTGACATTTGCTCACTGTATCCATTCGTGAACAAGTACAAAGCATACCCCGTGGGACATCCCGACATCTTAAGTCAAGAGATGATTGATATAAACAACATTGGAATGTACAAGGGACTCATCAAATGTCGTGTATTGCCACCACAAGACCTGTGGCTACCAGTCCTACCTATTCACTGTAAGAAGAAAATGATCTTTACACTGTGCCGTACCTGTGCTGAGGAAGAGTGTGAAAAATGCAATCACACTCTGTACAAACGCATGTTGACAGGTACCTGGACCCATGTGGAAATAGCCAAAGCTCTTGAGGTAGGATACCAATTGGTAGACGTCTTCCACATCTGGCACTGGGACGCATGGAGTAAAGATGTGTATAAACAGTATATTAACAAATACTTGAAATTGAAACAAGAAGCAAGTGGTTACCCTAATTGGGTAAAAACAGAAGATGATGAAGCCCACTTTAAACAGAATTACTTTCAGATAGAGGGTATCTGGCTCGACAACGTGAAAAAGAACAAAGGAAAAAGAGCGTTTGCCAAAACCATGTTGAACTGTTTGTGGGGTAAGAATGCACAAAACAATGTTCAAACCAAAACCGAGTATGTGACTAAGGTGAACCGGTTGTATGACCTACTCTCCGACCGTCATGTCACTGTGCAGTTTGCCGAGATTTTCGATCATGACAACTTCATGTTGGTGAATTACTCGGATGAAACAGACGCAACACAACCCCATTCATCTTCAAATCCAGTGGTAGCTGCCTTCGTTACGTCCTATGCTCGACTTGAACTTTACACCCAGTTGGAAAAACTTGGAGATCGGGTACTGTATTTTGACACAGACAGTTGTATGTACATCTATGACCCTGACCAGTACAACATTCCAATTGAAGAGAGCCAGTTGGGAAAGTGGACAGATGAAGTACCACATGGACGCATTGTCAAATTCGTGGCATTAGGGCCAAAAAACTATGGGTATGAATATATCGATGAAAAAGGAAATCGACATCAGAAATGCAAAGTAAAAGGCATCACTTTGGATTACAATGCTAGTCAGAAAGTCAATTTTAAGACTATGGTCGACTGTGTACAAGATCGCAAACATTACAAGACAGTCATCGAATATGAATCCCGAATCAAGAGACATAGAAATCGCAAAGTGATCAGTGAGACACAGACCAAGACGTTCCGCTCAGTGTATACAAAACGCGTGGTCGTGGACAAATATAAGACAGTGCCGTACGGTTACCAACCGTCATAACCAGTTGGCTTGTGATCGTGTGCATAGCCTGAACGGTGGTGGAAACATACGGAGATTCACGATGAACACTCTACCAGTAGAAATGCAACAGATGATCTACAGACATCTCGTTGAAGCTAATAAGAAACCTGCTGCATTTTGCAACGAGTTATTTTTTACTTGGGCACAGCGCGTTGGAAACAGAATAATTCACCAGACGATGGAGGATCCCTCTTGTTTAAACCAAGTTTATGATATGTTTAGTGATGTACGAAGGCGTGATCTTCCAAGCAGCTATAAAAGTGTGGTCTTACAACGGATTTTGCCATTTACAACCTGCTACGCAACCTGATCTCTGACGTGTGGTACATATACATTGATACCCTAAACATTGATACAGTGGAGAAACTGAACCGTTTTGATGAGCGTATGTATCTCAGATTTGCGATTAACCACCGGAACGACACACCAGAGGATATACGTGCCATTTTACTGACTCCAGAACCTATCACTTGTGAACAAGTGTTTAACATTTTTGGTAAACAGTGCACCGCAATATTCAAACAAACGAGGCCAAATCCTAGTGAACAGTTCTTTCAAGATCCCGATTTCAACAACTTAGAAAGGTTTGAGTTGGGAGACGAATCCCTCTGGGACACCTACAAAATAAGATACTACGCAGAGTACTTGCAAGACGAATGAGAAGTCAAAACATGGGAAATACTTCACTACAGGAAAAAAACATAACTCCAATTCGGAATCCATGTCGTAGAGCTGTGTTGTTGGCTGTGCGTGTACTTGGAATTCAATCAGAACAGGCGTTAAGACAATCCGAGGAACTGTTTGACGAAGTGTGCATGGGTTTAAATGCTATGGGATATACCATGATATTGCCAGAATGGATGATGTATAAAGAAAGACTGATTCATGATGTGTGTCATAGTTTACATTTTTGACTGATGTTGTTCAAGTGTTTTATTTGCTATGATGTATAAAATAAAATGTTGTCATGTCAATGCTGTTATTATTTCTTGGACCATCATGGAAAGTAGTTTACTTTTTCAACATCCTAGTAACATTTTCATCTCAGGGCCAAGTGGTTCAGGAAAAACTCAATTTGTGAAAAAACTTATTGAGTACAAAACCGATTTATTTCATGTGGTACCACAACGCATCGTCTGGTGTTACAAAGAATGGCAAAGTGCCTACGCACAGTTACAAGAACGTGAAGCTATCAAATTCATTCAGGGTATCCCTGAGGATGATGAAGAGATAGTAGACGATACAACCTTACCACACCTCGTCATATTTGATGATATGTTAGGAGAAAAAGATGAGGAGAAAATTAAATTATGGTTCACGCGAAAGGGACACCATAGAAATGCCACTGTCATTTACATCACACAAAACATGTTCCAACAATCCAAGGCTAGTCGTACCATCAGCTTGAATGCACACTACATGGTATTATTTCAAAACACAAGAGATAAAGGTCAGATCAAAACACTTGCGAACCAAATACAACTACCCCATTTGGTGATGGCGTATCAAGATGCAACCTCTACACCTCATGGATATCTTATCATTGACTTTCATCCAAGAACACCCGATCAGAATCGTTTAAGAACAGATGTGTTCCATCGGTGGGTAACAGGTGAAGATCGAGGACCGATCGTCTACACTACAGTATAAAATGATAGGAACATGACACCCGATCATCATTAAGGATACAGCTACCATGGAAAACACACCACATACAGTGATCAAAGCTCTAGAATCGTTGAGTCGGGAAAAGAACCCAACGAAACGACAAGAGCTAGTAGAATCAGGATTAACAGAGATGGTGAATTGGTTCACCTTAGCTGCACGACTCATCTTAGAGAAAAAAGTAACCGTGGCAAAACAGACGATGAATTTTATGGAACGCAACAAAGACATTTTAAGACAGTTAGCTGATCAACATGTGGATCTGGCCACAAAACGACAACTTATTTTAAAACCTGGCGGTGGAGGTTTCCTTGGGGGCACCATCATTCGTACACTGCTTCGATGGAACGGGACCAAAGCTGTGAGAAAATTTGGTCCAGTAGCAAGAAAACAACCACCCAAACGAAAGTCACCAGCCAGGAAACGGTCACGACAACAACCACGAAAACAGCCAACCAAACGCAAGTCACCAGTAAGGAAACAAACAAGGAAGAAGCAGACATTGCCTCATGGCCGATTTGTCACTGTAAGAAGAAAACGCTCTGTATCAACTGGAACACCAAAAATGTCCCCCATACTGATTCGACGTGATGTTACATCAGGGACATCATCCAAAGCATCACCACTTGTGGCCCAATTCTCTCCACTGACCTCATCTACTCCCCGTTCTAATAGAAGTTCGATGAGGTCTGGGTTGGCTACACCACAAGGATCAATGACGGTTTCACCAAACCCTACAGTTCGACGACAATTGTTTGACCTTTCCAATTCTTCAAGTGGGCGTTCATCATCATCATCATCATCATCAAGATTTTCACCAATCCCAAGTCTCCATTCCCCATTACCTACTGCCGTTACTGCGATGAGAAATTCAGGACCACTGAGTAGTGCTGGCAATATCGCTTTACAAGCCCTTCAACAGTGGTATAAATAAAAGAGACCAAACATTTCATCATCATTTGTCATCATGAAGCGCAAACAACCACTCGCTCGCAAACATGGCAAAATGTTGCTTGCTTTGACAGAAGCCTCGCCCAAATTTCGAAAGAAGATTATTCAAGAAGCACCAAAAGAATTGGTGGATTGTATTGCTGAATGTTGTCACAACATTTTAAAAGGCAATGTACCACTGTCAGAGGCTCAGAAGCGTCGATTGCATTCTAAGAGACAACACCTCCGACAGTTAGCGACCAAGAAAGTATCAGTTCGAAAAAAGAAAATCATTCTCAATCAGAAAGGTGGTTTTCTACCCCTGCTGGCACTTGCACCACTCTTAGCCAAAACAATTATACCTCTTGCTGGTGAAATCATTCGGAAAATATGAAGAAGATGGCCTATGTTCCAGTTCGGTTGTTGGAAGAGATGAATCGATGGAAGAAGGAACAACGACCTCGGTTACCCCCATCCCCTCAAGTGAGTCAGACTTCATCATTACAGAAAGAAATGAATCAAGTTCTTGACGACAATCAATTGTCTGAGTCAGAAAAAGCACAACAATTTGGAGAAGTATTACATCGCTTTCAAGTGTCACATAAAAAAGCACTCAAACCCTTCAGACCACGCATGGCTGAGAAAACAACAAGTACAGTGACTGAAAAGAAAGAGGAAAAACCGATGACCTTGAAAGATCAAATTCTAGACAGTGTTCCTACGACCATGCGGCGAAAGGCTACTCTTTTGTTAAACATGTTGAAAGACCATCCTCACTTAAGTTGGGATGAACATGGCCTGTTAGAATATGATGGAAAACCCGTTGAAGGTTCAAATATTATTGATCTGGTCAATGATGTACTTCGACAGCGGAAAGGGTCAAATCCACGAGGATGGGAACAATTTTCTAGAGGACTGAAAGAGGTCAACATCCCACAAGAAGTCGTGGGCAATAAACGTCGATGGAATTTCATACAAACACCAGATGATGATGAAGAAGAAGAGGAGGAGGATGAATTTTATGATAGTTTTGCCTACGCACCTACATCAAAGAAACGAAGACCTATTAAAAAGGAAGAACCCGAGGAGATATTAGCCCATTCGTCATGGGACGCCTACTAAAGAAGGACACGTTACTTCGCCACCTGTACTATGATACTGATAATCCTACGAGTTTTGGAGGAATTCAGGGACTCTACAAGGCAGCGAAAAAAACAGTTGAAATCTATCACTTTAGAGGATGTACGAGACTGGTTGAGAAGTCAAAGAACCTACACGTTGCATAAAACAATACGACGAAAATTTCGACGTCGACAGACTGTGGTAGGAGGTATCGATCATCAATGGCAAGCTGATCTCGCAGATATGCAACGTATGTACAAAGAGAATTCACCATATCGCTACTTACTATGTGTCATTGATGTGTTTTCAAAATATGCTTGGGTAATACCCATCATTGACAAAACTGGAAAGACGCTCATCCAAGCCTTTCAGTCTATTCTAAAAGAAGGCCGAAAACCACTCTCTTTGCAAACAGACAAAGGCCGAGAATTTTTGAACAAAGACTTTCAGAAGTTTCTAGACAAGCATGACATTCATTTCTTCACGTCTGAAAACCCAGAAACTAAAGCGAGTATTGTTGAACGTTTTCAACGTACGCTTAAATCAAGAATGTGGAAATATTTTACTCATCACAAGACCCGTCATTATGTGGATGTACTGCAACTATTGGTACATGGCTACAATCATCGTTTTCATCGAAGCATCGGACGTACCCCTGCATCTGTGTCTAGAGAAAATGAGCATGAAGTCACCAAGACATTGTATGGCAACCATCAAAAGAAAAATAAGAAATCAACTGATTTGAAAGTGGGTGATATAGTGCGCATCAATAAAACCAAGCAAACATTTGCCAAAGGCTATTTACCCAACTGGACAGTGGAATTGTTCAAAGTGGTTCGCATCAACAGAACACATCCATTGACCGTAAAACTGGAAGACTTAGCTGGAGAAACTATCGCCGGATCCTTCTACAGGGATGAAATTCAACATATAAAAGATGATGAGCTATACGAAGTGGAATCAGTTCTTGATCGGCGTACAAGGCGTGTAGGCGGTAAAACAAGAAGTGAAAGTCAAGTGGCTTGGATATCCTAAAAAGTTTAACAGTTGGATTCCAAAATCGCATTTAGTATAAAGTATAAACGTCATGAACACCATGTCTCAGTCCGATACCAGCAGTGTTCAGGTAGACAACAGTATACAGACAGGAAAAAGTGAGGTACCAAACAACAGAATCACTTTCTTGACACAGATTGTGATCATCTTTATCATTGTCATCGTGTCATTAGTGAACCTGTGTCTCAACAGTCCAGATCGTGAACTTTGGTTGCTGCTGATGAGTACTTCTATCGGATACATTCTTCCAAACCCAAGTTTAAAATTTAAGAAATCATGAACTCTTTCTACATCACTCTCATCAGTGATAGTTCGATGGCATTGTACCCAAGCAACACACAATGCTGTTTTAGAACCAAGCTGGCAAAAACCATTGATGTCGACAAACAAAATTGGGAAGTGGCTCTCGTGGAAATGATCGTTCCCACACAAGTCAGAAACATCGAAGAGGAGGAAGGAAAATTCTACGTCGTGACTAAAGATCCAGAACTGGCTTGAGTCTTTTCACAAGTGAAAAACGGGTGTGAATTAGAAGGCAAAAAATGGGCAATACCCCTTTGCATTCCTGCAGGCATCTATGCGTCACCACAACATCTCACTGACGAAATGGACAAGGCTATTAAACAAGCCACTAAAACAATTTTAACTCAAAGAAACCTCACATTTGGACTTGATTTTTCCGGCTTGTCAAAACGTGTCAAGTTTACCGGTAATACTGGATCAAAGATCGGCTTGGAACTTCATCCAATCCTCCTTACGAAACTTGGAGGAGAGGGAAGTACTGTGGTGTTTCCGGACAGAGACAACAGCAGATTCAAGTACGGTGTGGACCTCTTCACGAAGATGAACCACTTGTTTGTATATACCGATTTGGCAGAACACACTTTGATAGGGGATGACGAAGCACCCATTTTACGCGTTGTGCCATTTGCCACAAAAACAAAAGCAGGGTCTAATCCACACATGCACTTTGAATTTCTAAATCTACACTACATACCTGTCAGCAGATCATATTTCAGCGAGATCAGTATCAATATAACCGGTGACACAGGGGAATCAGTTCATTTCACTCACGGGAAGTCGATGGTGAAGCTTCATTTTAAAAGAAAGACACGATGATTCCAGTTTACCGTGGTCAACCTCGACAAGTCGGATATGGTTTGGGTTCCATGTTTAAGAAAATGGCCAGCAACATCTTACCCATGATGAAACCCATCGTGACCTCAGGACTACAGACTCTGAAAAGAGAGGGCTTTAAACAAGGTATAGGAGCCGTAAAAGATATTCTGTCTGGCCAAAATGTAAAGACAGTGATCAAGAAACGGGGGTAAAACATTGTTGAAAGATGTGGGTCAGAAAACTCTGAGAGGTATAAAGCTTCGAGATTTCAAACGTCGACATCATTCTGCTTTCAGCACGTCAAGGAGACACAACAAAAAAAGAAAAATCTCATCGCGACCGTTAGATATTTTTGATTGAACAACATGATGCAACACGGCTCTTGTGAGTGTAGCAAAACTGAACTTGATGTGTCACATGTTCCACCTACCATGACAGCAATGCAAGATGCACAGTGGACAGAACATTATCCTGTGTCAGCACTGAGCAATTCATCTCCCATTGAATTTGTAATTCCTGCTCAATCAGAAAAGTGGACTGATATCAACCAGAGCTACTTGTACCTGAAAGTCAAAGTAGTCCAACCTGATGACACTAATCTGGCTGCTGATGGAGAAACATCCACAGTAAATAATTTCTTCCACAGCTTGTTTAGCAGTATTGATGTGTACCTGAACAACAAACTGATCACCAATAATGCTGACACATATGCGTACCGGGCCTACATTGAGAATTTGCTGTCTTATTCTACGGACAGTAAATCAACACAGCTCTACGCTACAGAAATGTGGAGTCCTGACACGGCGGGTCATATGCAAGAGCATACAGTTGCGGGAGCTAATGAAGGATATAGAAAAAGAAGAACACGTATCCACCAGAGTCGTGTTCTGGAAATGTGCGGACGTCTGCATTTAGACCTGTGTTTGCAAGACAAGTACCTTCCCAATGGTGTAGAGATACGCCTGCGACTCAACAGAACCCCAGTCAGTTTTTGCCTGTTTGGAGAAGAGGCAAAAATCCAGTTAATTCAAGCTGGATTCAATGTTCGGACTGTTGACCTGTTACCTGTAGTGGCCAACAACTTAAACCAGACCATCGCTCAACATGGCATGAAGATCCCAATTCGCCGAGCTGAGGTAAAAACTTTCACCATTCCTGCAGGCCAGCGATCAAAGATCGAAGATCATTTATTTCAAGGACAGTTACCCAAACGTATCATTCTGGGCCTGGTAAGGAATACAGACATGAACGGTGATCTGGCAACCAACCCATTTGATTTTCAACATTTCAACTTGTCTAAGTTAGAAGTCAGTGTAGACGGAAAGACGACACACAACTTGCCGTTCCAGCCCAACTTTCCCACAGGAGAAATTTTGAGATCATACATGTCCCTGCATCAAGCCACGGGATCACTCGGTTTAAACCGCTCCATGGGTCTGACAATGAACGATTACATGCAGGGGTACACACTGTGGGGCATTGACTTAACGCCAGATCAAGGATCAGAAGAGGGACAGCTGCATCCTATAAAAACGGGAAACTTGCGAATCGAGGTTCAGTTTCGTGCAGGTCTTGGTGACCCCATCAATGTGATTGTGTATGCCGAATACGACAGTCAGATAGAGATTAACGGGTTCAGAGAAGTCATCACAGACTATTAACCATGAGCAAATCAGGACAACAGCTGGCCAAACAACTGTACGAAGAAATTTACAACTTGAATAGGCGAAACGATATTGTAAAGAGTTTGAACCAACATGTGGTGCATGAACTGCAGACACACCTCTTTGATATCGCGAAAGAAAACTGTTATGGTTGCATTGTTGATCATCCCAGTCAGACCCAACATCCCATATGTTTGTTAAGCAGCAAAAGTGAGTGGGTCGAGATGTTTCTGAACAGTGCATTAAAAAAACTGGACATGTATCAAGTGATGGAAAGATGGTACGCTGAACTACAAAACATGGATCTCACACGCGCTGAGAAAGCTGATGCTTATCAGATGTGGGCAAATATAAAGGCTAGTGTAGATACGAACAAGATCACACCATTGGAAGCTTTTGAGTGCGAATGGGCAGGACGAATTAAACAAGATTGGGAAAATGGAAACGATTGAGTTGCAGTATATTTTGGATCATTCACCAATTCTAGCTCCCTTGAATGCCGTGGTATGTGCTAAAGATCAACTACCACAACGTAGACCAGAGACTGTAAAAGCTTACATAGTGAATACCCACAATTCGACTCAACCTGGTGAACATTGGGTGGTTGTGTTTTTCAACGATAAATCGACTTACTACTTTGATTCGTATGGACAAAAACCACTCCATTGTGACATTCAACGTTTCTTGGAAAGACATGGACCCTATACATGGAATCTCATGAGACTTCAAGGATACAACACGTTTGTGGTGTGGAGCATATTGTTTGTTTGCTTTGCATTTTCTTGTTCGAGGATGTGATTTAACACGGGTGTTTAGAGCTAAATTCCGGACAGAGGATCAACCTCACTTCAATTTGAACGATTCCAATGTGGGATGTTGGTTTTACCAGAACTATTCAGAACTGTACAAACGTGCAAGAAGACAAGTGTGTAATCAGCACCAACAAACATGCACAGCTAAACATCCACCAAAGTTTGGAGATGGTCGTGCGTGTTTTGAATTACTGACGAATAGTTTGGACCCATTCTACTTTCATTAAAGTGTTATGTACTTGTTGTTCATAGTATTTGCATTGTTCATATTGTTTGTTCATATTGTTTGTTCATATTGTTTGTTCATATTTTGTTGCAATGTTCATAGAGTTCAATAAAAATGCTAAAACTGATTTGATTTCTTGTTGTTTATCTTACACATTAACAATTGTGATATATTCCCTCTCGAATAGTTTGATGGCCCTGAAAAGGGCCGTATTTGGTTTTTTGTGATCCTGAATTACTCGGAGTCATCCTACTAACTCTGAATAATCAGGGTCAAACCATATGCCATAATAGGCTGAACGCACTGTAGGCCCATGTTTAGCGAAAACACAGGCAGGCCAGGCATACACTTGATAGGGTGCCCTACAAAACGGGCACTTCTGAAGCCGTGCGAAGCATCTGACGCATACAATGTCCTGACATTGACACTGGTTTATGTGATATATATCCTCCTCCCTCTCCTCTAAACACACCCCACACTTTTCGAACCAGAGTTTTTGTTCGGACATTGTGATTTCATCCTTCTTTTTTAAAAAACACTTATATAGTTATGAAAAAAGTAGGTCAGTAGGTCAATCCATCCCAATGTCAAGGCCGAAGACAATGCTATCCAACTTAGGTCAAGGTCGAACTTGATTCATTTGATGGAAATTACATTCTCTGATTGGTGTACGCTAACAGAAGAAAGTAGGTCAATCCGCCTCAAGACTATAAAAGCACACTGCATCGTATCATAATCCCACTACCCAACCATGGAAAGCTACGTAACTTCTGATCTCGTTAACAACGCCATACAGGCTGCTGATTTGTATGAGCTGACGACAGCTGCTAACCAGGCATCAGTGTCGTACACTCCGACTCCGGTGTACCAACCCAGCTACCAACCAACGTATCAACCTCAGCCTCCACCACACCAGCAGCAACCAGTACAGCAACAACAACCAATGCAACAACCAGTGCAACACCAACCGTCAGTGCAGCCAGTAAATAATGTTGGACAATCTATTCTGAGGGAACTCAAAGAGGTGAACAACAACCTCATCAAATTGCAAAAGAGAATGGTAGAAGTGGAATGCCGTATCAAATTGAAAACAGACAAGCTGGTGGTGCCTATCACTTTCATTCCAGAAAATGTGGAAGCATCCAACAAACGTCCGCTTGATGGTGGATCCCATTCTAAGAATGGACTTGGAGCCCATTGTAAAGACATACAAAACAGCAAAAAGAGTAAGAAGTAGAGAAAAAAAACAAAAACGGCCCTTTTCAGGGCCAACCCAGATGTCTCGAAAGGACATTTTTACAATTGTCAAACCAAGTAATAAAAGTATCAAACGAAATGAATTCATGCCATTCGTTTTCAGACTGTGCTATGGATAAGTCACATATAACTAACGACTGCATATCTGACATGGACAAAATAGAAGCCCGACACCAACGTTCGCTTAAACTACAAGCCCGATACCAACGTACGCTTAAAATAACAACAACACTCAGGAGTATCATAGACAAATTGAGTGCATGTTACTTTCATGAACTATACTACGATGATATCTTAAATATCATTGAAGCACATTTCATCACCATAGAACATGTTGAATACTTGCTGAAGAAACTCACAGACAATCATGAGTAACCACTACTCTGTGAAAAAACAACGGCCCTTATCAGGGCCAACCCAAATGTCTCGAAAGAGAATATACCTCAATTGTCACCATTATTTTCAAATTCCATTCAAATTTTCTTTCATTAAAAATATGATCCAATGTTACAAAAATGTTACAAAAATGTTACAAAAATAAAAAATGTTACAAAAAAAAAAGTCATCACTACTACAAATTCGGCTTGAAATTTTTTTAATTTTACAGCAATTCTGATATGTCAATACAAAAGTAGGTCAATCCACCCCAATGTCAAGGCCAAAGGCAATGCTATCCAACTCAGGTCAAGGTTAAACTTGAATCATTGAATAGAAATAACGTTCTCTGATTGGTGTACGCTAACAGTAGAAAGTAGGTCAATCCACCTCAAGGCTATAAAAGCGCACCGCATCAAGCATTCGGTCATATTCTCGCTGCACAACCATGGAACAAATTCAGCAACTGAGTGAATTTGTCCACGAATTGATGGGGTTGATCGAACGACAACGCAATGAGTGGAGACAACAGCAAGACCATATTGCAGAATACCATCTGGTTTTGTCAAACATGGTACATCAGATGATATTGAGACAACAGATGATGCAACACGATGAACATGATGACTATATGCTCATGGAACATCAGGAGATGTTGAGACAACAGCAACAAGATGAAGATGAAGATCATATGCTCATAGAACAACAGCAGATGTTACAAGATGAAAACGATGTCATCGTAATCAGTGACGATGGCACCGAAACCAAGCACGATGTGGACAATGTCACCGAAATCTAAAGAAGAAA
>CM037787.1:13466823-13483309 GCA_021229015.1 Solen grandis | reverse complement strand
TTTTTGTTTGTTTTTTTTTTGCAATGTTAGAACATTTAAACTCTTCTAGCGCAAATATTTCCCATACCCTGTCCCTTGAAATCCATCACATTCTGTGGTTTTTCGTAGACCTACCCTCATTTGCACAGTGTTTTTTTGTTGTTTTTTTTGCGAGGTCGAACATTCAACCTTCCGTAGCTCAAAAGCTTTCAGCCACACGGACCCTCGAATCCTATCATATGTTTTTAGGCTATCAACAGGGAACAGAATGCAAAAAAAAACGCATTCGAATCGGACTTCTAACTTTTTGAGTTATAAACAAAGAATGATTTCAAGAAAAGCACCCTAGCGGCAAAATGAGAAAGAAAATTGATTAAAATTTTACTGTTAGGTACCTAGCAAAGCAGCAATAGTTCAATCAAGTATACTAGTCGCACAAGTCAAACTTTTTATTCTTAGGTATCAGAATTTGAAGCATAAAAACCTGATTTAAAATTATTCCAAAAAAAGGATCAAACTTTGGACTGCCGTATAATGACCAAATCAAGTCCGATCTTCAAAAACTAAACGTCACTGGAAAGGCTTTTTAAGAACTAAACTTTTGTCGATATACTCTCATTGAAATATTTTAGTTTTTGGAGCTATTTGTGGCCGAATAAAAACACAATAATCGTAATATGACCTTGAACCTTTTCAAAATTTCTTTTAATTTTTTTTATTGTGAGGCCCTTTCAAACATAACAATACATATCGTGTGAAAATTTCATGAAGAATGAACAGAAAATTAAAGTCAGGAGCGACAAAAACATGTTTTTGAAATTTTAATTTTTCCTAAAATTTAGGAAGTTTTACCTTTTTAGAGGACAAACCACGCATTTCCTTAATTCGCCATCCCATATATTGTGTGCGTAAATGTCTTGCAAATTGTATGCAGCAAACAGAATTCTTCTATCTGATCTCTAACAAAATGGGAAGGTTTTTCGTAGACCTACCCTCATTTGCAGTTGTTTTACGAGATTCGAACTTTCACCTTTCGTTACTAGCTCAAAAAGTTTCAGCCACTCATACCTAGAAACTATCATATTTTATTAGGCTATCAACAAGGAACATAATTCAATTAACCACATTTGGATCAGTCTTCAACTTTTTGAGTTATAAGCACAAGAATGATTTCAAGAAAAGCGCCCCCTAGCGGCAAAATGAGAAAGAAAATTGATTAAAATTTTACTGTTTGGTACCTAGCAAAGCAGCAAATAGTTCAAATCAAGTATACTAGTCGCACAAGTCAAACTTTTTATTCTTGTGTATCGAATTGAAGCGTTAAAACCTGATTTACAATAATTCCAAAAAAGGATCAAACTTTGGACTGCCGTATAATGACCAAAACAAGTCTGATCTCAAAAACTAAACATCACTGGAAAGAGCTCTTTAAGAACGAAAACTTTTGTTCATATACTCTCAATGAAATATTTTTAGTTTTGGAGCTATTTGTGGCCGATAAAAACACAATAATCGTAATATGACCTTGACCTTTTCAATTCTTTTTATTGTGAGCCCTTTCAGACATAACAATACATATCGTGTGAAAATTCCATGAAGAATGAACAGAAAATAAAGTCGGAGCTACAAAAACATGTTTTTGAAATTTTAATTTTTCCTAAAATTTTAGTGAAGTTTGACCGTTTCTAGAGGACAAACCACGCATTTCCTTATTTCGCCATCCCATATATTTTGTGCGTATATGTCTTGCAAAATCGTATGCAGCAAACAGAATTCTTCTATCTGATCTCTAACAAAAGTGGGTAGGTTTTTCGTAACCTACCCTCATTTTTCCACTTTTTGCAAGGTTCGAACATTCAACCTCTCCTAGAACAATTTTTTTCCAGTATCGATGATAAGATATCCATCATAATTTGATTGGGCTGTCAACAAGGAACATTATGTAAAAACCGCATCTAAATCAGGTTTCAAATTTTTGAGTTATTAGCAAAACAGTGATTACATGCATTGCGCCCCCTAGTGGCTAAATCAGAAATAAATGTGAAAAGTTTGACCAATTAGGCACATGTTCAGATAAAGATGACTACATGCCCAAAATTTCATAGCTGTAGCTTTTTTCATCTGGCCGCTAGGCTGACACAAAATGGGTGGAATTGGAAAATAATAAAAATAAAAAAAAAAAAAAACAAATCAACAGAAGAAGAACAATAGGTTTTCGCCCTGCAGAGGCGAAAACCTAATAAAAATAAAACAGAAGAAGAACAATAGGTTTTCGCAAGCGATGCGAAAACCTAATAAAAATAAAACAGAAGAAGAACAATAGGTTTTCGCAAGCGATGCGAAACCTAACTAGAACCGCAAAGCGGCATCTTGGTTTTCGCTTTAACTTGACTAGTAAGAGTATGGTTTCAACTGCAGACATTAATTGATTGATATTAACTTTATTCGAATATTTTTGTTAATTGATCAAATTAAGTCCGATCTTCAAAAACTAAACATCATTAGAACGATCTCTTCACGAACTAGAACTTTTGTTCATATACTTTCTATAAAATATTTCTAGATTGAGAACTATTTTGTGCCGATAAAAATAATCGGTATTATGACCTTGACCTTTTCATTTTTCATCGTTATTTACTATGAGTTTATTTGTATTATTTAAATGCATAAACAGTGAAAAAATGATGAAGATTGAACAAAAATAAAGTCAGGAGCTGCAAAAAAAGAAGCAACATATGGATTTACAATTGTTTGATAAAAGGATCAAACTTTGGACTGTGGTTATTTGATCAAATGAAGTCCGATCTTCAAAAACTAACACCATGGAAAGATCTCTTCACAGACTAAAATTTGTTCATATACTTTCTATAAAATATTTTTAGAATTGAGCTATTTTATGCCGATAAAAAATAATAAATAATTGGTATATGACTTGACCTTGCATATATGCTTGTTTTTTTTTCTATGATTTTATTTGTTTGATAAAAATGATAAACAGTGAAATAATGATGAAGATTGAACAAAAAAATAAAGTCAGAGCAGCAAAAAAGAGAAAACATATGGATATACAATTGTTTGATAAGAGGATCAAAATTTGGACTGTTGTCATTTGAACAAATGAAGTCCGGTCTTCAAAAAACTAAACATTAATGGAAAGATCTCCTCACAACTAAAAACTTTTGTTCATATACTTTCTATAAAATATTTTTAGATTTGGAGCTATTTTATGCCGATTAAATAATAATATTGGTATATGACCTTGACCTTTGCATATTTATGCTTGTTTTTTTTTTCTATGATTTTATTTGTTTGATAAAAATGCATAAACAGTGAATAATGATGAGATTGAACAAAAAATAAAGTCAGGAGCAGCAAAAAAGAGAAAAACATATGGATATACAATTGTTTGATAAGAGGATAAAAATTTTGGGAACTGTTGTCATTTGAACAAATGAAGTCCCGGTCTTCAAAAACTAAACATTAATGGAAAGATCTCCTCACAAACTAAAACTTTTGTTCATATACTTTCTATAAAATATTTGTAGATTTGGAGCTATTTTATGCCGATATAATAATAATAATTGGTATATGACCTTGACCTTTGCATATTATGCTTGTTTTTTTCTATGATTTATTTGATTTATAAAAATGCATAAACAGTGAAATAATGATGAAGATTGAACAAAAAAAAAAGTCAGGAGCAGCAAAAAAGAGAAAACATATGGTATACAATTGTTTGATAAGAGGATCAACTTTGGACTGTGGTCATTTAATCAAATGAAGTCCGATCTTCAAAAACTAAACATTAATGGAAAGATCCCCTCGAAACCTAAAACTTTTGTTCATATACTTTCTATAAAATATTTTTAGATTTGGAGCTATTTTATGCCGATATAAATAATAATAATTGGTATATGCCTTGACCTTTGCATATTATGTTGTTGTTTTTTTCTGTGAATTTATTTGTTTTATAAAAATGCATAAACAGTGAAATAATGATGAAGATTGAACAAAAAATAAAGTCAGGAGCAGCAAAAAAGAGAAAACATATGGATATACAATTGTTTGATAAGAGGATCAAACTTTGGACTGTTGTCATTTGAACAAATGAAGTCCGGTCTTCAAAAACTAAACATTAATGGAAAGATCTCCTCACAAACTAAAACTTTTGTTCATATACTTTCTATAAAATATTTTAGATTTGGAGCTATTTTATGCCGATATAAATAATAATAATTGGTATATGCCCTTGACCTTTGCATATTATGCTTGTTTTTTTTCTATGATTTTATTTGTTTTATAAAAATGCATAAACAGTGATATAATGATGGAATATTGAACAAAAAATAAAGTCAGGAGCAGCAAAAAAGAGAAAACATATGGATATACATTGTTTGATAAGAGGATCAAACTTTGGACTGTGGTCATTTGATCAAATGAAGTCCGATCTTCAAAAACTAAACATTAATGGAAAGATCTCCTCGAAAACTAAAACTTTTGTTCATATACTTTCTATAAAATATTTTAGATTTGGAGCTATTTTTTGCCGATATAAAAATAAATAAATTGGTATATGACCTTGACCTTTGCATATTATGTTGTGTTTTTTTCTATGAATTTATTTGTTTTATAAAAATGCATAACAGTGAAATAATGATGAAGATTGAACAAAAAAATAAAAGTCAGGAGCTGCAAATAACCTTAAAAGTCATGCTTTTAAAATGTTGATTTTTCGAAAATATTGGTTAAGTTTTACCTTTTCATAGTGGACAAACCATGCATTTCCTGAATTCGCCACCCCATATATTTTGTGCGTATATGTCTTGCAGATCATATGCAACAAACAAAATTCTCCTATCTCATCTCTGAATAAAATGGGTACGTTTTTGGTAGACCTACCCTTATTTCACAGTTTTTGCGAGATTCGAACTTTCAACCTCCTGTAGCACGAAAGTTTTATATACGCAAATTTTTGAAACCTATCATTATTTTATTGGGCTATTTACAAGGAACATTGTGCAAAAACCGCATTTGAATCGGACCTCAAATAATGGAGATATTGCTATTAAACATTTTCATATAAAACGCCCCTGGCGGGAAAATCAAAACAAAAATAAAAAATTATCTCGACGTTAGGATCATCTTCAAGTACGTGGTTATTACTGATAAAAGTTTCATAGATGTGGCTTTTCTCACCTCGGAGCTATGCCGTTCACAAAAAAGGGAAGAAAAATAAAACTAGAACCGCAAGCGGTATCTCGGTTTTCGCTTTTAACCTAATCAACTTGAACACTTTATTTCAACTCAGCCACAATTTTCAATATGAAACAGAACGAAAAGGTTTTTTGAAGACCTACTCTCATAAGCACATTTTTTTAAAAAAATTTTAATTTTTTTTTGCAATGTTAGAACATTCAAACTCTTCTAGCGCAAATATTTTCCCATACCCTATCCTTTGAAATCCATCACATTTTTGGTGCTGTCAACAAGGAACAAAATGCTGAAAACCGCATTTCAATCAGACTTGAACGTTTTGAGTTATAAGCAAGAGAGTGATTTTAAGCAAACGCCCTTTTAGCGGCAAAATGAGAAACAAAATTGCAAAAACAGCAAATAGTTCAAACAAGTATATAAGTCGCACTAGTTGAACATTCTTTTTCTTATATATCACAATTTCAAGCATAAAAACTGATTAACAATTATTCCAAAAAAGGATCAAACTTTGGACTGCCGAAAAATGAACAGATCAAGTCCGATCTTTAAAAACTAAACATTATAGAAAGAACTATTTAGGACTAAAATTTTGTTCAATACTCTCAATGAAATAGTTTTTAGATTTTGAGCACTTTGGGGCCGAATAAAAACACACTTATCGTAAAATGACCTTGACCTTTTCAATGTTTTGTTAACTTTTTAATTGTGAAGGCCCTTTCAAACTTAACAAACCATAACGTGTGAAAAATTCATGACGAATAAACAAAAAATAAAGTCAGGAGCGACAAAAAACATGTTTTTGGAATTTAAATTTTTCCTAAATTTAAGTTAAGTTTGACCGTTTCTAGTGGACAAACCACGCATTTCTTAAATTCGCCACCCCATATATTTTATGTGTATATGTCTTTCAAATCGTATGCAGGAGTCGGAATTCTTCAATCTGACTTCTAACAAAAACGGATAGATTTTTCGTAGACCTACCCTCATTTGCACAGGTTTTTTTATTGTTGTTTTTTTGCGGGGTTCGAACTTCAACCTTCCGTAGCTCAAAAGCTTTCAGCCACACGGACTCTCGATTCATATCATATGTTATTAGGCTATCAACAGGGAACAGAATGCAAAAACCGCATTCGAACCGGACTTCAACGTTTTGAGTTATAAGCAAAAGAAAAGATTTCAAGAAAAGCGCCCCCTAGCGGCAAAATGAGAAAGGAAGTAGATTAAAATTTTACCATTAGGTACCTAGCAAAGCAGCAAGTAGTTCAATTAAGTATGCTAGTCGCACAAAACAAACTTTTATTCTTATGTATCAGCAATTTGAAACATAAAACCTGATTTACAATTATTCGAAAAAAAAGGATCAAACTTTGGACTGCCGTAAAATGACCAAATCAAGTCCGATCTTCAAATCTAAACATCATTAGAAAGAACTTTTCTAAAACTAAATCTTTGTTCATTATTGTTTATGAATTGTTTTTTGATTTTGAGCTATTTCAAGCCGAATTGATATACGATTATCCTAATATGACCTTGACCTTTACAATACATTTTTACTTTTTATATAATGTAACACTTAAGAACATAGTTTTACATTAAATGTGAAAATTTCATAGAAATTGAACTAAAAATAAAGTCAGGAGCTGCAAAAATTTTTAACAGTCATGCTTTGGAAATGTTGATTTTTCGAAAATATTGGTTAAGTTTGACCCCGTACTGTGGACAAACCATTCATTTCCCGAATTCGCCACCCATATATTTTGTGCGTATATGTCTTGCAAATCATATGCAACAAACAAAATTCTTTTATCTCAATTCCAATAAAATGGGCACTTTTTTTTGTAACCTACCCTCATTTTCACTGTTTTTTGCGATGTTCGAACTTTCAACCTTCCGTAGTCAAAAAGTTTTATATACGCAGATTTTTTAAATCTATCATATTTGATTAGGCTTTTGACAAGGAACACAATGCAAAAAACCACATCTGAATCGGACCTCAAATAACAGAATTATTAGCATTTGTTGATTTTTTTCAAAACGCCCCCTAGCGCAAAAAAAAGACAAAAATGAAAATTTTCTCAACGTTGGGATCAATTTTCAGAAAAATATAAGGAACGGTAAAAATTTCATAATTGTGGCTTTTTTCTTCGATGATATGCCGTTCACAAAAAGGGTTAGAAAAATAATAAAAAACTAGAACCGCAAAGGGGCATCTTGGTTTTCGCTTTAATTTTGCTAAAAGAGTATGGTTTCAACTGAAAGAATAATTGTTTGATATTAACTTTATTCGAATATTTTTTTTAAATGATCAAATTAAGTCCGATCTTCAAAAACTAAACATCATTAAAACGATCTCTTCCGAACTAGAACTTTGTTCTATACTTTCTAAAATTTTCTAGATTTGAAGCTATTTTGTGCCGATAAAAATAATCGGTATTATACCTTGCCCTTTGCTTTTTCATCTTTATTTACTATGAGTTTTTTTGTATTATTAAATGCATAAACAGTAAAAAAATGAGGGAAGATTGAACAAAAATAAAGTCAGGAGCTGCAAAAAAAAGCAACATATGGATTTACAATTGTTGAAAAAAGGATCAAATTTTCGACTGTAGTAAATTTTATCAAATGAAGTCCGATCTTCAAAAACTAAACCACCAATGGAAAAATCTCTTCACAAACTCAAACATTTTTCATATACCTTCTTAAAATTTTTAGATTTGAAGCTATTTTTTTGCCGATAAAAATAACAATAACGGTATTAGACCTTGACCTTTGGCATATTTTCATCGTTATTTACTATGGATTTGTTTGTATTATTTAAATGCATAAACAGTGAAAATATGATAAAGATTGAACAAAAATAAAGTCAGGAGCTGCAAAAAGAGAAACATACGGATTTACAATTGTTTGAAAAAAGGATCAAACTTTGGACTAAGGTTATTTATCAAATGAAGTCGATCTTCAAAAACTAAACCCCAATGGAAAGATCTCTTCACAGACTAAAATTTTGTTCATATACTTTATAAAATATTTTTAGATTTGGAACTATTTTACCCGATGAAAAATAATAAAATTGGTTATGACCTTGACCTTTGCAATTATGCTTGTTTTTTTTCTAGGATTTATTTGTTGATAAAAATGCATAAACAGTGAAATAATTGATGAAGATTGAACTAAAAATAAATTTTTCAGGAGCAGCAAAAAAGGGAAACATATGTATATACAATTGTTTGATAAGAGGATCAAACTTGGACTGTGTCATTTGATCAAATGAAGTCCGATCTTCAAAAACTAAACATTATGGAAAGATCTCCCCACAACCTCAAACTTTTGTTCATATACTTTCTATAAAATTTTTAGATTTGGAGCTATTTTATGCCGATATAAATAATAATAATTGGTATATACCTTGACCTTTGCATATTATGGTGATTTTTTTCTATGAGTTTATTTGATTATAAAATGCATAAACAGTGAAAAATGAGAAGATTGAACAAAAATAAAGTCAGGAGCAGCAAAAAAGAAGATACATATGGATATACAATTGTTTGAAAAAGGGATCAAACTTTGGACTGTGGTCATTTGATCAAATGAAGTCCGATCTTCAAAAACTAAACATTATGGAAAGATCTCCTCACAACCTCAAACTATTGTTCTTTATACTTCTATAAAATATTTTTAGATTTGAGCTATTTTATGCCGATATAAATAATAATAATTGGTATATGACCTTGACCTTTGCATTATCTTGTTTCTTCTATGATTTTATTTGTTTTATAAAATGCATAAACAGTGAAAAAATGATGAAGATTGAAAAAAAATAAAGTCAGGAGCAGCAAAAAAGGGGAAACATATGGATATACAATTGTTTGATAAGAGGATCAAACTTTGGACTGTAGTCATTTGATCAAATGAAGTCCGATCTTCAAAACTAAACACAAATGGAAAGATCTCTTCACAGACTAAAACTTTTGTTCATATACTTTCTATAAAATATTTTAGTTGACATTTTATGACATATAAATAATTATTGGATAGACCTGACCTTTGATATTATGCTGATTTTTTCTATGATTTATTTGTTTTAAAATGCAAAACATGAAATAATGTGAATTGAACAAAAATAAGTAAACAGCAAAAAAGGAAACATATGGATATACATGTTTGATAAGAGATCTAACTTTGGACTGGCATTTGATCAATGAAGTCCGATCTTCAAAAACTAAAACCAAGGGAAATCTCTCCAGACTAAACTTTTCATATATTTTCTATAAATTTTTTGATTTGAGCTATTTTATCCGATATAAATATATAATATATGACTTGACTTGCATATTATCTTGATTTCTTTAGATTTTATTTGTTTTAAAATTCAACATGAAAATATGAAGATTGAACAAAAAATAAAGTCAGGAGCAGCAAAAAAGAGGAAACATATGGATATACAATTGTTTGATAAGAGGATCAAATTTGGACTGTGGCATTTGATCAAATGAAGTCCGATCTTCAAAAACTAAACACCAATGGAAAGATCATCTTCACAGACTAAAACTTTTGTTCATATACTTTCTATAAAAATATTTTTAGATTTGAAGCTATTTTATGCCGATAAAATAAAAAATTGGTATATACCTTGACTTTTGCATTTTATGCTTGATTTTTTTTTCTATGATTTTATTTGTTTTATAAAAATGCATAAACAGTGAAATAATGAGAAGATTGAACAAAAATAAAGTCAGGAGCAGCAAAAAAGGAAAATATGGATATACAATTGTTTGAAAAGGAGGATCAAATTTTGGACTGTAGTCATTTGATCAAATGAAGTCCGATCTTCAAAAACTAAACACAATGGAAAGATCTCTTCACAGACTAAAACTTTGTTCATATACTTTCTATAAAATTTTTAGATTTGGAGCTATTTATGACGATAAAATAATAATAATTGGTATATGACCTTGACCTTTGCAATATTATGCTTGATTTTTTTTTTCTATGATTTTATTTTTTTTAAAAAAATGCATAAACAGGAAATAATGATGAAGATTGAACAAAAAAAAAGTCAGAGCAGCAAAAAAGGAAACATATGGATATACAATTGTTTGATAAGAGGATCAAACTTTGGACTGTGGTCATTTGATCAAATGAAGTCCGATCTTCAAAACTAAACACCAATGGAAAGATCCTTCACAGACTAAAACTTTTGTTCATATACTTTCGAAAAATATTTTTAGATTTGGAGCTATTTTATGCCGAAAAAAAAATTTAATAATTGTATATGACCTTGACCTTTGCATTTATACTTGATTTTTATCTATATTTTTTTGTTTTATAAAAAATCATAAACAGTGAAATAATGTGAAGATTGAACAAAAATAAAGTCGGGAGTTGCAAATAACCTAAAAAGTCATGCTTTTAAATTTGATTTTTCAAAAAATATTGGTTAAGTTTGACCGCAACTGTACAAACCAGCTTTTCCGAATTCCCCACCCATAAATTTGTGCGTATATGTCTTGCAGATCACATGCAACAAACAAAATTTCCTATCTCATCTTGAATAAAATGGGTGGTTTTTGGTAGACCTACCCTTATTTCACATTTTTGCAGATTCGAACTTTCAACCTCCTGTAGCACGAAAGTTTTATATACGAAAATTTTTGAAACCTATCATATTTTATTGGGCTATTTACAAGGAACATTGTGCAAAAACCGCTTTAATCGGACCTCAAAAATGGAGATATTGTTATTAAACATTTTCAAAAAAGCCCCCTGGGGGGAAAATCAAAACAAAAATGAAAATTATCTCGACGTTAGGATCATCTTCAAATAGTGGTTATTACTGAAAAATTTATAGATGTGGCTTTTTCTCACCTCGGAGCTATCCGTTCCAAAAAGGGAAGAAAATAAAAAAAAAAAAAAAAAAAAAAAAAAAAAAAAAAAAAAAGAACAGAAAAAGTTTTTGCACAGCGATGCGAAACCAAAAAAAAAAAAATAAAAAAAAAAATAGAATCGCAATCGCGTATCATCGGTTTGCAAAAAAATTTCCCTTAATTCACGACCAAGTTCGAAAAACATATTTCTTCTTCAATGGCTTGTTTAAAAAGTTAACAGCGTCTTTCAAAGACTTTTTCGCAATGTTTAAGAAGACTTTTTACCCAAAAAAAGATTTTTGAGTATTATCTATCATTATGTGTAAAGATTCATGGGTTTTCATGAAAGCAATTCCATTCAGTTCAGAGTCGCATGTTTTCGAAAAAATTTCTTCTTTTCAATTGTTTTGGGTACTGTTAACAGTGATCTTGAAACGTTTCTGTCGCAAGTTTAAGCAGACTTTTTACCCAAGAGAGTATTGTTGAGTAGTACCGTCGTTATGAATCGCGATATCTCAGTTTTCATGAAAGCAATTCCATTCATTCATATCGCATGATTCGAAAAACATATTTCTTCGTTCAATTTTGTTGATCTGTTAACGTGTCTTTGAAACGTTTCTGTGCAATGTTTAAGAAGACTTTTACCCAAGAGAGTATTTTTTATATTATGTCAGTTGAAATCGCGATATCATCAGTTTCATGAAAGCAATTCCATTCAGTTCATGGCCCGCATATTCGAAAACAATTTCTTCGTTCAAGGGCTGTTAAATTACTTTTAACAGTGATCATTCAAACTTTTTGTCGCAATGTAAAAGACTTTTTACCAAGAAGAATACTTTTGAGTATTACCTGTCCTTATTGTCGTAAACTTGAAAACCTTTTTTTTAACGGACTTCGAGTACTGCAATGTTATATTTGTTTACTTTATATGGAGACAAATGAAATTTGTATTCAATAAAAACAATTGCAAACGACAAACAAAAAAATAAAAATGAAAAACGACAATGCAATAGCCAGTCAAATATTTCGAACAACTGTTGCATTGAATTACTATCATTTTATGAAATATGCATTATCTTTTTTTGTCATTTCAAATTGATTCACCGAAGAACAAATGAAAAAAAATCGCTAAAAATCAGACTTCATTTTTTTTTTAATTTTTAATAGTGATTTCAAGTTAATCCCCCAAAACGGCAAATGAGAAACAAAACGATTAAAATTTTACTATTGGGACCTGCAAGCAGCAAATGGTTCAATAAGTAGACAAGTCGCACTATCAAACATTCTATTCCTTATATATCACAATTTGAACATAAAAATGATTTACAATTGTTCTAAAGAGGATCAAAACTTGGACTTGCGTAAAATGACCAAATCAAGTCCGATCTTCAAAAAAACACCAATGAAAATCTCTACAGCTAAAACTTTTGTTCATATACTTTCGATAAAATACTTTTAGATTTGGAGCTATTTTATGCCGTAAAAAAATAATAATTGGTATTGAAACCCTTTCCTTTCTTTTTATGTTGTTTTTTTTTCTATGATTTTATTTGTTTGAAAAAATCATAAACAGTGAAATAATGATGAAAGATTGAAAAAAAAATAAAGTCAGGAGCAGCAAAAAAGAGAAACATATGGATATACAATTGTTTGATAAAGGATCAAAATTTGACGTTGTCATTTGAACAAATGAAGTCCGGTCTTCAAAAAACTAAACATTAAGGAAGATCCCTCCAAACAAAACTTTTGTTTAAACTTTCTATAAATATTTTAGATTTGGAGCTATTTTAGCCGATATAAATAATAATAATTGGTATTGACTTGACCTTTGCATATTATTTTTTTTTTTTTATATTTTATTTGATTTTTAAAAATGCATAAACGTGAAATAATGATGAAATGAACAAAAATAAAGTCAGGAGCAAAAAAGAAAACATATGGATATACAATTGTTGATAAGAGGATCAAACTTGGACTGGGTTTCATTGAACAAATGAAGTCCGGTTTTAAAAAAAAAAACATTAATGGAAAGACTCCTACAAACTAAAACTTTTGGTTCATATATTTTTAAAATATTTTAGATTTGGAGCTATTTTATGCCGATAAAATAATAATAATTGGGAATGACCTTGACCTTTCATATTATGCTTGTTTTTTTTCTATGATTTTTTTGATTCTTTAAAAAAGCATAAACAGGAAATAAGAGAAGATTGAACAAAAAATAAAGCAGGAGCACAAAAAAGAAAAATATGGATATACAATTGTTTGATAAGAGGTCAAACTTTGGACTGTTTTTTTATTGAACAAATAAGCCGGTCTTAAAAAAACAAAAAAAAAGGAAAGACCCTCACAACCAAAAAATTTTGTTCATATATTTTTTTAAAAAATTTTTTTGTTTGGAGCTATTTTATCCCCCAAAAAAAATAATAAAATTGGGGATATGACCTTGACCTTTGAAAAAAGTTTTTTTTTTTTTTATGATTTTATTTGTTTTAAAAAATGCTAAACAGTAAAAAAATGATGAAGTTAAAAAAATAAATCAGGAGCGCAAAAAAGAAAAACATATGGATATACAATTTTTTTGTAGAGGAAAAAATTTGGACTGTGTCTTTAATAAATAATCCGATCTTCAAAAACAAAAAATTAAGGGGAAAGATCTCCTCGAAACCTAAAATTTTGTTCATTACTTTCTATAAAATATTTTTAGATTTGGAGCTATTTTTGCCGATTAAATAATAAAATTGGATTGCCTTTTGACCTTTGCATTTATTTTTTTTTTTTTTTCTATAAATTTTTTTTTGGGATAAAAACCCCAAAAGGAAAAAAAAAAAATGAGGAAGATTAAAAAAAAAAAAAAAAAAAAAAAAAAAAAAATAAAGTCCAGAGCAGAAAAAAAAAAAAAAAAAAAAGAGAAACATATGGAATCAATTGTTTGATAAGAGGATAAAATTTTTGGACTTTGTCATTTGAACAAATAATCCGGTCTTCAAAAACTAAACTTAAAAGGGAAAATCTCCTCCAAACAAAATTTTGTTCTTTCTTTCTAAAAAATTTTTTTTTAGTTTTGGGTATTTTATCCGATATAAAAAAAAAAAAAATTGGTATATGACCTTACCTTTGCATATTTGCTTGTTTTTTTTTTTTTTTTATTTTTTTAAAAAAAATGCATAAACGTGAAAAAAATTTAATTTTAAAACAAAAAATAAAGTCAGGAGCCCCCAAAAAAAGAAAACTTGGGATATACAATTTTTTGATAAGAGGATCAAACTTTGGACTGGGTCTTTGACAAATGAAGTCATTTAAAAAAAACAAACTTAATGGAAAAATCTCCTCGAAAACTAAAACTTTTTCTTTTACTTTCTATAAATATTTTAGATTTGGAGCTATTTTAGCGATATAAATAATAAAAATTTGGGGTAATACCTTCCCCTTTGCATTTTTTTTTTGTTTTTTTATGAATTTATTTGTTTTATAAAAAGCTAAACAGTGAAATAATGATGAAGATTGAACAAAAAATAAAGTCAGGAGCTGCAAATAACCTTAAAAGTCATGTTTAAAATTTGTTTTTTAAAAAATTTTGGTTAATTTTGCCCCATACTGTGGAAACCAGCTTTTTCCCCAATTCGCCCCCAATATTTTGTGCTAAGTTTTGCAGATCTATGCAACAAAAAAATTCTCCTATCTATCTCTGAATAAAAGGGGGGGTTTTTTGGGAACCTACCCTTATTTCACATTTTTTCGAGATTCGAACTTTCAACCTCCTGTACCGAAAGTTTTTATACGCAAATTTTTGAAACCTATATTTTTATTGGGTATTTAAAGGGAAAATTGTGCAAAAACCCCCATTTTGAATGGGCCTCAATAAAGGAGATATTGCTTATTAAACATTTTATATAAAACGCCCCCCGGCGGGAAAACAAAACAAAAATGAAAATTTTCTCGACTTTTTGGATCATCTTCAAGTAGTGGTTATTACTGATAAAGTTCATAATGTGGCTTTTCTCACCTCGGAGCTATGCCGTTCACAAAAAGGGGAAAAAAAAAAAAAAAAAAAAAAAAAAAAAAAAAAAAACTAAACCGCAAAACGTATCTCGTTTTCGCTTTTAACCCAAAACAAAATTGAACACTTTATTTCAACTAGCCACAATTTTCAATATAAACAAACGAAAAGGTTTTTGAAGACCTACTCTCTTTGCACAGTTGTTTTTTTTTCAATTTAGAAAATTCAAAATCTTTACGCAAATATTTTCCATACCCTGCCCCATTTAAATCCTCACATTTGTGGTGCGTCAACAAGGAACAAAATGCTGAAAACCCATTTCAATCAGACTTTTAAGTTTTTAGTTATAAATAAAAAAGGATTTAAAGCAAAACGCCCCCTGCGGCAAATTAGAAAAAAATGGCAAAAACAGCAAAAAGTTCAAACAAGTAATAAGTCGCATGCGAATATTCTTTTTCTTTATCACAACTTGAAGCATAAAAATGATTAAAAATTATTTCCCAAAAAAAATCAAACTTTGGACTGCCAAAAAAGAAAAAATCAAGCCGATCTTCAAAAACAAAAAATCACTGGGAAAAGGGTCCTCAAAAACTAAAACCTTTGTTTATAACCTTTAATGAAATATTTTTAGATTTGGACCTTTGTGACGAATAAAAACATAATAAACGTAAAAGACCTTCCCTTTTTATTTTTTTTTTTTTTTTCAATTGGAGGGCCCCTTTAAAAAATAACAATACATATCGTGTGAAAATTTATGAAAAATGAACAGAAAAAAAAGTAGGGGGACAAAAAAATGTTTTTTTAAATTTTTAATTTTTCCTAAAATTTAGTGAAGTTTAACCGTTTTAGAGGACAAACCACGCATTTCCCTTTAATTTGCCACCCCATATATTTTGTGTGTATACGTCTTTCAAAATTGGGATGCCGAGTCGAATTCTTCTATTGATCTCTAAAAAAAACGGGTAGGGTTTTTTGTAGACCTACCCCCATTTGCACATTTTTTTTTTTTTGTTTTTTGCAAGGGTTTGAACATTCAAACCTTTTAATCAAAAAATTTCAGCCAAACGGCCCCTTATCCTATCATATGTTATTGGGTACAACAGGGGAAAAAAATGCAAAAAACCGCATTGAATCGGGCTTCAACTTTTTGATTAAACAAAGAATATTTCAAGAAAAAGCGCCCCCTAGCGGCAAAATGAAAAGAAAAATTTTTAAAATTCTACTGTTAGGTACCTAGCAAAGCACAAATAATTCAATCAAATATACAGTCCACAAGCAAATTTTTATTTTTATGTATCAGGATTTTAAGCATAAAACCCATTTACAATTTTTCCAAAAAAGGATCAAAATTTGACGCCGTATAATGACCAAAACAAGTCCGATCTTCAAAAAAATAAACATCACGGAAAGAGCTCTTTAAGAAATAAAA
>CM037787.1:13416723-13466723 GCA_021229015.1 Solen grandis | reverse complement strand
TCAAACATAGGACCTTTAAACTAGAAAATCAAATTTGCAGTCATGTTCTGACGTCATATGACATCATGTTACGTCACAGACTTATACTTAGTTCTTATCATTTGCACTAATTTCGGAATATAATGTCAATTGTTCAGCATGAACATGAAATACTACCAGAGGTGAGTCATTACATGAAACTTCTATCTCCTGCTTTTTGCATTAACACAGGTTGCAGAAAGTCCTATCATTCGTTTTCATTAGGACTTTCTGCCTACAGGCAGAAAGTCCTATTGGGTTTGTACTGTTTTTTTTATTCTTCTTCTTCTTCTTTTTTTCTTCCTCTTATATTTGTGTTAATTTCGAGATTTTGCCATTGACTCAGAACAATGAAAATTTTATGGCATATATGTCAAACCATGAGCTTTCGGATGCAATGAATTTCATATTCATATGACGTCATATAACGTCAGATTTGACGTCAGGTGAAAAAGTTTGTACGCGGTCTACAGCCATTATTTCTGGACAGATTTTCATCAAAATTTCACAAAGTGTGTATGTTAGGCTCTAGTTGTGCATCCCGGTGTCCGTTTTTCAAAATTCGAAAAGGCAAAGGTTTTATGGTGAATCCAAGATTCGAACTAATGACGTCAAATTTCAAATGCGTATAAAATCGCTTCCAGAAAAGCTAGAAAGCTGATGTTTGGACTGATTATTAGTCTCCAGGTCTTCTTTACATTCTTAAAAGGTGAACGCCATATGACGTCACATGATGCCATAATGCTATTAAAACTTTTGTATTAAAACTTAACGGTTTTTAAGCCCTATAGGCTTTTTTTGTATGATTTGCTTGAAATTTTGTCTGAAGATGCAGTATTAGATTCTATGGAACCACGTCACTTCCGTTTCCGGAAAATCCCAAAGGTCAAGGTCATATATCAATTATCGTGTTTTTCTTCGGCCTTTAATATCTCAAAAACAGTAAATATTCTATCGAGACATATGCATATAATTTGTAGTGCTTAGAAAGACCTTTCAGATGATATTTAGTTTTTGATGATCGGGATTGAATCGGTTGAGTTATGGCGGAAAAATGAGAAATTTGGTAACGCCCAGTGTGTTTAACAGTTTATATCTCGAAAACCTTTGATTTTTGAAAATATGATGATGAATATTATTTTAAAGCAATGTTTGGCCGTTCTTTTGATGCTTAAAGTTTAATGATTGACCTAAGATTCATAGAGTAATGGGGAAAAAAACGAAATTCGTGCATATACCTTTGGTGATTTTTTCATTTTTCAGGAGGTTTAAAGGCTTGTATCTCAAAAAAAAAAAAATATATATATATTTTGGGGGCCGCCGTGGCCGAGCGGTTACAGTCGTGGACTACAAATCTCTCAGCCCCTCACCGCTGTGGGTTCGAATCCCGGTAGGGACTTCGGTTTTTTCATGTGAGGAAGCCTTCCAGCTGGCTTGCAGTAGGTCGGTGGTTCTACCCGGGTACCTCTGTGTCGGGGTCTTCCTCCACCTGTAATTAGCTGGACGTCGCTATATGATTGAAATACTATCGTAGTGACGGTAAACCCCAATACAACAACAACATCAAAAAATATTAAAAATATTCCTATAGATAAAGCGTGTGAAATGTAGAGAATTTTAAGACGATTATTTTGGTACCTAAAGTTTTGAAATTGATCAAAGAATAAGGAAGTTACATTAAAATTACGAATTTAAACAAAAAATTGTAAGAATTTCATGAAATATCCTACTTTCGCTTTCACCTTAATTGAAGCATTTTCGGAAAATATAAGTTTACAGATATGTATTAGTCATATAAATTGCAAAAAAAAAAACTTTTTACTTATATCATTTTGATTTTACAAGCTAAACAAGTGTACCGTTCCCGGTGGCCGAGTGGTTAGAGCGTCCGCCTCGGGAGCGGGATGTCGTGGGTTCGATACCAAAGTCGTAAAAAATAGTACTGTTATAGCTCCCTTGCTTGACGCTCAGCATATAAGGGTAGTTGCAGGACTGGTTGGTTCGATATCAGGATAATGTTACTGGGTGTGATACTGCAGTGTGGCAGCACTATAACTGCATTAAGTAGATATCGTCTCCAAATGACTGAATTACTGTCGATGGGACGTAAAACCCAACAAACAAACAAACTAAACAAGTGTTGACAATGATTTAATGTTGTGTCAAATCATTTTATTTACGTTACTTATACATATCAGTTGCAGCATTGCGTTACCCATAATCCTTTGAGCGTTTTGACACATGTCATTTAGACCGTTGTTGAAATATTGCAATTTCCCGACTTTATTGTTGCATCAATCGATAAATGTTGTACAAGCTATATTCCAAATTTATGATAAATGATAACCTATGTGAAAATATATGTTATAGTACAATGTAAATTAATTGACAGCTTAAGATACCATGAGCGTGTATAAGTGTAGACGTTTGAAACAAAATTATCAACACATGTCATCCGTTCAAGACGCTGCAAGCTAATTTGTCTAATTTAGCTAAAAGCCAAATTGGAGTAACGTTGTGTAATACAGTCGTCTCGATCGTATATACAAGCGTTATTGGAGGTTACACGCGTCGACGATTCTACTGCATGGTAGCATTTACTATTTTATTCCCGCGACTGTACACGAAAATAAAAAAAATAAAAATTGATATGCAGAGTTAAGAGGTTTAAGATTAATTTCTTATATTTTGAATACATTGTACCTATAAAACTAGACCCAAATATGCTACAATGGAATTGTCGGGATTTTCAGGCCATTTATTTTGGTACCTAGAATACTAAAATTGGTCAAGTTATAAGAAAGCGATATCAAAATAAAGATTTATTTATTTTTGCCATATGGCTTATTTCACAAAGTTCATGCATGAGAAGTCCATACGAAAAAAAAGTAAAAGGTAGGGAATTTAATATATATTCTTTCTAACGGTATTAATCTTTATATTTTTCAATGTTAGCAGAAAGTCCTATCATTCGTATCAACGAATGAAATCTAGTTAGGACTTTCTGCCTACAGGCAGAAAGTCATATTGGGTTTGTACTGTTTTTTTTATTTTCTTCTTCTTCTTCTTATTCTTTTTTTCTTCCTCTTATATTTGTGTTAATTTCAAGGTGTTGCCATTGACTCAGAACAATGAAAATTTGATGGCATATATTTCAAACCATGAGCTTTCGGATGCAATGAATTGTATATTCATATGACGTCATATAACGTCAGACTTGACGTCACGTGAAAAAGTTTGTACGCGGTCTACAGCCATTATTTCTGGACCGATTTTCATCAAAATTTCACAGAATGTGTATGTTAGGCTCTAGTTGTGCATCCCGGTGTCCGTGTTTCAAAATTCGAAAAGTCCATGGTTCTATAGCGAATCCAAGATTCGAACCAAGGTCGTAAATTTTTAAATGCTTATAAAATCTGTCCTATTTAAGATAGAAAGTTGATTTTTAGTCAGTATATAGGTCTCTAGAAGTTTTAAACATTTTGTGAAAATAAATGTCATATGACGTCACGCGACGTCATTATATGATAATGTATTTCTAATATTAACAAGAATATTTCTATATGTTGCAATTGTCGGGCAATGAAAATTTAATGACACATGCTTCAAACGCTGAAATTTTGATTTCTATGATTTTCATATGCCTATGACGTCATATGACGTCACACTTGAAATATGCAACAAAAGTTTGTACGCGGTCTGCAGCCATTGTTTATGAACCGATTTTCATCAAATTTTCACAGAATGTGTATATTAAGTTCTAGGTGTGCATCCCGGTGTCCGATTTTCAAAATTCGAAAAGTCCATGGTTCTATAGCGAATCCAAGATTCGAACCAAGGTCGTAAATTTTTAAATGCTTATAAAATCGGTCCTATTTGAGATAGAAAAGTGATATTTGGTCAGTATATAGGTCTCTGGGAGTCTTAAACATTTTGTAAAAATATACGTCATATGACGTCACGTGACGTCATTATATGATAATGTATTTCTAATATTAACAAGTGTATTTCAAAATTTAATGACACATGATTCAGACGCTGAAATTTCGATTTCAATGACTTTCAGAAGCCTATGACGTCATATGACGTCACATTTGAAATTGACTACGAAAGTTTGTACACGGTCCAGAGCCATTATTAATGGGCCGATTTTTATCAAATTTTCACAGAATGTGTATATTACGTTCTTATTGTGTATACCGGTGTCCGTTTTTCAAAATTCGAAAAGTCCAAGCATCTATGGCGGATCCAAGATTCGAACCAAGGACGTCAATTTTTAAATGCTTATAAAAACTGTCCTATTTGAGATAGAAAGTTGAAATTTTGTCAGTTAGTAGGTCTCTGGGTGTCTATCAATTATGTGAAAATAAACGTCATATGACGTCACGTGACGTCATTTTTTTATTATTATTATTCTTTTCTTCTTCCTAACTAAACGCTTATTTTAATATGTTGCAATAGTCCTAGGACGATGAAATTTTTATGGGTTATTAGTCACGTGAGGAAATTTTGATTTCAATGATTATTAGCAGCCTATGACGTCACATGACGTCAGAGCTAAAAATAGTGAAAAATTGTGTTCGCGCTCTACAGCCGTCATTTATGGTCGGATTTTCTTCAATTTTCACAGATGGTACATCATGAAACTAAGGTGTGCATATCCTGTCAGCTAACCGAAATTCCGAAAGACCGAAGTTCTGTGGCTGAAATAAGATTCGAACATAGGACCGAAAATTTCATTTTAGGATTAAAGAGCTTCAGGATGAGATAGAAAGTTGAAACTTACACAGTTTGCAGTTCTGCAGAATTTCTATATATATTTTAAGTCGTGACGTCATATGACGTTATGTGACGTCATAAGCATACTTCTTAATTTTCATTTTAGGGCAATGATTTCGACATGATGCCAGTTGTTCAGAATAATGAATATTTCAGAGTTATGACAGTAAAGTATGCGCTTTTGAACAAAAGCATCTTCAGCACCCTATGACGTCATATTACGTCAGAGCTAAAAATAGTGAAAAATGGTGTTCACGCTCTACAGCCGCCATTTATGGTCGGATTGTCTTCAAATTTTCACAGATGGTACATCTTGAAACTAAGGTGTGCATATCCTGTCAGCTAACCGAAATTCCGAAAGACCGAAGTTCTGTGGCTGAAATAAGATTCGAACATAGGACCGAAAATTTCATTTTAGGATTAAAGAGCTTCAGGATGAGATAGAAAGTTGAAACTTACACAGTTTGCAGTTCTGCAGAATTTCTACATATATTTTGAGTCGTGACATCAAATGTCGTCATGTGACGTCATAAGCATACTTCTTAATTTTCATTTTAGGGCAATGATTTCGACATGATGCCAGTTGTTCAGAATAATGAAAATTTTAGAGTTATGACAGTAAAGTATGCGTTTTTGAACAAAAGCATCTTCATCACCTATGACGTCATGTGACGTCAGAGCTAAAAATATTGAACAATGGTGTTCGCGCTCTACTGCCGCCATTTATGGTCGGATTTTCTTCAAATTTTCACAGATGGTACACCTTGAAACTAAGGTGTACATATCCTGCCAGCTTACCGAAATTCCGAAAAACCGAAGTTCTGTGGCTGAAGTAATATTCGAACATAGGACCAAAAATTTCATTTTAGGATTGAAGAGCTTCAGGATGAGAGAAAGTTGAAACTTGCACAGTTTGCAGTTCTGCATTATTTCTACAAATATTTTGAATCGTGACGTCAGAGGACGTCATAAGCATATCACTTATTTTTAATTTGGGGCAATGATTTCGACCATGATGCCAATTGTTCAGAATAATGAAAATTTCAGAGTTATTGCAGTAAAGTATGCGCTTTTAAGCAACAGCATTTTCAGCACCCTATGACGTCACGTGACGTCAGAGTCTAAAATAAGTAAATGTGAAAATGTATGTTGGTCCTACAGCCATTAAAATACCATGTTCAAATGGTATACTTTAACTTATGGTGTGAATATATTTGTACTAAAAACCATTATTCGAAACCGAAGTTGGACTGAATTAGGATTTCGACTCAAGCAAAAATTTAGTTTTAGTTTTTCTAAAGGCTTCGCTGAAGCAGAAAGTCTATTAGTTGCGTTTGGTATTTTTATATATTTAGATCTCGTAAAAGAGATAAGTCATATGTTGTACTTTTTTTTTTTTTTCTTGTAAAGCAAACGCCTTTTTGTAATTTTTATAGGCTTTTCAGCAGAAATGACTTTGGGTTGAGTTTATTCATGCTTTTATTATCTACTTTTTTTTGAGCATTAAACAGGTTACAAAAGCCACACATTGTTTTAACGACGACATGACATTGTTTTATTAGATATTTTTTCTTCTGTATTCATCCTAGTTAAACGCTATCTTATAAGTTGTCGCTTACAGTCATATGACATGACTATTTTTAGTGTATAGTCACGTGTAGGCAAAATTTTGAATTCAATGAATTTGCTGAACCGTTCGTTAACCTGAATGACACAGTTAAAAATTTTAATAAATGTGGTTTTGCGACTACAGCCTTCATTTTGCCCGGATTTGCTTCAAATTTTCACAGATGGTAACATCAGAATCAAGTTCATATCTTCAGTCTACCGAAATCGAAAGAAGGAATTTCAGTGAGTGTTTTTATTCGGCATAGGACCAAAAACAAAGATTTAACTAGATCACGGTTGGATAAAAGTTGAAGTGATTGAAAGTATGCTTTCTGCTGAATTTATTTAAAATATTTGAGTGTGGTTTGAGTTTGACAGATAAGCAATAAAAGGTACTTTTTCAAAATTTTTGAAAGTGAGTTTCATGAATGGTAAAAATATGATATTTGTCATAGTTAGCAGAAAGTTAGTGATGTAACCAAAAGGAATACTGTTTGTCTTTTATAACTATGCATTTTTTTCTTCATATAATATTTTGGTTAAATTTGAGATGTGCCTATTGTCAAAAACCATGAAAATTTAGTGCATTTCTCAAAACATGAGTCGTTTTCGGATGGCAAATTGAATTTTGATGTAATACGAACGTCATGTTAGTCAGATTCGGACGTCTAGGGAAAATGTGTTGTAAGGTGACAGCCATTCATTTTGGAAGGGGTGATTTTATCAAATTTCACAGACGATAAGATATTGGCTTTGTTATTCCTGGCCTTTTTCAAATTCGAGTTCATGACTCTAAGCAAAAGATTTGACGGTTGTATTTTTATCTTATAAAACTTCTGCCTAAAGTAGAAAGTGATACTTTGGGTTTTATGTTTAATTCTTTAAACTTTTGTAAACAGAAAGTCCTATTGGGTTTGTGTTATTATATTATTTTTCTATCTAAAAAGATATTTTATATGTTGCAATAGTCGAGGCGAATGAAAATTTATGGCATTAAGCGTGAGAATTTTGATTTCATGATTTTCAGCACTATGACGTCATGACGTCACACTTGAAAAATGCAAAAAGTTGTCGCGTCTACAGCCTCATTTATGGTCGATTTTCATCAAATTTCACAGATGGTATATTAAGTACTAGTGTGTGCATCTCTGTCAGCTTAACCAAATTCCGAAAGCCAAGTTCTGTGGCGAATAAGATTCGAACAAGGCTAAATTTTTTAGATTATAAAATCGGATTATTGAGATAGAAAGTTGAAATTACACAGTTTGGTCTTCTGATTTTAAACATTTTGAAATTTAACGTCACATGATCGTCATTGGACGTCATTAATGATACTTTTTAATATTATAATATTTCATATGTTTGACATGTGCCAGGGTCAGGAAATTAATGAAAATTCAGACGCTTGAAGTAAATTCGATTTTCAATAGATTTCAGAAGCCTATGAAGTCAGTGACGTCTGACATTAAAATTGCTAAAAGTGGTTAACGTCCAGCGCCATATTTATGGCGGATTTTTATCAAATTTTCACAGATTGTAATATCTTAACTTAATGGTATGTGCTATCCTTGAGTCCACCCAAATGCGAAGATTCGAAACCGAGGTTTTTTAAATGCTTTAAATAATCCGATTTCGAATAGAAAGTTGAAATTTTGTCTTAGTAGTCTTGGGGATTAAAGTATGTTTAACGTCTATGAGTAGTGACGTATTGTTTGATTATTATCTTTTTCTTCTAACTAAAGTTATTTACTGTGCAATAGTCTCGACATGAAATTTTAGAGTTATTTAGTAGTGAGGAATTTTGTTTTCATGATTGTCATAAGCATACTTAATGGATTTTACTCAATATTTGAAATGGTGTTCGTCAGATAGTAAATATTTATGGTCGGATTTTCTTCAAATTTTCACAGATTGTACATCTTGAAACTAAGGTGTGCATATCCTGTCAGCTAAACGAAATTCCGAAATACCGAAGTTCTGTGGCTGAAATAAGATTCGAACATAGGACTGAAAATTTCATTTTAGGATTAAAGAGCTTCAGGATGAGATAGAAAGTTGAAACTTACACAGTTTGCAGTTCTGCAGAATTTCTACATATATTTTGATTCCTGACATCATATGACGTCATGTGACGTCATAAGCATACTTCTTAATTTTTATTTTAGGGCAATGATTTCGACATGATGCCAGTTGTTCAGAATAATGAAAACTTCAGAGTTATGACAGTAAAGTATGCGCTTTTGAGCAACAGCATTTTCAGCACCCAATGACGTCACGTGACGTCAGAGCTAAAAATAGTGAAAAATGGTGTTCGCGCTCTACAGCCGCCATTTATGATGAGATTTTCTTCAAATTTTTTACAGATGGTACATCTTGAAACTAAGGTGTGAATATTTTGTCAGCTAACCTTAATTCCGAAAAACCGAAGTATTGTGGCTGAAATAAGATTCGAACATAGGACCAAAAATTTCATTTTAGGGTTAAAGAACTTCGGGATGAGATAGAAAGTTGAAACATACACAGTTTGCAGTTCTGCATAATTTCTACATATATTTTGAGTCGTGACGTCATATGACGTCATAAGCATACTACTACTACTAATTTTTTTTTCTTCGTAACTAAACGCTTATTTTTCGCGGAATATAATGTCAATTGTTCAGCATGAACATGAAATACTACCAGAGGTGAGTCATTACATGAAACTTCTATCTCCTCCTTTTTGCATTAACACAGGTTGCAGAAAGTCCTATCATTCATTTTGACGAATGACATCTAGTTAGGGCTTTCTGCCTCAAGCAGAAAAAAACTATTGGGTTTGTTATGTTTTTTCTTATTATTATTATTCTACTTTTTTCTTCCTTTTGAGGTTCAAATTAAAACAGGTTACCGACAAGGCAGCAGCATGAAATTTTACCAGTATGCACAGTGACTTTGGCGCTTTTGAGTGCAGCAATTTTTTTCTTCATATGATGTCACGTGATCTCAGGGTTGAAAAAAGCTACCAAAGCTTGTACGCGCTCTACAGCCGTCATTTCTTGACCAATTGACTTGATTTTTTCACAGAATGTATGGATTGTGACTTAGTTGTGCAGGATTATATACATTTTGCAACATTCAAAAAGACCAACTATCTATGGCTGAACCAAGTTTCGAACTTTGGACCTGAAAATGTATTTAAGTATTACGAAGCTTTCAGATAAGTTAGAAACTTAAAATTAGAACAGAACATGTGTCTTAACAATTTAGATACGGACGTTCCTACGCAGGAAGGAGTGCCCGTGTTGAAAGGTGAATTGCGATGCGTATAAATTTGAGAGAATGAGGTGCATTCTAGGATGCAATGGTGAACACCTGGACCGATAAGCATATTGCCTTTGTTATTACGGCTTTCTTCAAACCTTTATTAGGGCTTTCTGCCTCAAGCAGAAAGACCTATTGAGTTTGTTATGTTTTTTCTTCTTACTATTATACTTTTTTCTTCCTTTTGAGGTTCAAATTAAAACAGGTTACCGATAAGGCAGCAGTATGAAATTTAAACAGTATGCACAGAGACTTTGGTGCTTTTGTTTGCTGCAATTTTTTTCTTCATGTGATGAAAGTTTGTGTTTGGGGTTGTAATGCAAAATAATGATTTGGTCCGCGATACATACCTTTTATGTAACAATTTTTTATTAGTGGGGTGCATACTTATAGTATGACTGCACTAAATCTTATACACATATAACCAATCTATCAATTCACATGTATGTAACTCATTCGTTCTGTATCGACGTTGTATACGTAAGGATTCGAAACTGTTTATACCCTGACATTTATATATAAAATAAATGCTTTTGGAGGAAGTTATTTTTGGGAGAATCATATAAGGCCCCATTTTGTATTGTGTTGTAACTTTCCAGTTTGCATATTTCTCCTTGACATATTTTTCTCGGCGACGTTGACTCTTTTTTTTTGTACTATTTCACAAGTGAAATCTTTTGTGGCCCATATGACCGAGATTCGTGCATTCTTTTCACATTCCTTTGAAACGAGCAGTCACGATAACATGTAATTTGATAATATACAGCGAGGGTACGTTACAGTGTCAATGTATTCATATAGTGCAAACTTGATTGTAAATAATCTCCAGGGGTCTCTGATACATACGGATAAAGATCCTGGTATTGGTGTTTCAAAACAAATCATGAAATAAATACACACGTATGCAAGGACATATATTTCAAAATGGCAGAATGTATGTACATTGTATTTACACCCAAGGATGTCAGTAAGATAGATGATAGATGATGTAAGACACTGATAGGTCATCATCGTTCCGTTAAATGACTAAATAGTATTATTAAAAATCATGTATTCTTTAGTGCATTGATGGTACAAAAATGAATTTATTGTTACCAGAATTTTAAAATATTTAGGTAAGCTTCGTTGTTTAATATAGAAGCAACAACAATACAACACCACATAGAACAATACAATGCGTTTATTTTTTTTAATTTTATTTTTTTACATTTTACAGATGAACTAAATTTCAAGATTGTGTTGTTATCACGAGCCAGTAAAATGTTACCCTAAGATATATAACTTGAAATGAACAGGAAATTTACATGAGCATGCAATATGTGTGGGTAATATTGACATTACAATACCAGAGTAGTTCAACCTCCTTTGGGCAGAGAAGCATTGACACACATTGAAAAGTACCCTGACGCGTAAAAATATTTATGTTATATGACAGTTTTGTTTTGCAAGCGTCTGCATAAAATTACGCCATGTCATGGTAATGTTTATAAATAAAAGCATGGATTTCTGAAATATCACTAAACCTTTACAAGTATAATCATTCCAGTAATATGAGATTTTTGTTTTGCAAACGTGCACCAAACGCTAGGTCAAAGTATTGTCTGAGGATAGCTAGAGTTATCACTAAAGGTAACTAATACCCCCGATTCTCACCTTGTCTTTGTTATATCTGACCATGAAAGAAGATGGCCATGGTTGCCTTAGAGTATCATTAGCCCAATTAAAACAATTCAGGTCATTTGATTTTACCTTGTAAGCTTCAGCAGCTTTGATTCAAATTCCATATATGTACATAATTCTAAAAAATACTAGTCACTCATCATTCTGCAGACCGCATTTTTTAAAGGAATCAATTTTATTTTAGCAATGTTAGTAGAACAAATTTGTGCCCATGAAATTAAATTCTGACTATTTGTTTGATAAAAGAATTTGAAATTTTCTATATAGAGAAGTCTCATTTTCCAAGGGATCAACTTTATTTAAGCAATAATGGTAAAGCACTTTGGGTTGACAATTTGTACCAAATGACAAGACAAAACGTATTTTGAAATGTTCTGTATAGAGTATAAAAGGAAATGGATCGAGCCCATTTTTCAAGTTATTAATTGTATTTCTTATATTTTGTTAGAGCACTAAGAGGTGACCGTTTCTGTCAAATGATATAAAATTCCTTGAGGGGGAATTTAGAAATTTCTATATAGAGTATATGAGGAGATTAGCCGATCTCCTAGGGGTCTCATTTTTAAGGGATCAATTTTATTTTAGCTTATAAGTTAATAAGATAAAATTATGTTGGTTGCCATGGCAACAAGAGTTCTGAAATGGATCAAATTCATTTTAACATCTTTGGTGAAAGGCCTACCAAGGATCATTCATGCTAAGTTTCATCAATTTCTACCCTGTGGTTTCAGAGGACATGTCTTAAAGTAAATTGATGACGACGCATAACGATGGACGCAAGGTGACCACAAAAGCTCACCTTGAGCATGCTGTGCCCTGGTGAGCTACGAAAGGTTATAGTGCTTCATATGACCTGATATACAATTGGAATGATGATAACGTGTCATGAAACTAAAACATTTAAAGCCAAATGATGCGGGAAAGTAATCAAGGAATTATGAATATAAATGATATTTGCAAAGAACAACAGGAGTTGTCCGTAAGACAGCGCACTAGACTATTTCAAAGGTTATTATTGACGCTTTACTTTAATCAAAATGTTTAAGTTTAAAAGGGGTCATAATTTACTAAATTAAAATCACTTAATCTCACTACAGGCGAATCTTCTTCAATCTTTCAAAGAATGTATATATCGGGATTTTGTTTGGCATTTTTCCTTTTATTGTCCGAAATTAGAAACTTTCAAGGGAATGTGGTCAAACTAATTTTCGAGCCCTACCCTCTGATGACTCTACATATATTTGAGTGAAGTAAAATTTCAAAATATTCTAGACACATGACACCATGCATAATCGGACGATGACATAGCACATGTAAAATGAATATTCAGCTGATCTCGTTTAAACTGATTTACAAAGCAGAAAGCCCTATCGTTTGTTCGGGACAAACGAAATCTAGTTATTATTATTATTATTTGTCCTCCTTTTAAGGTCCAAATTAAAACAGGTTGCCAATAAGCCAGCAGCATCAAATTTTAACAGTGATCAAAGTGACTTTGGCCCTTTTGAATGCACTAATTTTCATCTTCATGTGACGTCATGTGACGTCACAATTGAAATATGCTACAAAATTTGGTTCGCGCTCTGCAGCCGTCAGTATTAGTCCAGACGGCCTAATATTTTCACAGAAAGTGTAAATTAGGATGTAGATGTGCATACTTACTGAACTTTTCAAAATTCAAAAATTGCGAGATTTTATGTCAAAATCGAGATTCGAACTTTGGTCATAAAAACGTAATTTCGTATTACAAAGGCTCCTGATGAGCTAGAAGCATGACAATTGGACAGCATATGTGTCTTGTGATCGTCTTTGTCTTCTATGACAACTGACGTCATATGACGTCATTTAACGTCAGAACGTAATAAGCAATTTTGCATTTAAAATAACCGGTTTTTAGGCCCTGCAGGCTTTATTTTTTGAGCGATTTACATGTAACCTCCATTTAATGTGCAACTTAGTGTCCCGTTGAACATGGTGACATCCGTTTCCGGAAAACACAAAGGTCAAGGTCATATTTCGGTGATCGGTTTTTTCTTCGGCCTTAAATCTCTCAAAAACGAAAAATATTTTATCGAGACCCTATGCATATAATTTGTAGTGCTTTGAAAGGCCTTTCAGATGATATATAGTTTTTGAAGATCGGGGTTGAATCAGTTGAGTTATTGCAGAAAAACAAAAATGAAGCAACCTAGGCTCTCTTAACTACTTATATCTCGATAATTGTTGATGTTTTGTTAATAGGAGTATAAATATAATTTGTAGATCAATGCCTGGCCGTTCTTTGGTGTTTAAATTTTAAAGATTGACCTAATATTCATTAAGTTATAGGGAAAAACAAAACGATATGAACATATTTATCCCTGATTTTTGCCGTATGCTCAAGGTTTAACCGCCCGTATCTGCAAAGTGTTTAAAGATACATACAATTATGAAGCAAGGGAATTGTGGGAAATGAAAAGACCTTTCTAACGGTACCTAGCTTTTTAAAATTGGACGTAATATAAGAAAGTTACATGAAAAATAAGAATTCAGTAAAACCGTATTTTCATGCACTCCCGCAGTAAGTCCCGATCACTTGATTGCTAAACTAATTTTTTTTTTTAAAATAACATAATGCTCATTTTTTTTTTTTTTTTTAATTTTTTTTTGCATTATGTAATGCGGTTCTAATGATATATGCAGACTTTAATGATCGGACCATAAATTATAAAGTTATTTGTCCAAAGGCAATAATATACATGAATACCTTTTAGCCGATTTTTGCCGTTTTCTTGAAAAATAACTTTCTATATCTCAAAACCCGTAATAGAAAAGTTGAAACATGAAACACGTGAAATGTTGGAAATTTAAAGGCCTTTCTAATGGTACCTAGCGTTTTAAAATTGGACATCGGACATCCTATAAGGAAGTTAGATGAGAAATAAGAATTCATTTAAACCGTTCTTTCATGCATTTCTACATTTAGTCAGTTATTTGGTTTTTTCTAAGAAACTATTAATTTTTGAAAATAACATAACAGTATTATAAGCGTATGCAATGCGGTTCTAATGATATGCAGATTTTAATGATCGGACCATTAATTATAAAGTTATTTCTCGAAGGGCAATAATAAACATGAACATCGTTTTGCCGATTTTTTGCCGTTTCCTTGAAAAATAACTTTCTGTATCTCAGAACACGTAACAGAAAAGTTGAAACATGAAACACGTGAAATGTTGGAAATATAAAGGCCTTTCTTTTTTAAAATTGGTCATCATATAAGGAAGTTAGATGAGAAAAAAAAAAATTTATACCGTTCTTTCATACACTTCTGCAGTTAGTCCTTATCATTTGGTTGCTTTTTTCTAAGAAACTATTAGTTCTTAGCTCACCTGAGCACATGTGCTCAAGATGAGCTATAAGAATCGTTGATTGTCCGTTGTCCGTCCATCTGTCCGTCCGTCTGCCGTCCACAATTAGTTTGTTTGCACTCTGGCATCTTCATTTCTTAAGCAATCATCGTCAAACTTTATGAAAATGTTTATTACCATAAAATCTTGGACAAGTCCGATTATGGCTGATATCGGCCTATTACGTCAGGAGTTATGCCCCTTTTAATATTGAAAAAAAAGCTAGATTTCACATTGTCATTGATACTTTGCACTTTTGCATCTTCATTTCTTAAGCAATCATCTTCAAACTTTATGACAATGTTTATTACCATCATCTCAGGATCAACTTCGATTATGGCTGATATTAAATTTTAAGGTCATGAGTTATGCTCCTTTAAATATTAAAAAATGCCAATATTTAGTTTGTTTGCACTCTAGCATTTTCATTTCTTAAGAATCATCTTCAAACTCTATGACAATGTTTATAGCCATATTCTTTTTGGCAAGTTCGATTATAGCTGATATCTGTCAAATAGGTCAGGAGTTATGCCCCTTTTGATATAAAATATGTAATATTTCACTTTATTTGCACTCTAGCATCTTCATTTCTGAAGTAAACATCTTCAATCTTTAGAACAATGTTTATTGCCATATTCTTTCTGCCAAGTTCGATAATGTCTGACATTTGCCAATTAGGTCAAGAGTTATATCCCTTTTGATGTTTAAATTTGTGTGTTTTAAGATATTTTTTCAGTCAAGTTTGACTTCAAATTTTGACAACAGGCTCTCTTTACTTCGTGGAATTATAAATAATCTGATGGATTATGTCTTCAGTACAATTATGCTATAATTTAGTAACTTGTACAGTAATGAACTAATTTTGAATTTCAATTAAGTTTTTTGCTTTAATGAAGGCAGTTTTTCTCAGGTGAGAGTCTTTAGGGCCACCCTGGCCCTCTTGTTGAAAATATCATGAAGAACAATATTTTTATTATGATTCAATGCGGTTCTAGTGCTATGCATATCTTAATGATCGGTCTATTAATTATTAAGTTATTTGTCGAATGGTAGTAGTTGACATGAATATCTTTTTGCCGATTTTTGCCTTTTTGGGGGGAGGAATAACTTTATAAATCGCAAAAACAGATAGGTTTAAACATAAAGTAAGTACATGTTTTAATTCAGAAGACCTTTCTAACGGTACCTGGGTTTTAAAAATCGGACATCATAGTTGCATGAAAGTAAGAATTTCTGGAAAAAAAGACAACATTTTTCCTTGTACTTCTGCAGTTGATCCCAAATATTATTCTAAATTTTATTTCTGTTACATTAAAGGTAAAATGTGAGACAGTAATTTATTTTTATTCTCTGTGCCCCCTTCAATTGAACAAGAAACTTCAATGAAGATATGAGAAATGAATATTTTGTAGAAAAGGAATCTTGTATACCTTTTTAGCATGTTAAGAGGACTAGTGATACTTCATTCCCTTGCAGAACACGAAGATTGAGTATTATTGTAGTTATCTTAAAGATGGTTCTGGAAAAATTAGCATTATGAAATTATAACTAAAAACAAAGTCACATAATCCCTTTTGATTGCAATGACTTTAAAATTTAAATTATGTTTTATGACATCACAGATTTCCTCTGCTATTTATTTATGTTTGCACTCTACAGCTGTCAATTCGGGACGGATTTTCTTCAATTTTTGAAGATGGTGTATATCAGAAAACTAAATAAGTATGATCAGGTTTGACATGGTTTGCAGTGCAGAAAGTCCTTTCTTTTGTCCAGAACAAAAGGAGTCTAGTTAGGGCTTTCTGCCTCAAGCAGAAAGTCCTATTGGGTTTGTTATGTTTTTTCTTATTATTATTTTTGCTCCTTTTGAGGTTCAAATTAAAACAGGTTGCCAATAAACCAGCAGCATGAAATTTTAACAGTAATCAGAGTGACTTTGGCCCTTTTGAAGGCAACAAATTTCATCTTCATATGACGTCATTTGACGTCACAGTTCAAATAAGGTACCAAATTTGGTTCGCGCTCTGCAGCCGTCAATATTGGTCCGATTGACTTGATATTTTAACAGAATGTGTAAGTTGGGATGTAGATGTGCATACATTCTTCAATTTTCAAAATTCCGAAAGTCTGAGATTTTATGTCAAAATCGAGATTCGAACTTTGGTCATAAAAATATAATTTTGTGTTTCAAAGGCTCCTGATGAGTTAGAAGCGTGAAAATTGGATAGCATATGTGTCCTGAGGTCTTCTTTGTATTATTTGACAACTGACGTCGTGTGACGGCATTTGACGTCACACTGTGATTAGAAATTTTGCTTTCGAAATTAGCGGCTCTTAGGACCTTCAGGCTTGATTTTTTGACAGATTGGCATGTTACTTTTAATTAATGTGCAACCTCGTGTCCTACCGTGCATGGTGACCTCCGTTCCGGAAAATCGCAAAGGTCAAGGTCATATGTCAGTTTTAGGTGTTTTTATTCGGCCATCGGTATCTCAAAAACGAAATATATTCTACCTAGACACTATGAGTAAAATTCGTAGTGCTTTGAAAGTTCTTTAAGGTGATATTTAGTGTTTGAAGATCGGGGTTCAGACGGTTGAGTTATGGCAGAAAAACAAAAAGTGTACTTTTAACGAATTTGAAACGCTGTAGCTTCATGAACTTTCAGTCAATTATTGTGATTTTTTCAGGATAAACAAACTTAAAAAAGTGAAGTGTGTATATTTAAAAGAATTATTAAAAAATTCGTATAAAATCGGAAAGTCAATGTATGAAGTTGAAATTTGCAGGATTGCCGTAACCTACGGTGTGCAAAAATTCCTGAAAATTTCAAGTGATTCTGTCAACAAACATGGAAGATATAAATGTTTTTTCGGATAAGGGCTTGTATATGAAAATCTAGCAATTTGAAGTAAGAGAAGAAGGCGGTTATTGGGTTGTATCCGGACGTTCCTACGCAGGAAAGAGTGCCCGTGTTGAAAGGTGAATTGCGATGCGTATTTGAGAGAATGAGGTGCATTTTAGGATGCAATGGTGTACACCAGGACCGATAAGCATATTGCCTTTGTCATTACGGCTTTTTTTCAAACTTTTATTAGGGCTTTCTGCCTAAAGCAGAAAGTCCTATTGGGTTTGTTATGTTTTTTCTTATTAATATTAGGACTTTCTGCCTACAGGCAGAAAGTCATATTGGGTTTGTACTGTTTTTTTTATTATTATTCTTCTTATTAGGACTTTCTGCCTACAGGCAGAAAGTCATATTGGGTTTGTACTGTTTTTTATTATTCTTATTAGGACTTTCTGCCTACAGGCAGAAAGTTATATTGGGTTTGTACTGTTTTTTTATTCTTCTTCTTCTTATTATTCTTTTTTTCTTCCTCTTATATTTGTGTTAATTTCGAGGTGTTGCCATTGACTTAGAACAATGAAAATTTTATGGCATATATTCCAAACCATGAGCTTTCGGATGCAATGAATTTTATATTCATACGACGTCATATAACGTCAGATTTGACGTCAGGTGAAAAAGTTTGTACGCGGTCTACAGCCATTATTTCTGGACCGATTTTCATCAAAATTTCACAGAATGTGTATGTTAGGCTCTAGTTGTGCATCCCTGTGTCCGTTTTTCAAAATTCGAAAAGTACATGGTTCTATAGCGAATCCAAGATTCGAACCAAGGTCGTAAATTTTTAAATGCTTATAAAATCTGTCCTATTTAAGATAGAAAGTTGATATTTAGTCAGTATATAGGTCTCTAGAAGTTTTAAACATTTTGTGAAAATAAATGTCATATGACGTCACGTGACGTCATTATATGATAATGTATTTCTAATATTAACAAGAATATTTCTATATGTTGAAATTGTCGAAGGGCAATGAAAATTTAATGACACATGCTTCAAAAGCTGAAATATTGATTTCAATGATTTTCATATGCCTATGACGTCATATGACGTCACACTTGAAATATGCAACAAAAGTTTGTACGCGGTCTACAGCCATTGTTTATGAACCGATTTTCATCAAATTTTCACAGGATGTGTATATTAAGTTCTAGTTGTGCATCTCGGTGTCCGTTTTTCAAAATTCGAAAAGTCCATGGTTCTATAGCGAATTCAAGATTCGAACCAAGGTCGTAAATTTTTAAATGCTTATAAAATCAGATTTATTTGAAACATTTTGTGAAAATAAACGTCACATGACGTCACTTGACGTCATTATATGATAATGTATTTCTAATATTGATAAGAGTATTTCTATATGTTGAAATTGTCGAAGGGCAATGAAAATTTAATGACAAATGATTCAGATGCTGAAATTTTGATTTCAATGATTTTCAGAAGCCTATGACGTCATATGACGTCACATTTGAAATTGATTACGAAAGTTTGTACACCGTCCAGAGCCATTATTAATGGGCCGATTTTTATCAAATTTTCACAGAATGTGTATATTACGTTCTTATTGTGTATACCGGTGTCCGTTTTTCAAAATTCGAAAAGTCCAAGCATCTATGGCGGATCCAAGATTCGAACCAATGACGTCAATATTTTAATGCTTATAAAAACTGTCCTATTTGAGATAGAAAGTTGAAATTTTGTCAGTTAGTAGGTCTCTGGGTGTCTGAACAATTATGTGAAAATAAACGTCATATGACGTCACGTGACGTCATTTGTTTATTATTATTATTCTTTTCTTCTTCCTAACTAAACGCTTATTTTAATATGTTGCAATAGTCCTAGGACGATGAAATTTTTATGGGTTATTAGGCACGTGAGGAAATTTTGATTTCACCCCTACTACATATATGTAGCCATATCTCAATAAATATCGATTTTTGTAAATAGATGTATGAATAAGAATTATAGCTGAATAATTGACGTTTCCAAAGATATTTAGTTTATTAAAATTGGTTTACGCAATACAAAGTTATAAGCAAAAAAAACTAAATGAAATGAAGCTAATTTTGCTGATAATCTGTTTTCTTGAGGTTTAACAGTCAATATCTCAGAAACGACTGAAGATAAGTTTATACATTATGCGTATAAAATGTAGTATGTTTTAAGAGCTTTCTAACGGTACCAATTTTATTGAAATTGGACTTCATATAAGAAAGTTACATGGAAAATAAGATATTTCATAATCATGCATCATAAAAATATGGAAAAGGTCACGCGCAGGGGTCACCAAGCTTAAATACTTGCGCAACGACTTAAAAAAAAAAATAAAAAAAAATATATATATCAAATTGCAATTGATGGGCTATTTCTTGTTTTTTTAAAAAAAAATTTTGTCGAATGTTGACTGTTTCCAAAATAAGCATTGAAGTTAATACATGTACAACGGCACAAGACAAAAATCCGTATTTGCAACACTATGTAGCTAGCGAGCAGTTTGCAAGCCTTGAAAAATTCACACGCAGCCCCACATTTTAGACCATCTAAAAACTGCATTGTTATGCTAACGATATTCATATTGCATCAGTTTGTAGGCTGGGATGTTACCTTTCAAAATATCACCATAGTTCGAAATTCCAGGAATTTATGGCAAAACTACGGAAGCCCAAACACGCCAAAATCGCTAAATACGTTTAACTACGTTACAGGTGTCGAAAGAATATAGCACTATACAAATATTCAATACTTCTTCCTACTGAGGCTAAAATTAAACAAGGTTACAACTGAGCTGGAGTGATGAAATTCTATGTGTGATGAAAGTTAGAAACTTACATTTGAACACTGTTTCATTTTTCTTTATATGACATAGTATAAATTTTGTATGTAAACTACATGTGCAAGATATGGGCGGACTTTTATCAAAATGCGCAGAATGTGTTCTATTTGTGCTATTTTATATAGAAATAGAGGAGATAGAAAGTTGCAATTTGGACAGATTATCTATTTTGTCATCTTCTATATATACTATATAAAGCAGATGTTGCAGAAAGTCCTATCATTCGTTTAAACGAATGACATCTAGTTATTATTATTAGGACTTTCTGCCTTCAGGCAAAAAGTCCTATTGGGTTTGTATGGTTTTTTTATTATTCTTATTAAGACTTTCTGCCTAAGGCAGAAAGTCCGATTGGGTTTTGTACTGTTTTTTATTAGGACTTTCTGCCTACAGGCAGAAAGTCATATTGGGTTTGTACTGTTTTTTTATTAGGACTTTCTGCCTACAGGCAGAAAGTCATATTTTTTTTTTTAGGACTTTCTGCCCTTTCGGCAGAAAGTCCTCTTGGGTTTGTACTGTTTATTCTTCTTATTATTCTTTTTTTCTTCCTAACTAAACGCTTATTTTTCTATGTTGCAATACTCCTAGGACGATGAAATTTTTAGGACTTATTAGTCACGTGAGGAAATTTTGATTTCTATGATTTTCATATGCCTATGACGTCATATGACGTCACATTTGAAATATGCTAAAAAAATTTGTACGCGGTCTACAGCCATTGTTTGTGAACCGATTTTCATCAAATTTTCACAGATTGTGTATATTAAGTTCTAGTTGTGCATGCCGGTGTCTGTTTTTCAAAATTCGAAAAGTCCATGGTTCTATAGAGAATCTAAGATTCGAACCAAGATCGTAAATTTTTTAAATGCTTATAAAATCTGTCCTATTTAAGATAGAAAGTTGATATTTAGTCAGTATATAGGTCTCTAGAAGTTTTAAACATTTTGTGAAAATAAATGTCATATGACGTCACGTGACGTCATTATATGATAATGTATTTCTAATATTAACAAGAATATTTCTATATGTTGAAATTGTCGAAGGGCAATGAAAATTTAATGACTCATGCTTCAAATGCTGAAATTTTGATTTCTATGATTTTCATATGCCTATGACGTCATATGACGTCACACTTGAAATATGCAACAAATGTTTGTACGCGGTCCTGAGCCATTGTTTATGAACCGATTTTCATCAAATTTTCACAGAATGTGTATATTAAGTTCTAGTTGTGCACCCCGGTGTCTGTTTTTCAAAATTCGAAAAGTCAAAGGTTCTATAGCGATTCCAAGATTCGAACCATGGTCGTAAATTTTCAAATTCTTATAAAATCGGTCCTATTTGAGATAGAAAGATGATATTGAGTCAGTATATAGGTCTCTGGGAGTCTTAAAAATTTTGTGAAAATAAATGTCATATGACGTCACGTGACGTCATTATATGATAATGAATTTCTAATTCTAACAAGAGTATTTCTATATGTTGAAATTTTCGAAGGGCAATGAAAATTTAATGACAAATGATTCAGAGGCTGAAATTTCGATTTCAATGATTTTTAGAAGCCTATGACGTCATATGACGTCACATTTGAAATTGACTACGAAAGTTTGTACACGGACCAGAGCCATTATTAATGGACCGATTTTCATCAAATTTTCACAGAACGTAGATATTACGTTCTTATTGTGTATACCGGTGTCCGTTTTTCAAAATTCGAAAAGTCCAAGCATCTATGGCGGATCCAAGATTCGAACGAAGGACGTTTATATTTATATGTTTATAAAAACTGTCCTATTTGAGATAGAAAGTTGAAATTTTGTCAGTTAGTAGGTCTCTGGGTGTCTTAAAAATTATGTGAAAATAAACGTCATATGACCTCACGTGACGTCATTTTTTTATTATTATTATTATTTTCTTCTTCCTAACTAAACGCTTATTTTAATATGTTGCAATAGTCCTAGGACGATGAAATTGTTATGAGTTATTAGTCAGGTGAGGAAATTTTGATTTCAATGATTGTCAGCACCCTATGGCGTCACATAACGTCACAGCTAAAAATAGTGAAAAATGGTGTTCGCGCTCTACAGCCGTCATTTATGATCGGATTTTATTCAAATTTTCACAGATGGTACATCTTGAAACTAAGGTGTGCATATCCTGACAGCTAACCGAAATTCCGAAAGACCGAAGTTCTGTGGCTGAAATAAGATTCGAACATAGGACCGAAAATTTCATTTTAGGATTAAAGAGCTTCAGGATGAGATAGAAAGTTGAAACTTACACAGTTTGCAGTTCTGCAGAATTTCTTCATATATTTTGAGTCGTGACGTCATATGACGTTATGTTACGTCATAAGCATACTTCTTAATTTTTATTTTAGGGCAATGATTTCGACATGATGCCAGTTGTTCAGAATAATGAATATTTCAGAGTTATGACAGTAAAGTATGCGCTTTTGAACAAAAGCATCTTCAGCACCCTATGACGTCATATGACGTCAGAGCTAAAAATAGTGAAAAATGGTGTTCACGCTCTATAGCCGCCATTTATGGTCGGATTGTCTTCAAATTTTCACAGATGGTACATCTTGAAACTAAGGTGTGCATATCCTGTCAGCTAACCGAAAATTCCGAAAGACCGAAGTTCTGTGACTGAAATAAAATTCGAACATAGGACCGAAAATTTCATTTTAGGATTAAAGAGCTTCAGGATGAGATAGAAAGTTGAAACTTACATAGTTTGCAGTTCTGCAGAATTTCTACATATATTTTGAGTCGTGACGTCATATGACGTTATGTTACGTCATAAGCATACTTCTTAATTTTTATTTTAGGGCAATGATTTCGAAATGATGCCAGTTGTTCAGAATAATGAATATTTCAGAGTTATGACAGTAAAGTATGCGCTTTTGAACAAAAGCATCTTCAGCACCCTATGACGTCATATGACGTCAGAGCTAAAAATAGTGAAAAATGGTGTTCACGCTCTACAGCCGCCATTTATGGTCGGATTTTCTTAAAATTTTCACAGATGATACATCTTGAAACTAAGGTGTGCATATCCTGTAAGCTAACTGAAATTCCGGAAGACCGAAGTTCTGTGGCTGAAATAAGATTCGAACATAGGACCGAAAATTTCATTTTAGGATTAAAGAGCTTCAGGATGAGATAGAAAGTTGAAACTTACATAGTTTGCAGTTCTGCAGAATTTCTTAATATATTTTGAGTCGTGACGTGAAATGTCGTCATGTGACGTCATAAGCATACTTCTTAATTTTCATTTTAGGGCAATGAAATATGCGTTTTTGAACAAAAGCATCTTCATCACCCTATGACGTCATGTGATGTCAGAGCTAAAAATATTGAACAATGGTGTTCGCGCTCTACTGCCGCCATTTATGGTCGGATTTTCTTGTAATTTTCACAGATGGTACACCTTGAAACTAAGGTGTACATATCCTGCCAGCTTACCGAAATTCCGAAAAAACCGAAGTTCTGTGGCTGAAGTAATATTCGAACATAGGACCAAAAATTTCATTTTAGGATTAAAGAGCTTCAGGATGAGATAGAAAGTTGAAACTTGCACAGTTTGCAGTTCTGCATTATTTCTACAAATATTTTGAATCGTGACGTCATAGGACGTTATAAGCATACCACTTATTTTTAATTTGGGGCAATGATTTCGACATGATGCCAATTGTTCAGAATACTGAAAATTTCAGTTATTGCAGTAAAGTATGCGCTTTTAAGCAACAGCATTTTCAGCACCCTATGACGTCACGTGACGTCAGAGCTAAAAATAGTGAAAAATGGTGTTCGCGCTCTACAGCCGCCATTTATGATCAGATTTTCTTCAAATTTTTACAAATGGTACATCTTGAAACTAAGGTGTAAATATTTTGTCAGCTAACCTTAATTCCGAAAAACCGAAGTATTGTGGCTGAAGTAAGATTCGAACATAGGACCAAAAATTTCATTTTAGGGCTAAAGAACTTCGGGATGAGATAGAAAGTTAAAACTTACACAGTTTGCAGTTCTGCAGAATTTCTTAATATATTTTGAGTCGTGACGTCATATGACGTCATAAGCATACTACTACTACTGCTACTTATTTTTTTTTTCTTCGTAACTAAACGCTTATTTATAATATAATTTCAATTAATCAGCATGAACATGAAATACTACCAGAGGTGAGTCATTACATGAAACTTCTATCTCCTGCTTTTTACATTAACACAGGTTACAGAAAGTCCTATCATTCGTTTAGACGAATGACATCTAGTTATTCTTCTTCTTATTCTTTTTTTCTTCCTCTTATATTTGTGTTAATTTCGAGGTGTTGCCATTGACTCAGAATAATGAAAATTTTATGGCATATATTTCTAACCATGAGCTTTCGGATGCAATGAATTTCATATTCATATGACGTCATATAACGTCAGATTTGACGTCACGTGAAAAAGTTTGTACGCGGTCTACAGCCATTATTTCTGGACCGATTTTCATCAAAATTTCACAGAGTGTGTATGTTAGGCTCTAGTTGTGCCTTTCGGTGTCCGTTTTTCAAAATTCGAAAAGTCCATGGTTCTATAGCGAATCCAAGATTCGAACCAAGGTCGTAAATTTTTAAATTCTTATAAAATCAGTCCTATTTGAGATAGAAAATTGATATTTAGTTAGTATATAGGTCTCTAGAAGTTTTAAACATTTTGTGAAAATAAATGTCATATGACGTCACGTGACGTCATTATATGATAATGTATTTCTAATATTAACAATAATATTTCTATATGTTGAAATTGTCGAAGGGCAATGAAAATTTAATGACACATGCTTCTAACGCTGAAATTTTGATTTCTATGAATTTCATATGTCTATGACGTCATATGACGTCACACTTGAAATATGCAACAAAAGTTTGTACGCGGTCTACAGCCATTGTTTATGAACCGATTTTCATTAAATTTTCACAGAATGTGTATATTAAGTTCTAGTTGTGCATCTCGTTGTCCCTTTTTCAAAATTCAAAAAGTCCATGGTTCTATAGGGAATTCAAGATTCGAACCAAGGTCGTAAATTTTTAAATGCTTATAAAATCGGTCCGAAATTCCGCAATTGCCCTAAACTGTGACGACACATAACGTCATAGGGTGCTGTAGATGCTTTTGTTCAAAAGCGGATATGTTGCTATTATAACTCTGAAATTTTCATTATTCTGAACAACTGGCATCATGTCGAAATCATTACCCTAAAATGAAAATTAAGAAGTATGCCTATGACGTCACATGACGTCATATGACGTCACGACTCAAAATATATGTAGAAATTCTGTAGAACTGCAAACTGTGTAAGTATCAACTTTCTATCTCATCCTGAAGCTCTTTCATCCTAAAATGAAATTTTCGGTCCTTTGTTCGAATCTTATTTCAGCCACAGAACTTCGGTCTTTCGGAATTTCGGTTAGCTGACAGGATATGCACACCTTAGTTTCAAGATGTACCATCTGTGAAAATTTGAAGTAAATCCGACCATAAATGAGCGCGAACACAATTTTTCACTATATTTCGCTGTGACGTCATGTGACGTCATAGGCTGCTGATAATCATTGAAATCAAAATTTCCTCACGTGACTAATTACCCATAAAAATTTAATCGTCCCAGGACTATTGCAACATGTTAAACTAAGCATTTAGTTAGGAAGAAGAAAAGAATTATAATAATAAAAAATGACGTCACGTGACGTCATATGACGTTTATTTTCACATAATTGTTAGACACCCAGAGACCTACTAACTGACAAAATTTCAACTTTCTTTCTCAAATAGGACAGTTTTTATAAGCATTTAAAAATTGACGTCCTTGGTTCGAATCTTGGATCCGCCATAGATGCTTGGACTTTTCGAATTTTGAAAAACGGACACCGGTATACACAATAAGAACGTAATATACACATTCTGTGAAAATTTGATGAAAATCGGCCCATTAATAATGGCTCTGGACCGTGTACAAACTTACGTAGTCAATTTCAAATGTGACGTCGTATTACATTACTACTATCATTTCAACATATAGAAATACTCCTATTAATATTAGAAATACATTATCATATAATGACGTCACGTGACGTCATATGACATTTATTTTCACAAAATTTTTAAGACTCCCAGAGACCTATATACTGACCAAATATCAACTTTCTATCTCAAATAGGACCGATTTTATAAGCATTTAAAAATTTACGACCTTGGTTCGAATCTTGAATTCGCTATAGAACCATGGACTTTTTGAATTTTGAAAAAGGGACAACGAGATGCACAACTAGAACTTAATATACACATTCTGTGAAAATAAATGTCATATGACGTCACGTGACGTCATTATATGATAATGTATTTCTAATATTAACAATAATATTTCTATATGTTGAAATTGTCGAAGGGCCATGAAAATTTAATGACACATGCTTCAAACGCTGAAATTTTGATTTCTCTGATTTTCATATGCCTCTGACGTCATATGACGTCACACTTGAAATATGCAACAAAAGTTTGTACGCGGTCTACAGCCATTGTTTATGAACCGATTTTCATCAAATTTTCACAGAATGTGTATATTAAGTTCTAGTTGTGCATCCCGGTGTCCTTTTTTCAAAATTCGAAAAGTCCAAGGTTCTATAGCGATTCCAAGATTCGAACCAAGATCGTAAATTTTCAAATTCTTATAAAATCGGTCCTATTTGAGATAGAAAGATGATATTGGGTCAGTATATAGGTCTCTGAGAGTCTTAGACAATTTGTGAAAATAAATGTCATCTGAAGTCACGTGACGTCATTATATGATAATGAATTTCTAATATTAACAAGAGTATTTCTATATGTTGGAATTTTCGAAGGGCAATGAAAATTTAATGCCGTATGCTTCAGATGCTGAAATTTTGATTTCAATGATTTTCAGAAGCCTACGACGTCATATGACGTCAGATTTGAAATTGACTACGAAAGTTTTACACGGTCCAGAGCCATTATTAATTGGCCGATTTTCATCAAATTTTCACAGAATGTGTATATTACGTTCTTATTGTGTATACCGGTGTCTGTTTTCCAAAATTCGAAAAGTCCAAGCATCTATGGCGGATCCAAGATTCGAACCAAGGACGTCAATTTTTAAATGCTTATAAAAACTGTCAAATTTGCGATAGAAAGTTGTAATTTTGTCAGTTAGTAGGTCTCTGGGTGTCTTAACAATTATGTGAAAATAAACGTCATATGACGTCACGTGACGTCATTTATTATTATTATTATTCTTTTCTTCTTCCTAACTAAACGCTTATTTTTAATATGTTGCAATAGTCCTAGGACGATGAAATTTTTATGGGTTATTAGTCACGTGAGGAAATTTTGATTTCAATGATTTTCAGCACACTATGAAGTCACATGACGTCACTATGAAGTCACATGACGTCACAGCTAAAAATAGTGAAAAATGGTGTTCGCGCTCTACAGCCGTCATTTATGGTCGGATTTTCTTCAAATTTTCACAGATGGTACATCTTGAAACTAAGGTGTGCATATCCTGTCGTCTTACCGAAATTCCGAAAGACCGAAGTTCTGTGGCTGAAATAAGATTCGAACATAGGACCGAAAATTTCATTTTAGGATTAAAGAGCTTCAGGATGAGATAGAAAGTTGAAACTTACACAGTTTGCAGTTCTGCATAATTTCTTAATATATTTTGAGTCGTGACGTCATATGACGTCATAAGCATACTACTACTACTGTTACTTATTTTTTTTCTTCGTAACTAAATGCTTATTTTTCGCGGAATATAATGTCAATTGTTCAGCATGAACATGAAATACTACCAGAAATGAGTCATTACATGAAACTTCTATCTCCTGCTTTTTGCATTAACACAGGTTTCAGAAAGTCCTATCATTCGTTTAGACGAATGACATCTAGTTATTCTTTTTTTCTTCCTCTTATATTTGTGTTAATTTCGAGGTGTTGCCATTGACTCAGAACAATGAAAATTTTATGGCATATATTTCAAACCATGACCTTTCGGATGCATTGACATTCATATTCATATGACGTCATATAACGTCAGATTTGACGTCAGGTGAAAAAGTTTGTACGCGGTCTACAGCCATTATTTCTGGACCGATTTTCATCAAAATTTCACAGAATGTGTATGTTAGGCTCTAGTTGTGCCTTTCGGTGTCAGTTTTTCCAAATTCGAAAAGACAAATGTTTTATGGCGAATCCAAGATTCGACTTTATGACGTCAAATTTCAAATGCGTATATAATCACTTCCAGAAGAGCTAGAAAGCTGATATTTGGACTGAATATTTGTCTCTAGGACTTCTTTACATTATAAAAAGATGAACGCCATATGACGTCACATGACGTCATAATGCTAATAAAACTTTCGTATTAAAACTTAACGGTTTTTAAGCCCTGTAGGCTTTATTTTTTGTATGATTTGCTTGTAATTTTGTCTGAAGATGCAGTATTACATTCTATGGAGCCCTGTCACTTCCGTTTCCGGAAGATCCCAAAGGTCAAGGTCATATATCAATTATCGTGTTTTTCTTCGGCCTTAAACATCTCAAAAACGGTAAATATTCTATCGAGACACTATGCGTATAATTTGTAGTGCTTAGAAAGACCTTTCAGATGATATTTAGTTTTTGATGATCGGGGTAGAATCGGTAACCCTCAGTGTGTTTAACAGTTTATGTCTCGAAAACCTTTGATTTTTGAAAATATGATGATGAATATTATTTGTAGAGCAATGTTTGACCGTTCTTTTGATGCTGAAAGTTTAATGATTGACCTAAGATTCATGGAGTAATGGGGAAAAAACGAAATTCGTGCATATAGCTTTCATGATTTTTTCATTTTTCAGGAGGTTTAAGAGCTTGTATCTCAAAACATATTAAAAATATTCCTGTAGATAAAGCGTGTGAAATGTAGAGAATTTTAAGACGATTATTTTGGTACCTAAAGTTTTGAAATTGATCAAATTATGAGGAAGTTACATCAAAAATAAGAATTTAAACATGTAGAATTTCAGCGATTTTGCCGTTAAGTAAGAGTTTCACGGCTTATATCTTAAACCTCATAAGAAATAAGTCAAAACATTAAGCAAGTGAGATGTAGAGAATTTTAAGACGATTATTTTGGCACCTAGAGTTTTGGAATTGATCAAAGAATAAGGAAGGTACATAAAAAATACGAATTTAAACCGAATTGTAAGAATTTTCATAAAATATCCTACTTTCGCTTTCACCTTATGTAAGTTTACAGATATGTATTAGTCATATAAATTGCAAAAAAAAAATTTTTTACTTATATCATATTGATATCACTAGCTTAACAAGTGTACCGTTCCCGGTGTCCGAGTGGTTAGAGCGTCCGCCTCGGGAGCGGGAAGTCGTGGGTTCGATACCAATGTCGTAAAAAATGGTACTGTTATAGCTCCCTTGCTTGAGGCTCAGCATATAAGGGTAGTTGCAGGACTGGTTGGCTCGGTATCAGGATAATGTGACTGGGTGTGGTATCATGCCACATGTCTACGGCGTGATACTGCAGTGTGGCAGCACTATAACTGCATTAAGTAGACATCGTCTCCAAATGACTGAAATACTAAACAAGTGTTGACAATGATTTAATATTTTGTCAAATCATTTTATTTACGTAACTTATACATATCAGTTGCAGTATTGCGTTCCCATAATCCTTTGAGCGTTTTGACACATGTCATATAGACCGTTGTTGAAACATTGCAATTTCCCGACTTTATTGTTGCATCAATCGATAAATGTTGTACAAGCTATATTCCAAATTAATGATAAATGATAGCCTATGTGAAAATATATGTACAATGTAATTTAATTGCCAGCTTGAGATACCATGAGCGTGTATAAGTGTAAACATTTGAAACAAAATGATCAACATATGTCATCCGTTCAAAACGCTGCAAGCTAATTTGTCTGTAAAGCGCAAAATGGAGTAACTTTGTGTAATACAGTCGTCTCGATCGTATGTATGTACAAGCGTTATTGCAATTTAACTCACGAGGCTACACGCGTCGACGATTCTATTGCATGGTAGCATTTACTATTTTATTCCCGCGACTGTACACGAAAAAAAATTGATATGCAGAATTAAGAGGTTTAAGTTTAATTGCTTATATTTTGAATACCTATAAAACTAGACCCAAATATGTTACAATGAAATTGTCGTGATTTTCAGGCCATTTATTTTAAAACCTAGAATACTAAAATTGGTCAAGTTATAAGAAAGCGATATCAAAATAAAGATTTATTTATTTTTGCCATATGGCTTATTTCACAAAGTTCATGCATGAAAAGTCCATCCGAAAAAAAAGTAAAAGGTAGGGAATTTAATATATATTCTTTCTAACGGTATTAATCTTTATATTTTTCAATGTTAGCAGAAAGTCCTATCATTCGTATCAACGAATGAAATCTAGTTATTATTCTTTTCTTCCAAAAGAGGTTGCTATTTCAATAGGTTCCTGACGGTCTAGAATCACGAAAATTTAATGGCTCATACCTGACGCGATGAAATTTTAGAATCTATGATTTTTATATTCCTATGACGTCACATGACGTCAAATTTGACATTTGTTACAAAAGTTTGTTCGCGCTCTACAGCCTTTATTTCTTGGCGGATTTTCTCGATATTTTCACAAAATGTGTCTATTACGTTCTAGATGTGCATGATTATATAGGTTTTCCCACATTCGAAAAGACCAAGGTTCTGTGGTTAAACCAGTTTTCGAACTTTGGACCTTAAAACGTTTTTAAATATTTTGTAGCTCCGATGTAAGCTAGAAATCTGAAATTGACACCACATATCCTCAATGATGTCTTCTTCATATTTTGTGACATTTGACGTCATATGACGTCATTTGACGTCATAATGTTAATAACAATTCTGAAACAAATACAAACGGTTTTTCAGCCCTGTACTCTAAATTTCTTGAACGATTGGCTTCAAATATTCTCTGAATCTGCACCATAGCATCTCATTGTCAAATATCATTTCCGTTTCCGGAAAATCTCAAAGGTCAAGGTCATATATCAATTATCGTTTTTTCATTTGACCTGTAATATCTCAAAAACAAACAACATTCTATCGAGACAATATGCGTATTTTTATTAGTGCTTTCGAAGCTCTTTCTGATGAGAAAATATTTTTGAAGATCGGGCTTGAAATGGCACAGTAATGGCGGAACAGCGAAAACGGCGCTATACGTAGTGTAGAAAACTGCATGTATCTAAATAAATATTGATTTTTGTAAATATCATTATGAACATGATTTATAGCCCAATCAATTTCCTTTCGAATGATATGCAGCTTTTAAAGATCCAAAGAATAGTTATTAAAATATCCGTTCATGAAGTAAATGTCATGAACATATTTTGGCATATTTTTGCATTTTTTCCGAGGTTTAAGCGTCCATAGTTCAAAAGCAGTTAAACATAGGTCCATACATAAAGCGTGTGAAATGTTGGAAATTTAATGACCTTACTAACGGTACCCTACTTTTCTTATTTGGTCATGATATAAGAAAGTTACATGAGAAATAAGAACTCATGATAAAAATCATAAAAGTGTAAATGCGAAATTCAAACGCAATCAATAAACTATTCATTCTTATTATTTAAACATATTAAGCGTTATATGGTATGGATACCGAAGTAATAGCCTTTGTAAATCAATAATGTAACTATGCTTTAATATCTTCAGCCAAATTAAACAGGTTTTAAAATTTTAAAATGTGTTTCAGTTAATTCAGATACCACTGGAATGTCAAATAGCTATATGTATATAAAGTAGAATATGAAGTTCTATTGAGAAATCTACTGGGCGTCACTGTCAGCAAGCAGTAAAGGTACAACGTTTACCTGTGCTCATGTGAGGCGGCGGCCTACTATATTTGTTCGGGTTATCTCTCTATATATTTTCTTTGTAAAGGAAATGTCTAGTGTATAAAATTCATACTTTATTTTAGTGTCCTTTATTCATTTAAATTCATCGTTGTTCAGCATGTACTTTATGTGTAATGTTACGTTCTTTTAAATGAACAAAAAGGAAACTTGCTTCATATTAAAGAAAGGATACATGTGAAATGAATTAAGTTAGGTAGAACACATATATTCTCAATATGGAAATGCAGGTATTATACCACAGAGAAACGTAAATTTGGGATGTCGACATTGTTTATGAACAAATTCTTTTCAGCTGATCAGGCTTAAACTGAGTTGCAGCGCAGAAAGCCCTTATCGTTTGTGGGACAAACGAAGTCTAGTTGTTTATGTCTCTATTCGCATAACAGATTATGGAGTGTCCGTCTAGATTTACTACACGTGAATGACCGATGGCCTTAGGTCATTATCCGACAAGGGTAAACATATGTGAAACCCACTTACGTGTGCTAATTAAATTCTGACGATAGCAGGAAGATGTTTCAGATAAACAATAAATAAATAAAAGTAAGAAATGGTTATGTTTTTTCTCGACGGATTATTTAAAGACACCTACACTGGGACAGTTAAAAATTGACGTTGTTAACCTTGAACAATACCCATGTTGTTCACTTACCGGCGAACCATCAAAAGATTGTGTTCATTTCTTATATTTGCATTTAATATTTATCATGATATATCTTCTAATGAACATACATTAATGTTTGATATCGCTTTTGACTTTTACAAAAGGGAACATCGTTAAAATGTAAGTAAAATGTAAATGTTTTGGGTGAAAGTTGCACTAATCTCATTATGAATGCAACCAATCTCGTAAAATTTTCCTAACCCTGTGAAAAAGTATAGATTAACACGAGATAGGATACAAATACTGCATTGTAGGAACAGATACTGATGTTTAAAGCAAACCGATGTTTACCTGTTTTAAGGCCGATGCTATCTTTGTTCCTGTCACGCAAACTGTGACGAAGTTTATAGAATTCGAACGATGTTTAAATTAAGTAAACCCACTGAAACTCCTTGGAGTATGTTATCAATGGGAATACATGGAGTGAATTGCCATTTTTCAGCGTAGCTGTATAAAATTAATTTTGACCTACTTCTTCATAGACATATAGAGATATATAGATGTACACTTTCATGGCATATACATATCATAACATACACAGTCTCATTAAAATCATATCCTAATTTGCGCTCCTCTGCTATCCGCGATTAGGATCTGACAACATCGCATTAGGGTTCACGTCAGATTGACCTTTAAAGTATACATAAACAAGTGCTAGATTTTAAACTAATTAAATAAGGCTTTTCTAACTGACTTCGGTAAAACATTTGTCACAGGTTGAGAAAAATGTGCAGCTTGACTGGGATTTGAACCCGGTGCCTTTTGCTTACAGGGCGAATACTCTACCGAGTGAGCTGCCCAGCCGCTTACACATCTTTCTACCCTATTGTGAGATGAATGCGGTCACTTCCTCTGGTTATACCGAACGATTCTGTAGCCGCCGATTTGATTGGCTAATACATAGTTCAATCCGAGACTACCCGCTATACGATGTGGTCAGATTCAAATAGCATACTGAATCTGATTTCAATGAGAATGTAACATACAATAACTATAAACAAGTATATGCATAAATATAGCCATGTCATCAAACAATATATGTTAAGGATGACACAGAAAAGAGTTACTGAAAACTTTTATTTCCACTGTGGTCCTTTAATTTAGTGTTACCTGACAGAGTTGATATTATCATCATAATTATATCACATGTCAAATGTTGATATGCAAATGAAGCCAAAGTAAATGCAATGCTATCACTGGCTTGTGTAATTTTTTTAGGATATTCCAATTTAAAATGGGAGTTTCAGGTTGTAAATATCTTTCTACTTGATATAACAGGTTTCTTTCTCAGTTTAAACGTGAAAGGTAACACAGTAATGAAAATTTAACACTTCAATATCAATTTAGGAATGCTGCTTTAGCGATATGATTTAAAACAACTAAATAAGAATCAGGCGTATGTCTATTTTGAGACCACAGTTCCCCATATTTGTAAAGGTTGACTCGGCTTTCAGGGGAGGTAACTACTGCGGAGAAGTTGTGCAGTTTATTGTGCGGATCTAGAAACAATAATCGGATAATCGGATATACGTGATTTATGATATTTCGGTTTCGCATGGTTACATATGAATTGTCTTAACTTGAAAAAAATCAGCAAGTGCATAATATGTTATTGAAGATGGTAGATTAGCTTTTTTTTAGTTTCTAGCTTATAATCCGTTTTGTTATGTAGTATTCACACTACCTCCCATAATCTTGGTATTTATGATAAGTTTTGCTAACGTTTCCATCTTTATAATAGCTTTAATCTGTTTTACATGTTACAATTGTCAATTATTTAGCTACGCCGAATAACTTTTTTAAAAGTATCAAGGAAAAATATTTGCTTATATGCATTGCTAAATAGAATCGATGCATATAGAATTAGATATTTTCTATTTGAAGAATGTATATTCAGGCACAATAGGAAATACAAACACGTTAAGATTTAATTTGTTGTAAGAAATACGATTTTAAAGAGTACGGTCGATTTTATCTAGCCTTAGCTTGAGTGTATACATATTGAACATTTACGACACAAATTTACAAAATGAACATGATTCGTAATTATTTGCTAATTTTACCAGAATTTACCTGGAATATAACATGTTCTCTATATGTTAGTCAAATTAATTTAGAATGACAGCTTATAGATATACTTGATTAGCATAATACGAGGAGCTTGTTTGTTTGTTTGTTGGGTTTAACGTCCCACCGACAGTATTTCAGTCATTTGGAGACGATGTCTACTTGAGACAGAACATAGAACATAATTTTATTTTCAAGACTTAAGCACATAGGCTCATCGTCACAATACAAACAAAATTACAATGCATGAAAAAGATGGTAAATATATGAATACAATAAGACATAAAATGAATAAATAGGTGAGAGTGGCATACACTACATTTTAATAATGTATCTTTTGTACATAAAAAACAAACTTATAGTGCTGCCACACTACAGTATCACGCCGTAGACATGTGGCATAATACCACACACAGTCACACCCAGTCACATTTTTATCCTGACACCGGGCCAACCAGTCCTGCAACTATCTTTATATGCTGAGCGCCAAGCAAGGGAGCTATAACAGTACTATTTTTTACGACTTTGGTATGTCGCGGCCGGGGAGTAGGCACACTCGTGACTGTTTCATACCCACATAGATAATCTATGCTCAGACCTCCTATCCTATCTGCGCGCTGGAAAATTATAACTAAGAATCTACCCATTTCCTTTCCATTACTTATACAGTTACTTTCATTTACATCTGATAGGCTTAATTGTTTTGTTTAAAACATCATCATATTGATATTTTATCGACATTCAAATCATACACATAATGAATACCGACAACTATCAAGAAACTGACTTATCGAAATACGTAAAGAAGCCAGATATCAGATACTCGTAAATAAATTAGTGTGGGCCAATCTTTAATGAATCCAATTAATTTTCAATTTTGTTACAACTCATTATCCAGATGATATCCCCCGAGAGTATGCCCGGCTACGCTTCCGATATGAATTTCACTGTCATTTTGTATAGATAATAAAATATGTTTTAGATGATAAGTAATGTCATGAAAGCGAAAATTTAGATTCTTATGTATTTGTCTGTCTTATGCAGATTAAGAACTACAGCCAGCTGAAATAAAACAATGGCCAAGGATTTTTCAGCAGCGGATGATCAACAAGCAAAGACAAACGATCCAAAACACCAGTCACTTGGTACTCCCAGTAAAGGTGTTTTTTCGGATAAGGAAGAAGACAAAAGGTTAAAAATATTTGATTTATTTATTTGATTGATAATTCATATGATGAAAATGGATTTCATAAAATTTTGAAGAAATTAAATTTTCAGCGTTTGAACTAGGAGAACGGGATTCTCGGGTGTTTCAGTCAGTGTGTTTATTCAGCGCTTGGACAGCTGACAGATATGGTCGAGGGAAATTTATAATTTTCTGGTTTAAATTTTATATTCTGATTTTAAATTTAGGCAACAAATTAATTTCATTTTTTTTTAATTACAATAATTTATTAAAAATCAGATATAATGCGTCAAGTTGTTAAAAGTAACATTTAAATGTATTTTCATGCATGAAATTGATCTGTAGCGTTTTAATGAAAAAGTGGATGCTGGTTTAAATTTAACACGTAAAATGTTGTGTATTGTTGTATCATGATATGTCAGTCGGCATCCAAGTCTGCTTACAACAAATTAAACAGTTTATTATTAGTATTTTCTCTTTCTTGTTGATTGGGTTCATAATTGAAAACGGTTTGCAATGATTCAGGGGAAAATAAATTTCTCATACACATGTCACAAAAGTGTACAGCACTGTCAGTACTTTAAAAGTGTAGGTTAGATTCAATCTCACTAAAATCATATCCTAATTTGTGCTCCTCTACTATACGCGATTAGGATCTGACAACATCGCATTAGGGGTGTCTTTTTAAGTAATTCATATGGACAAACAAGTGCTCGATTCTAAACCAATCAAAGAGCGCGTTTCAAACTTTTTGATTTCAGTTCTTCCCACTGAAATTGTTATCAAAATATCCCGAAAAGAAAATGCACAAAACATCTGTCATTCGAAGAATATAACTCGCGCACGGTATTTCTAACGATAACAGGTTTTTGTTATTGTTTTGAATAGGGGTGACAGGTATTGAAACCACAAACGTTGTACTTTAGTGTAAATATAAACGCTGTTTTTTTAAATAACCGAAGTGGCGCAGTGGGATGACAGCCGTCTTATAATCGAAAGGCTCTATTTTCAAGACCAGCACAGGAAGTATTTTTTACTTAATATTCATTTGAAATATTAGCCCTGTTTACCTCGTGAAAGTTGAGTTGTGATCAAATCGTATACATGATTTTTATTAGTTCCTTATTTTCGTTAGTATATGCGTCTCAGAAAAGATGAGAGAACAAGATTAAAAAAATGTACAAATCGTAAAAAATATTACGAGGCAACGAAAAGCTCAAACGAATATTTTGCACACTCAGGCACAGATAGTGCTTTTAAATAAAAATCTGAATGAATAATTGAAATGTTCATGAATTTACATATAAATGATGAAAAGCAAAATCAAAAATACAAGAACAATACTAAAAGTCGTTTTTTAAGATACAAATGAAGCGGCTTTCCGTTTGTTTATTTCAAAGGTATTGAATATATAAGTTAATACAAAGAATTGGAATAATGATGCATAATAATGTAAGATTTATACGTTAATCACGATTATCATAAATATATACTTATTTTCAAAAATAAGCTTTAAATCTTTTTTTTTCATTTTCATCTTCTTAAGAACATATGGAGAAAGTATAAATATGGATCTTATTTGATTACGCAACCGTTTACTATCATGCAGAAAAAAACAAACAAAAACAACAACAACAAAACAACAACAACAAAACAACAGGAAACTTTATTCCACATCATTGAAATTGTAAAAAAAATACTTTGAAATCCATGACTTTCAATCTTTAAATTGATTGAGTTTTTATAGATGGAAGCAAAGACAGAGGTGTAAGCAAAATCATGATAATAATTTCTTATTTCTATGTAATTAACGTTATAAATGTCTTGAAACTTTCAACAATTCATCTGCTTTATATATTTGCTTTTTTTTACAGATTTAAAAAAGAAACCGTAAAACCTTTAGAGAACATACAAAAATCGATAGGTAGATATACATGTATTTGTCATTTCTTCAGGTTTGCAGAAAACAGTGATAGCAAATGCAATAAGTTATCTGTATAGGTTTTCTGGCTCTAGTATAATTATACTAATTCATCGTAAATGCGGCTCATTTACTCAAAAACGTATCACAATTCACTATTCAACGCAGGCACTCTTTCCTGCAAAAGAACAATCGGATCTTGCTCAACCAGCCCGATGACCGCTTTCATTTCTTTCTTAAAATTAATAGATATTCATGAATAAGCTCTTATACGAAAAACATGAATAATACATGTTTGATAACGTAATCACTTGAAATTTTCTGGACTTTTTGCGCATGTATAGGTATAGCAATATTACTAATTTAAAGTTAATATTTCCAATCTTTTGATCTTTTTAATATATTTTGCTTACAAATAACTGTTGTTATATAAACAAGTGACACAACATAAATTCCTTAAGGTATGCTTAAGATTGGCATCAATATTCATGACGCTGGAGTGGGAATACAAATTGAAATCAATTATTTTTATATTTCAACAACGTCAAAATCAAGTGACTAAAGAAAAATATATCTTTTACAAGGAAATGTTCAGCTAACGTTCTAGTAAAAAAAATATCTTCTCAAACAGGTTTGTTTTCACATTTTCAAGTAGGCATTCCATCAAACATGAATATCTGCCATGTTTGATGACTTAATCACTTGAAATTTTCAAGACCTTATGAACGTATTAAGTTTCGACATTTTTGAAAATTTTAAGTTTATTGGTCTAATTGGCGATTTTATGTAATTTTTAAAAGAATTCTTGCTTTAGTATGCATGACGTCATAACCACGTGACAAAACAAATATTTCTTGCAGTATGCATCACTTCAATTTTATAAATTCTGAAGATTTAATTAAGATAGACTCATGACTCAAAATTCATGATACCAGAGCGAGAGAAATCTTTAAAAAGAAATGCTTTTTGTCTTTTTGATGACGTCATAACCACGTGACGTAAGAGATAATCATTCAGAAAATAGAATGAAAACCTCTATGCCGATATGCTGTCCAATTTTTATGCTTCTAACGCATCAGGGAGTTTTGTAACAATTAAATTTAATTTTAGGACCAAAGTTCGAAACTCGGTATTGCCATGAAATCTTAATCTTTATGAATTTGGAAATTTGAATGCCAAGGTGCTCATTGACATCCTAAAATAAATCTTCTGTAAAAATATCAAGATAATCGGACCAAAATTGAAGGCTCTAGAGTGCGAACAAACTTTTGAAGCTGAAGTCAGATCTGACGTCATATAACGTCAATGAAAATTGAATATGATTATATGTATAAAAATATACTTTTTTTATCGCTGCACTTTCAATTTCATTAAAACTGATTCAAAATGTATGACGCCAGAGCGAGAGCAATCTTTGAAAAAATAGGATTTTGTCATTTAATGCCGTCATAACCACGTGACTTAAGAGAAAATATTAGAAGAATGAAAGTAGACCACTGGGCCGATAAACTGACTAATATCATGTCTCTAACTCATCAGTAGCCTTTGTAACATTAAATAATAGTTTAAGGACCAAAGTTCGAAACTCGGTTTTGCCATAAATTCTTAAAGGTTTCGAGTTTGAAAATTTGAAAGATAAGGTGTACATCTACATCATAACATACATCTTCTGTAAAAATATCAAGATAATACGACAAAAAATAAAGGCTCTGGAGCGCGAATAAACTATTGAAGCTGACGTCATTGAAAATTGAAAATGATTGAATTTAAATATTTGAACTTTTTTGTCGACGCCTTTTAATTTTCATGTTGCTCAGACACTGGCAACATATTGAAATTAACTCTTGGATTTGGTTGGAAAAAAAGGAATGATAATAATTATAATTATAATAAGAACTAGATTCCATTCGTTGATACGAATGAAGGACTTTCTGCTAAATTTGTCAAATGTAAGAGCTTTATATTGCATGCAAAATTAACTAACATCAATTCTTATTTTGACATCACTTTCTTACAATTTGACTTATTTCAGTAATCTAGTTACCAAAAGAAATGTCTTTAAAATCCACCCAATTTGATTGCAATATATTTTGGGCATAAACAAATTTTTGTTATTTGCATTACTCCATGTTTTTTGGGTCAATCGTTAAACTTAAAGCATCAAAAGAACGACCCAACATTGCTCTACAAATATTATTCATATTTCGAAAATCAAAATTTTTGAGATATAAACTGTGAAACGCATTGAGGCTAACTGAATTTTCATATTTCAGTCATAATTCAACTGATTCAACCCCGATCATTAAAAGCTGAAAGGTCTTTCAAAGAACTTCAAATTAAACATGTATATGCATAGTGTCTATATAGAATATTTATTGTTTTAGAGATATTTAAGGTAGAAGAAAAATATTGATAATTGAAATATAACCTTGACCGTTGCTTTCTTTGGAAACGGAAGTAGCATTATGCCATAGCATCTAATGCTGCACCTTCAGTAAATATTTCATGCAAATTAAAAAAAAATCTGGCCTATAAGCCGTAAAAACCGTTTAATTTCAGTAAAAAAAGTGTTTAGGTCTTGTAACGACACATGACCCTCATCTTCTTATAAGGTAAAACATTCGTAGAGACTTATATTCAGTCAAAATTTCAGCTTTCTAACTCATCTGGAAGCGATGTTAGGCGTATTTGAAATTTAACGTCAATGGTTCGAATATTGGATTCGCCATATAACTTTTGCCTTTATGAATATGGAAAGACGGACACCTGGCTGCATAATTTTAACGAAACTTACACATTCTGTGAAAATTGAATAAAAAATGGTCCGAAAATAATGTCTGTAGACCGCGAAAAATCTTTCGTAGACAACATCATGTTTGACGTCATATGACGTCATAGGCATAAGACAATCAATGAAATGAAATATTCAGTATCTGAAATATACGCCATTAATTTTTCATGCCCCTGGGATTTTTTCAAAATATAGAAATAAACGCGTAGATATTAGAAATTCTTTTTTACCTTTTGACGTCATATGACGTCAAATGACGTTCTGCCTCACAGAATAAAAAGAAGTCATAAAGATTAATTTTCAGTTCAAATATCAGCTTTATAATACATCTGGAAGCGATGTTATGCGTATTTAAAATTTGACGTCAATGGTTCGAATCTTGGATTTGCCATATAACATTTGACTTTTCGAATTTAGACAAACGGACACCGGGATGCGTAACATGTACATTCTGTGAAATTTTGTTGAAAATCGGTAAAAAAATTATAGTTGTAGACTGCGTAAAATCTTTTTGTCCTGGCGTCAGATCTGACGTAATATAACGTCACATGGATCTTAAATTCAATGCATTCCAAAGCACATCGTTTGACGCATATGCAATTACATTTCCATGGTCCTGAAACTTTTAACATATATAAATTTAGGCATAGATCTAAGAAATTCTTTTTGACCTTAAGACGTCATATGACGTCAAATGACGTTCATCTTCTCAGAATTTAAAAGACACTTGGAGACGTATAATCTGTGCAAATATCAGCTTTTTAACTTATCAGGAAGCGATTTTATACTCATTTGAAAGTTGACGTCAATGGCTCGAATCTTGGATTCGCCATAAAATATTTGCCTTTGCGAATTTGGAAAAACGGATACCGGGATGCACAACTAGAGCGTACCATACATATTCTGTGAAATTTTTATGAAAATCGGTCCAGAAATAATGGCTGTAGACCGCATACAAACTTTTTCACCTGACATCAAATCTGACGTTATATGACGTCATATGAATATGAAATTCATTGCATTCGAAAGTTTTGAAATATATGCCATGAAATTTTCAATGTTCTGAGCCATTGGCAACACCTCGAAATTAACACAAATACAAGAGGAAGAAAAAAAGAATATGAATAATAAAAAACAGACAAACCCAATAGGACTTTCTGCCGAAAGGGCAGAAAGTCCTAATAAAAAAAACAGTACAAACCCAATAGGGCTTTCTGCCTGTAATAATAAACATAACAGGTTTGCGGAAAGCCGTAGTAATTAAAACTCAATCAAACTGAAAATTATTAATACGGAACACGCAAAAAGTATTAGGTATCTAGAGTGTAACCTATACATTCTTTGAAAAATTTAGAAAAAATCATCAATTATAATGTCTGCAGAGCGCTTACAAACTTTTTGATCTGACGTCTGTTCTGATGACATATGGATGTGCATATCATTGCATAAGAAAATTCAGCATATTCAATATATGCCATATTTTTTTTTGTAATTTTGGACCATTTGGGATCACACTGAATTTATTGCACGAGAAATGAAAACATATTACCCCATGAGGTCCGGCCTATGAAAACCTGAAGAAAACCTTTGAAATTACAATATGTGTGAATTTCATATGGAGTCTCTGAAATACTAAACTTAATTTCGAGGTTAAACTTGGTTTCACCACAGAACCTCGGTCCTTTTGATATTTTGAAAACGAAAGTAAGGATGGACAACAAAAGCCTAACTTATAGAGTTATATATTTGTGTATGATTATTTTGCAGGAAAGTCACTACCTGGTTATGATTTTTCTTGCATATCTTTGCATTAAAGTCAATCAACCTTGGTAACTCATGTGTAACAGTCAATTGGTCTCTCGGCTGACGTTTTACCGTAATTAAGAACATGTTTCGTTCATATAAGGCATATTTGTTCCTCTTCATTCAATTGCATTACATAATTGGGCGATTAGTAGGATCATAATGGAATATTTTTCAGTCTTACTCTGTCTCCCATGGCAGTCGTGAAATATGCGGATGAGGAAAATCTTCACAAATGTTAGGTTATGGTTATTTGTTTTTATTGAAATAAATATGACTGGATCGGTTGGAACGCAAATACTATGATTTGTCGTATGCGCAAATTAGAGCTGTGCTGGTGCGATAAAGGTGAAAATATATTGGGATATCGTTGTTACTTATTAGGAACTTTCTGGCGTGGTGTCTATGCGAGTTTTAAAAAAAAGTGCACCAAACACATTTTTTTCCCAGTTAAATTTACAATTTATGGAAGATATTTTTAATTGGTTGTTTGAATAACCATCTTAATATATAACCTGTAGTTGATGTGATTTGCGCTTAGATCCTTGGCTAGCATATAATCATTACCGGCCGTGGTATCAATGCGTGATTAAAAAAATTGTAAATTTGTAGATTTATATACTAATATGTCCAGTAATATACCGGTTGACATGGTGATACTAAGGTCAGGTAAATTTATATACGGGTCGTACAGGCGTGGAATCCGTGGGGATTAAAAAAAAAAGTGTAAAATGAAAATTACACACATTTAGGTCATATTCTTTTCTATGCATTGGCAATTCTTCATATTGATATGCGCGTGATTATATCAGTTTTTTTTCTATAAATTGACAGGTCTTCATATAAATAAGACCAGTAAAATCCCGGTTGGCGCGATGATACTATGGTAGTATTTACTCCTATTTGAGTCTTACTGCCGTGTTGTAGGTGAGGATTTAAAAGTGCATAAAAGAATATATTTTTATATGAAATTTACATACAATTTAGGTGATAGTCATTACAATGCATTGGCAAATTTTCATAATGATATGACCAATAAAAACCCCGGTGGCGCGATGATATTGGAGTAGTGAGTATCTTATTTTTATTGTACCGACGAGGTATCGGAATGTGTTTTAAAATGCTTTAAAAAGGCCATCCTTTAACTATTCGAATAAAATTTACACATTTTATGTTAAAGGCTCTTTATTATTCTTTCTTTTTCTTATCTAAAATAAAACAGTTTGAACGAACTCACTAGATCCGTATCTGGTATCCGCATAATAGCACCGTATCAAGCTTTACAGGTGCGAGAAAACAGGAAAAAAGTAATATGCAATAAAAACATAAAATAGTCAAATGAAATTTGCACAGATGTTGTAAAATATCATTTTAAAGCAAATTTAGATGGCGTCAAGTCTCCTACCGGTGGTTAATGAAGTAAATTTTGAAAATGTATTTAAACATAAAAAAAAAAAATATATACCGATGGAATTTGCACACATGATTTAAAATGCTATTATAAAGCTACTGGTGAAATTGTATACCAATACGACCTGTAATAAAGCGGGTGGCGCTGTACACAGACATGGTGAATATGTCTATGCGCTATAGAACCCTGGACGGCGCATGGATGGCGCATAATCCTGGATGGCGCTTTTTAGTAGGACCGTAAGATGGATATCATTGACCTTATACATTGACTTGTTTCCTCTTTTTTTTTTTTTTTCTTTTTTTTTTTGGCCATATAAAAATGAACACCTAAAAGACATAATGCAACCAGATTGATCCATATGCAATTTTGATTGACATAAAAAAATTACATGTAATGAGCACTGTGGTACAGAAATATTAGCGTTCCCTCCCCATGGATCAGAAGGTTATGGGTTTGATCTCTTCTACGCTTCTTTTAGCATGTGACACATGTGTTCTAAGAAACATTTCTTGGTTATTGAGTAACAAGCAAAAATGGTGACAAAGTCATATTACAGTGTTAAATACGCAGTTACAGCACATATAATCATTATTTCAACACATTTTCAAATCTCAAAATATCATAATTATGATAGAAGAATGGTTTATATGTGCCACGATGGCACTTTTACATCCTAAGTTTTATCAAATGAAAATGAAGATAATAATATACATGTATGTTTTGTAAATAATATACATGTATGTTTTGTAAAAGTCATTGGTAAAAGATAATGTATTTTTGTAGTATCAGTTGATAGGCTTGTTTGAATATTTTTAGATTCAGGTTTTGTTTATTCAGCTCAACTCTATCAAAGTCGACACCTCTTACTTTGATGTATAAACAATAATATATTTTTGTCGCAGAATACCACCTGTCAGTAATTGATCTAATCACTTGAGACAGACATAACTCCTAGCACCTGATGACAAAGCTATTATTGTAGCAAGCCAAATGTTGTATGTATTGATAAGATAATTATTGTGCAATTGAAACCAAATTGATACGCGCATGCGTTGACTATGGCGGTCACAAATTTTTAAACTGGATAATTGGATTCGAAAAAATGACTTATTTGTGGTTTTCTGGTTGTTTTTCGCTATCGACGTACTACAGAGACCTAATGAAGAGTTTTGCTATGAAAAATATCTTCTGTTTGTGGTGTGTGTATTTATTCCGCTGATTATGGGCAAAAAGAACAAGCGAGGCAGTGACGTAATCACCCCACCCACCGTCGAAGCTAAGCGGCCATCAAAACAATCAACAATGTCACAGGGTAACGTGAGTACCAACACACAAATGAGTCAATATGGCATGTCCCAAATGAACAGTTCAATGACTCCAATGTGCCAATACACGCCCACATATCATCAGCCCTTCATGCCCGGTTTAGTGCCAGTCACCCCTGCTGCTAGTAATGTACCTTCCTCACCCCCACCCGGTATGCAGTCCTTCCCCGATGTCACGCAGTTGACGTCCTCTCTTCAGGCTATTGTACAGCGTCTAGATGGTATGGACTCCAAGTTGTCTCAGCTAAGCACTATACAGAGTAGTATACAGCAGATTAACAGTCGACTTGATGGTATTGACAAACGTTTGCTTCAGGTAGAACAGTCCACATCTTTTATTTCTGATGGGCATGATGAAATTGTGAAAGTAACCTCTTGTCATACCAGTGAATTAAGTAAATTGAAATCCACCGTTTCATCTCTACATGAAGAAAATGCATCCATGGCTTCTTCTTATATTAAACTCAATGATGAGCTGATTGACCTGAAATGTAGGTCAATGAGAGACAACCTGTTGTTCTTCGGTATTCCCTAGTCCTATAAATAAGCCATAGCGTATCGATTTTATTATTTTGACATTTCCTTGATACGCTATGTCTTATGGCTCGCCGTATACATTGATGTAGCAAACTCCGCATGAATTTTTACGCGCTACATTTCCATTTATCATAGGCATAGAAATTGACAATTCACTATGAAAACACAATAAACTTATAGCAGACATAATAATTTGCCATATTAGTTAAGGAAATTGTCAAACATAGACGTTAAGAGGGTGAAATACTTTTTCAAAAACTTCACTTTCCTTTTTTGCGTTTATATCCTCCATTACGTACAAACAACACCGAGTGTTCCGAAAAAAATGTGTACAGTGAGGGTTAAACTGGGAACACGAATTTTGGGTAGATGAAGTTTGTCTTGTAAACTATATCGTGTTTAAAGTCCAAAATAAACAATTCCAAGGTTGGAAACATTTATATCGTGTAGTGAGCGATATGACAGATGATAATATATCAGTGAATGAGAATTGTCCCACTCAACATCGTTAATTTGACTTTATTTATTTCGTCTAAATATTTTCGGCTATTCCGTATATTTTACATAACACTAACTTACACAGCAAGATGGTGGACAAATGACTACATCAATTGATGTGTCAATTACAAAAGGATTTTTTGAAGTTATAATGGTAATATTTCAAACTTTAATGTAATCAATCAATATGTTTTTGTGTTTGTTTTCTATATATGAGAGTTACTTTGTCAACAGGTACTTATACTTAATTTAATGTTTTGCTACATGGACCTCTATGGGAAGCCATAAGACTTCGCATATCTGTTGAAAGTAAAAATGTTAAAAATCAGTCTATTGAATGTTAAAGGTGAATTATGGTATGCGAAGGCTTATTTATAGGACTACGGTATTCCCGAGCATGTTGAGCCAGCTTCCAATGGACACGAGTCATCTACCATGTCACATGATCAGCCAGGCGGTTCTACTGTTGAATCCATTCTGGGTGATGATTGTCGTTCCAAAGTGTTGTCCTTTTGTGAAAATGTACTTAAAATGCCAAGTCCAAATTCTAACCTCCACATTGAGCGTGCGCATCGCATCGGCAATCCTGTTCATGGTAAAGTCCGTCCAATTGTTGTCAAATTTAACACTGATTCCAAAAATGCTGTGAAAAGTGCTCTTAAAAAAGTAGATCTGAGGAATACAGTTTTCAATGTATCGATCAATTTCCAGCTGAAGTGAAAGAAAAACGAAAACAATTAATTACAGTCATGTTAGAGCACGTAAACAGGGAAAGAGAGCGGTGCTTGTCCGTGACAAACTCTACATAAACAATGTTTTGTATACACAGGGTAGTGGGTCACCTAGCCCCAGATAGGTAGCACGAGGAAAGTATGACTTGTCAGTTCTCTCGTGGAATGTTGAGGGTCTAAAGTCCAGTTTAAATGATGATGATTTTTTTACTTTTGTTTCGGGGTTTGATTTTGTCTTTTGTTGTGAAACATGGGAGAAAAAGGAAAGCAATTTTGAACTGAATGGTTTTGATAAAATTTCTATTCCTAGAGTGGAAAGCTTGAATGGTAAATCAAAACGTGGTCATGGTGGTATCTGTTTATTTTATAAGAATTGTTTAAAGGAGCTGTTTACCGTTGAAAAAATAGATAAATGTGGATTTTTGTGGTTAAGGTTTAAGAAACAGTATTTTTATACTGAAAATGATATTTTTATCGGTTTTTGTTTTATCACTCCTGTAAATAGTCCTTATTATGCACAACATGAAATCGGTTATTTCGAGTCTGCCTGTGCTTCAAAAAGTGATGTGCAGAGAGACCTCCCGTGCAACGACAAAACCGAAAGTAGGGGGGTTTTCAGGAAATTTACATTAAAATCGGCCAATTTGTCGGTATCTTATTGAAGAATATACTTAAAAGAATACATTCGATGGTCATATTAAAGACATAATCAAAGCATTAACCTGCTGAAGCCTGTAGAGAGTGCCGAGGTTGTGTTGATGTACATCACTAAACTGTTCGGCCAAGTTTCAGGTCGCAGTCGCTGATAATTGAAAAGTTTACACGCATATACATAGCTAAGATACTCTAATATTCCGTGAAATACTTAATATTGAGCAACTCACCTTTGAAAAGTGACCATTGGTCTTTTCCTTCCGTCCAGCGTTTGGTAGTGTTTATGGCAGAGAATGACCGGTGCGAACATAGAGAGCCTGCCGATATAGCGATTTCCGCAGAGAGCCTGCCGATATGGTTATGCACCGTGTAAATGCTACCATGCAATAGAATCGTCGACGCGTGTAGCCTCGTGAGTTAAATTCCAATAACGCTTGTACATACGATCGAGACGACTGTATTACACAAAGTTATTCATTTTGCGCTTTTAGCTAACGGACAAATTAGCTTGCAGCGTCTTGAACGGATGACATGTGTTGATCATTTTGTTTCAAACGTCTACACTTATACACGCTCATTGTATCTCAAGCTGGCAATTTAATTACATTGTACTATAACATATATTTTCACATAGGTTATCATTTATCATAAATTTGGAATATAGCTTATACAACATTTATTGATTGATGCAACAATAAAGTCGGGAAATTGCAATGTTTCAACAACGGTCTAAATGACATGTGTCAAAACGCTCAAAGGATTATGGGTAACGCAATGCTGCAACTGATATGTATAAGTAACGTAAATAAAATGATTTGACAAAACATTAAATCATTGTCAACACATGTTTGTTTGTTTGTTGGGTTTAACGTCCTACCGACAGGGCTTAAAAACCGTTAAGTTTTAATACGAAAGTTTTATTAGCATAATGACGTCATGTGACGTCATATGGCGTTCATCTTTTCATAATGTAAAGAAAACCTAGAGGCTAATATTCAGTCCAAATATCGGCTTTCTAGCTCTTCTGGAAGCGATTTTATACGCATTTGAAATTTGACGTCATTAGTTCGAATCTTGGATTCGCCATATAACCTTTGCCTTTTCGAATTTGGAAACACGGACACCGAAAGGCACAACAAGAGCCTAACATACACATTCTGTGAAATTTTGATGAAAATCGGTCTAGAAATAATGGCTGTAGATCGCGTACAAACTTTTTCACCTGACGTCGAATCTGACGTTATATGACGTCATATGAATATGAAATTCATTGCATCCGAAAGCTCATGGTTTGAAATATATGCCATAAAATTTTCATTGTTCTGAGTCAATGGCAACACCTCAAAATTAACACAAATATAAGAGGAAGCAAATAAGAAGAAGAAGAAGAAGAAGAAGAAGAAGAAGAATAAAAATACAGTACAAACCCAATAGGACTTTCTGCCAGTAGGCAGAAAGTCCTAATAAAAAACATAACAAACCCAATAGGACTTTCTGCTGAAAGGGCAGAAAGTCCTAACTAGAAGTCCATTGTTTAAGATACAAACGAAGCGGCTTTCTGTTTGCTTATTTCAAAGGTATTGAATATATAAATTAATACAAAGAAATTTAATAATGATGCATAATAATGTAATAATGTAAGATTTAATACGCAAAACATTATTATCATAAAGAAAAAATTAATGTTCAAAAATAAGCTTTATTCTTATTTTTTTTCATTTTCATTTTCTTAAGAAGATATTGAGAAAGCATAAATATGGATCTTATTTTATTATCCAACTGTTTAATATCATGCAGAAAAAAAAAACAAGAAAATTTCCAGATAACACTGTCATGAAAATAATTTCTTAATTCTATGTAATTAACGTTATGAAAGCCTTAAATTTAAAATTTATTAAATCTGTTAAACCTTTATG
>CM037787.1:13405890-13416623 GCA_021229015.1 Solen grandis | reverse complement strand
GGCCCCTTGACTTTTTGGCCTATAGTTCATGTTGCATGATTCTTGTCCGGGCTATTTCTCAGGAACTAATGGCTTGAATTCAATGAAACTTTATGGGAAGCTTTATTACCAAGAGTAGATACGCATATCGTCGACGTGACCTGGTTCCTCAATTTTTAAGAGAGTTATGGCCCATACTACCATGTTGTTGACTAATATTCATGTCATTTGCCTAATTTAACAGGAGATATCATTTAAACAAAACCCCACAAAATTCAATATGCTAGTAATGTCAATCATAATCATGTCAGCTAATTGTTGTTTAGGCCATTATACACTATTTCAAATATCCAGTCATATGTCAAGAGTGTTGGTTAACCTCTTTGATATGAGCACACATTGAAATGTATGACTTAATTTTTAGTAGTATAAAAACTTTAAAAAAATCAATGAAAGATCTGATGAGTAACACGTATTATCATATTAAATAGTAAACTGTTACTAAGTCTCCAAATTAGAGTTGGTAAAACATCTCATCTGATGAGGAGAATAGATATGATTTAGGAATGGGGATTTCAATATATCCTCCAACCCATTGACCACGGCCTTATTTGTAACAATGACGTTCTTCGGGGAGCATCTGTCAGTTCTACTGACTTTCTTGTTTCCAAGGTTTCCAGCCTCAAACTCTGGAAGCGCAATATACATGGGTGCGCACAAGACATGGCATTTTACAGTACTTCTTTTATATTCACATTGGTCACCAATTGGTCAGGCCCCACCCCCTGAATTTAACTTATGACCTTATATCTTTAAAACTGTCCAGATCCCCACCCCTAAACCATGTATAGTCTTAACTATTCTCTTAGTAAACTTAAAAAGGACTTAATAACAACTAACACGCTTATGCTTTCTGCCGAACATGGCCTGTAGACCATGAAAAGCAAGGGCTTGATGAATGGAAACAAGAGCAGAAAACTAAAGTTCTAACTTTCTAGACACTTCCAGTCTGCTAGTCAAACTATCAGCTACGTAGCCATCTTTACTAGATTCTGATTTCCACCTCCCATGACGCTTCCAGCACCTCTCGTTAACACCAGAGTTTGCTGCTGTTGTAGCCCCACCAGCCCTTAATGAGTGAAGCCCTATGTTCATATCTCCAGTAAAAGGTCTCAGCCTACCAGTCATACACTCCCTAGCTCTTGTATAACTAAGGAGGGTGTTCTTGTATATCAATTTACAATGTTTACCCGATCTAAAACAGGGCATAAAAAGAAACATTGAATCTGTACATGTCTGCCTTGTAACCTCCATATACCGTCTCAGCATAGCGTAAGGACATGCTATACTCTCACCCTTATGAATAACCACCTAATTGCCTAATCTATTCTGGTCATTTTTACTATTCTTAATGGTCAATGAAAAATAATTATCATAAAACTTAATATCATTACAACACAATGCATTATTTTCATTAAATCATGCATTATTTTCATTAAATCTTAAAAACCCAGAGTATCCTATTAAAATCATACACAAATCTCTGATAACATTCAAGTCATTTGAATGCAAATATTCCTGACAAAGCTCTTTTAATATGTCTATTGATAACGGTTCCTTCTTACGAACGAGTTTAGACAAAGTTCATTTTGCTGTCTCTAACATGTTCGACACAAATGCATTTTCCGTAGGATTGTCAAGACCTTTCAAGTTATGAACCCATATTATACTATATAAGGATGCTGATATAACACTAAATAAACATTGTTTCTCAATAAGATCCGTAAGATACAATGCCACGTGTATTGGTGAAGCGGGCACATCTGATCCGCCTTTTGAAGTTATAAATTGTTGCCATTTTTAGCTCACCTGAGCACAACGTGCTCATGGTGAGCTTTTGTGATCGCCTTTTGTCCGGCGTCCGTCGTCCGTCTGTCCGTCCGTCCGTCCGTCCGTGCGTGCGTGCGTGCGTCTTGCGTCAACTTTTCCTTTAAACAACTTCTCCTCCTAAACCACTGGATGGATTTTGACCAAACTTCACAGGAATCATCCTTATCATGACCTCTATCAAAGTTGTTCAAATTATTTTGATTGGGTGAATAAGTAGGTCACAGGAGCTAAAAATAGATTTTAAAAATGAAAATTTAAAAAAATCTTCTTCTCCGAAACCACAAGGCCTAGCCTTTTGATTTTTGGTATGTAGCATGATCTTATGACTCTCTACCAAGATTGTTCAAATTATAACCGTGGGGTCAAAATTGGCCCTGCCCCAGGGGTCACTTGATTTAACATAGGCTGATATAGAAAAAAACTTGAAAAATCTTCTTCTCAGAAACCACAAGTCATGGAGTTAAGATATTTGGTGTGTAGCATTGTCTAGTGGATCACAACCAAGTTTGTTCAAATCATGACCCTGGGGTCAAAATTGGCCCCGCCCCAGGGGTCACTTGATTTAACATAGGCTAATAGGAAAAAAACTTGAAAAATCTTCTTCTCAGACACCACAAAGCATAGAGTTTAGATATTTGGTGTGTAGCATTGTCTAGTCGATTCTTACCAACTTGTTCAAATCATGACCCTGGGGTCAAAATTGGCTCTGCCCCAGGGGTCACTTGATTTTACATAGCCTAATGATACCAGGTGAGCGATCCAGGGCCATCATGGCCCTCTTGTTTAAAATATGATAGATATTAAATGTTAGTATTGTCACTTCTTGATTGCATCAGATATAGAGCCATCCTGTCCGGTAATGCTCCGAATCTCTCAAGTGGAACTTCCTTCTGGTCTACCTTGTCCTCAATGCTCTGCTTCAGATTCAAGCCTTGGACGAGACTCTGGCGTGCTGCTTCAGTCTTCTGAGAACCACTGTCAGTTACAAGCTCAGTCAAATGTCCCTCAGCATCTCGCAAGCTTCCCAAAATTTGAACATTCACTTTATACTGCTCTTTCATTGCCTTTCTTCCGAAATTGAAAATTGTCATTGGCCACAAAACTGCTGGATTTTTGTCAGTTGAGTCTCTGAAATTTGCTGTTGAGACTGGCTTATTCTGTCCTCAAAGGCTTTCAGACGATACAGTCGTGGAAGATAAAATGTTAGTAAAGTTTGTAAACATTTAAAAGGGTCAACACTTTGATTGTTTTGAGGAGCCACATTTTTCTACACACTTCTCTATGGGTAGGAGGCAGAGTGGTTAGGTGTATCAGTACTGAGTCTTGCGAGATCGGCGTTAAATAGAGGCCGGCGGATTATATTTTGAAAAGGAATGACGTTGACGTCATTTTTGTATGACGTAACCTGCACTTGTTCACCGTTTCATGTGTTATAAAAGTTAATGTAGTTTAGATTCATGTTGTTGTATAAGGCAGTATTTTTTACTGTATGCTGTATTTACGAGGGATGATCCAAAAGTTTTGTCACTGCCTAGGTTATTAAAAAATTTGACGTTCAGAAATTAAATCCTCCATTTTTGTTAGGAGTCGATTCTCGCTGTCCATAATGACACGTGGTCCGCTCAATTTCTTATCAAAGTGAAACAGGTCCATCCCATATGAAAGTGACCGGTAGATTGACTACCCAACCTTACTTAAGCACGATAGTCCCGTGCAGCCCTATAAAACCTACATTAACATGCTCAAAACGTAAAGACATCATTTTCACGCTATTACTTCGAAACGCATGAAAATTCTATTCTTGTTCCTCATGATGAGACAGATTGATTGGTACTACTTTTGTGTCCTCAGAATTCACCCAGGGGTCAGGCCCCACCCCTCAAATTTACTTATGACCTTATATCTCAAAAGCTGTTCAGATCCCCACCCATAAATATCCCCACCCTCTCGTCAGTTTTACTTCTGACCTTAAATTTCAAAAACCATTGAGATCCCATCCATAAATCATATATATTCTTGTTCCTCATTATCAGATTGATTGAATTGTACTTCTCTGATGTTCACATGGGTCACAAAGGCGTCAGGTCCCTCTTTGTTGGGAGGCTTAGTAACAGTTCACTGTTACAATTATTACTTGTTTCCTTTTGCAAAAATGGTCACCAGAGCTCATCAGAGCTTAATATTTTAAATCGTTTAACGACATCCCCTCCTTAAACATTGTGCAGATTTTGATGAAATTCAATAAGAATGATCATTGGGTGATACTGCACATAAATAGCTAAAATCCTTCCCGTCTGCCAACCATGATGGCCACCAGAGCTAAAAATAGAAATATCTTTAAACGACATTTCCTTCTAAACCGCTGAACAGATTCAGATGAAACTTTACAGGAACGATGAATGTTCACTGGGTGATACTGCACAAGAATTGCTTAAGTCATTCTGGTCCTCCAACCAAAATGGCCTGTTAGAGATAAAAGTAGAAACAAATATCTTTAACAAACATCTCCTAAACCGCAGAGCAGATTTTGATATTTTGAATGGAACATGATTACTCATTATCAAATCCACTTGTCCATATCATCACATTTATTACAGAGTTTTGACCCTTTACTTCATATTAAATACATATTATGTGCATTTTTTCCTTACTTTAGCATTTTCTCTCTAGCAGTTGAATTATTTAGGGCCCTTAATGTCTGAACTTTAAACCAGGCCAGAAGATACAAACATTTAAATATATAGACTGCTCTGTAGAGTGTTGGGTGTGCATTACCTATATTTTAAAGAAATTTATGCAATAATTGACATAATAATTCTTCTCTTCTCAAACCAACGCACAAAATTGAATTTTGTTTTAAACCAGAGCTATGATAAGCCATGGTATGTGGTTTTGATTCCCTAAAAAAATGGGTCCTGCAGATGGTTGGCTAGTTATGGCTTTCCGCAAATCTGCGGAAAACGTATAGGGTTTGTTATGTTTATTCTTCTTATTATTTTTCCCTTTTTTCCAACCAAATCCAAGAGTCAATTTCAATATGTTGCCAGTGTCTGAGCAACATGAAAATTAAATTGCCTCGACAAAAAGGTTCAAATTTTTAAATTCAATCATTTTCAATGATGTCAAATGATGTCAGATTTGACGTCAGCTGCAAAAGCTTGTTCACGCTCTAGAGCTTTCAATTCTAGTCGGGTTATCTTGATATTTTCACGGAAGATGTTTATTAGGATGATGATGTGCACCTTTGCATTCAAATTTCCAAATTTGAAAAGATTAAGATTTCATGGCAATACCGAGTTTCGAAACTTGGTCCTTAATATATATTTAAATGTTACAAAGCCCCCGATGTGTTAGAAGCATGAAGATCGGACAGCATATCGGCATAGAGGTTTACATTTTGTTTTTTTTTTAATTATTTTCTCTTAAGTCACGTGGTTATGACATCATTAAAAAGACAAAAAACATTTTTATAAAGATTTCTCTTGCTCTGACATCATGAATTTTGAGTCTTAATTAAATCTTCAGAATTGATAGAGTTAAAATTGAAGTGATGCAGACTGCAAGAAATGTTTGTTTTGTCAGGTGGTTATGACGTCATGCATACTTAAGCAAGAATTATTGAAAAAAATCATATTAAATCGCAAATTAGACCAATGAACTTAAATTTTAAAAAAATGTCGAAACTGAGTACGTTCATAAGGTCTTGAAAATTTCAAGTAAATACGTCAGCAAACATGGCAGATATCCATGTTTGATGGAATGCCTACTTGAAAATGTGAAAACAAACCTGTTCGCATTCTCGAAGATATTTTTTCCTTGGATTAATAGAACGTTAGCTGAACATGTCTTTCCAAAAAAGATATTTTTCCATAGTCACTTGATTTTGACGTCATTAAAATATGAAAATCATTCATTTCAATTTGTATTCACGCTCCAGCATCATGGGTATTGATGCCAATCTTAAGCATATCTTAAGAAATTTTTGTTGTGTCACTTGTTTATGACAACATTTATTTATAAGCAAAATATATTAAAAAGAACATAAGATTGGATAAATTAACTTTAAATAAGTAATATTGCCGTACCTTAACAGGTGCAAAAAGTCCAGAAAATTTCAAGTGATTACAACATCAAACATACTTATTCATGTTTTTCGTAAAAGGGCTAATTCATGAAAATCTATTAATTTGAAGAAAGAAATGAAAGCAGTCATTGGGTTGGTTGAGCAAGATCCGATTGTTTTTTTGCAGGAAAGAGTGCCTGTGTTGCATTTACGATGAATTAGTGTAATTATACTAGAGCCAGAAAACCTATACGGATAACTTATTGCATTTGCTATCACGGCTTTCTGCAAACCTAAAGAAAATGACAAAAACATGTAATCTACCTATCAGTTTTTTATGTTTTCTAAAGGTTTAACGGTTTCTTTTTCTAAATCTGTAAAAATAAGCAAATATATGAATTGTTGAAAGTTTCAAGACGTTTATAACGTTAATTACATAGAAATAATTTTTTTCATGATTTTGCTCACACCTCTGCCTTTTGTTTCCATCTATTTTTGCAAATGTAAAACTCAATCAATTTAAAAGTTAAAAGTCATTGATTTTAAAGATTTTTTATTTTTTACAATTTCAGTTATGTGGAACAAATTGCAATGAATATTTGTTTAGTCATATGCTTACGAAGAAATGGATATTAAATAAACAGGGTTGCCACATACCTTGAAAAGTCAGGGAAAAATGATTTTTTTTCAAGGTCAGTGAATTGTCAGGGAATTTTGAAAAATGGTCAGTGAAAAAATACATTTTAGAAAAGTCAGGGAAAAGTCAGGGAAAAATGAAAGTCTGAGTTGATGTTTTGAATTTTTCAGTTGCTATGGCAGTCTTCAAACAGTATTTATAAGTATTACTTTCAAACATTGATTATGTAATAATATAAAAACATTCCTAAGCATGAAACCTTAAAAGGTTTGGGATGTTAGACTGATAGGTTAAGTCAACTCACTGAGATTTTATTGTGCACACTGTTTATCAGAGTTATTTTTGTTGAGTTAAATGTTTTAACATTAGAGGTGTATGACATGACTGTATGTACATGTATAATCATGATGATTTTAAATGCTTTTGTGACCATTTATGTTGATATAGTGTCCATAGCTTACATGTAAATGTTGCTTAATGTGTAAGATTGACTGAAGTATTACTACCTTGTAAGAAAATCATTTAATAGTATGTGTACTATTATCACTGACTAATATAACCATGAAAAGGAATTCTGATTTATTTTAAATTTGTTAAGGTTATTATTCTAAAACAATAAAAATGTAGATGGGAGGATTGGACGGCTGAAGGGGAGGAGGAGGCCGAAAAATTGTGGTTGTATTGGTCAGTGAAAAGTAGGGCTGAGTCAGGGAAAAGTCAGGGAATAGTCAGGGAATTTTATTTCTTCAGCTCTGTGGCAACCCTGATAAAGAATAAAAACTTTTAAAATAGATTGAATAACATAGAAAAAATTCTTGAGGATAGTATTATCTTAAAATTTTCCTGTTTTTTCTGCATGATAGTAAACGATTGCGTAATAAAATAAGATCCATATTTATGCTTTCTCAATATCTTCTTAAGAAGATGAAAATGAAAAAAAAAGTTTATTTTTGATTATGATGATTTTAGTATTAAATCTTATATTATTAAGCATCATTATTCCATTTCTTTATATTAACTTATATATTCAATACCTTTGAAATAAGCAAACGGAAAGCCGCTTCGTTTTTATCTTAAACAAACAACTTCTATTTTTAGCTCACCTGAGCAAAGCTCAGGGTGAGCTATTGTGATCCTGTGAGCGTCCGTCGTGCGGCGTGCGGCGTCAACAATTTTTAGTGTTTACACTCTATCACCTTTATTTCTTAAGCAATCATCTTCAAACTTTAAGACAATGTTTATGACCATAATGTCTCGATTGAGTTCGATTATGGCTGAGATCCGTCAATTAGGTCAGGAGTTATGCCCCTTTTAATATTAAAAAAATGCCATATTTCACGTTGTTTACACTCTAGCATCTTCATCTTTTGAGCAATCATCTTCAAACTTTATGACAATGCTTATGACCATAAGGTCTCGATTGAGTTCGATTATGGCTGAGATCCGTCAATTAGGTCAGGAGTTATGCCCCTTTTAATATTAAAAAATTCACTTTGTTTACACTCAGCATCTTCATCTTTTGAGCAATCATCTTCAAACTTATGGCAATGCTTATGACCATAAGGTCTCGATTGAGTTCGATTATGGCTGAGATCGGTCAATTAGGTCAGAAGTTATGCCCCTTTTAATTTTAAAAAATGCCATATTTTACTTTGTTTACACACTAGCATCTTCATCTTTTGAGCAATCCTTTTCAAACTTTATGACAATGCTTATGACCATAAGGTCTCGATTGAGTTCGATTATGGCTGAGATTCATCAATAAGGTCAGGAGTTATGCCCCTTTTAATATTAAAAAAATGCCCTATTTCACTTTGTTTACACTCTAGCATCTTCATCTTTTGAGCAATCATCTTCAAACTTTATTACAATGCTTATGACCATAAGGTCTCAATTGAGTTCGATTATGGCTGAGATCCATCAATTAGGTCAGGAGTTATGCCCCTTTTAATTTTAAAAAATGCCATATTTCACGTTGTTTACACTCTAGCATCTTCATCTTTTGAGCAATCATCTTCGAACTTTATGACATTGTTAATGACCAGAATGTCTCGATTGAGTTCAATTGTGGCTGAGATGGGCCATTTAGGTCAGGAGTTATGCCCCTTTTAATACAAAAAATGCCATATTTCACTTTGTTTATTCTCTACCAACTTCATTTTTTTAACAATCTTTTTTAAACTTTAAGACAATGTTTATGCCCATAATCTCACAATCGGGTTTAATTATAACTGATATTGACTTGTAAATTCAGGAGTTATGCCCATTTCACCATAAAAAAAAGCCAGATTTCACTTTTACACTCAAGCATCTTTATTTCTTAAGCAATCATCTTTCTCAGGTGAGCGACCAAGGGCCATCTTGGCCCTCTTGTTCTTATTTAGTCTGTATTGAAACTGAAATTGTTTTTATCTGGAATTTTAATCAAGGTTTAACTGAATTGTTTGATTATGCTGATGGTACTCTGGTGAGCTTTCTAGGGCCATGATGTGCCTTTTGTTTAAACCAAAATTACCACCATCAGAAATTGTCTTTGACATTTAATGAGCTCTCCTGCAAAAATAAGAATGGTTTTTAGATTTGTTGTGTATGAAAAGAAATTAAGTTATTGTTTTGAAACAAGTCATTTAGAAATTTTCGTATTATTCTGTCTATGGTATTGTTTTGATGTTGATATTCTTATTCTTTTGTCTGATACAGAGCATGATGAAGGAAATACAGGAGGTAAAGGTGCTGACTCCTGTATTCATATTTCACACAATGACTACAGCCAACTCCTTCCTGTTTGTCCACAAGGTAAGGTTCTTGATACAGTGAAACCTCGTTAGTCTGGACACTTTTATCCATCCTTGGCATCAACATTCTTTAGGAGAAGAAAAAGACAGTATGTGACAGCATAACTGTGACCCATTTCTTGTTCTGCATTTGTGAGCAAAATGAATTGGATTTAATTATTTTAGCCAAAACAGTTGCTGATAAATAAATAATGTATGCACAGAAAACAAAGCATATGAACAAAAAACGATCTAAAAGGATGGTAGGACGGTCAGATTTTATGTCTCTTTTTACAGCATAAGTCTGATTAGTGTGAGACCAGTTAGAATATTCCAGACATTCCAAAGTTACAAGCCTTGAATTGATGAAATTGCAGGACAGGTGTATTTTGTGATAACCAGCGCTCTTTTTTCGTTTTTCATGCATTGAGTTGTTACCAATTATGTAGAACTCAACATTATCAGTTTGCGCAATAAAAATGAATCATGTCAAAGATGTAAATAGAGCAGGATTATCACCATGTTTACCCGTGTTTGAGCCTCTTGACGCAAGTTAGACAAATTGTTTAAGGAATGTTTTTAACCCGTCAGTATCATGACCCAGACATCATATTTTGGTGTGAAAATCAGTGGAGACGTTATGTCATTACATACTTATGATGTCAAATTTTATTGTTAATAATCAGACTATTTGTATTTGAATAAAGATCATTCCGGGCCGGCAGGAGCCGGTCCGGTTACTGATACGGTTTTTCCAGGCTAAGCTGTACAATAAATTTCTTCGTGCCTGTCATTACTTTTAATTTTGTACAAAGGTTAGAAAAATGTAAAAAATATACGTTTTTGAATTTAAAAAAATCAATGATGATGGACAGATATAACCATTCTGTAGATATTTTTTTTATTTATGTTAATTTTATCTGCGGAGTGGTAACACTTGTAGCGGTTAATATTGCGGCACAACGCAAAATCAAGTATACACATACTTTTCGTACTTACACTTCTTCTGCTAACGATAATAACAACTTTTGACTATGGGAACATGGGTTGTAAAACAGATTAAATCACGTTATTATTTAAACTTTTTGTATAATAAGTTACCTGCTAGGAATGTAGACCTTCGATTTAGTCCTATTGTAATTATGCTGAAATCACTTCCACGAAGTACGAAGCCAGTAGGAAAACCAATAGGTATTTAATTTAATACATATTTTATTCAAGAATACATAGGATTGAACAACAGGCTAAATGCCCATGTGAGTCCACTCCTTTTACAGGTCATGCATACATAGCATATGACAAATTAAAAGTATTGCATGCATTATGACAATAGATATATAGAAATACAAATAAAAAAATAGTATATTGCATTACAGGGAGAAATATGAAA
>CM037787.1:13355790-13405790 GCA_021229015.1 Solen grandis | reverse complement strand
CCTTTGCAACATGAGTAAATTGACATTCAGGAATCGGAAATTCTCTACAATTTGATGACGTCATATGAGGTTCATCTTTACAAAATGCAAAGGAAACACAGAGACGTATAAGCTCGCCAAATATCAAATTTCTATCTGATCTAGAAACGATTTTATACATATTTAAAATTTGACGTCCTTGGTTCGAATCTTGGATTCGCCAAAGAACCTTAGTTCTTTCGAATCTTAGCAAACCTATATAATCCTACACAATGAGGTCGTAATATATAACTTCTGTGAAGATTCTATGCCAATCTATCAATAAATGACGGCTGTACAGAGCGGATAAACTTTGGTAGTTATTTATAGTTCTGACGTCATGTGACGTCATATAAACATTTTAAACATTGAATCTAAATGTTCCTGATTATGTACAAAGGACATTTAATTTTCATTGTCTATGAAGCTTTGCAACATGAGTAAAATTGACATCAAGAAATCGGAAATTCTTTACAACTTGATGACGTCATATGACGTCATATGACGTTCATCTTTACAAAATGCAAAGGAAACACAGAGACATATAATCTCGCCAAATATCAACTTTCTATCTCATCTAGAAACGATTTTATACGTATTTGAAATTTGACGTCCTTGGTTCGAATCTTAGATTCGCCATAGAACCTTTGTTCTTTCGAATCTTGGCAAACCTATATAATCCTGCACAACAATATCGTAATATATAACTTCTGTGAAAATTTCATGACAATCCGTCTATAAATAACGGCTGTACAGCGCGTACAAACTTTGGTAGCTATTTTTAGTTCTGACGTCATGTGACGTCATATGAAAATTTTAAACATTGGATCAAAATATTCATAAATACCTACAAAGGACATTTAATTTTCATTGTCTATGAACTTTTGCAACATGAGTAAATTGACATCAAGAAATCGGAAATTCTATACAACTTGATGACGTCATATGACGTCATATGACGTTCATCTTTACAAAATGCAAAGGAAACACAGAGAGGAATAATCTCGCCAAATATCAACTTTCTATCTCATCTAGAATCTATTTTATATGGATTTGAAATTTGACGTCCTTGGTTCGAATCTTGGATTCGCCATAGAACCTTAGTTCTTTCGAATCTTGGCAAACCTATATAATCCTGCACAATGAGATCTTAATATATAACTTCTGTGAAAATTCCATGCAAATCCGTCCATAAATGACGGCTGTACAGCGCGTACAAACTTTGGTAGCTATTTATAGTTCTGACGTCATGTGACGTCATGTGAAGATAAAAATAACATATTCCAAAATGCCATTGCTTCAGATGTCTGTTGATAGAATTTCTTTGTCCTAGACCTTCAGCAACTTAATGAAATAACAACATGAAAAGGTTGGAAAAAAAGAATAATAATAATAATAAAAGACAGAACAAACCCAATAGGTCTTTCTGCGGAAAGCAGAACCCTAAAAAGAAAACCCAGGATTTGGGTCCTAAAAACAGTACAAACCCAATATGACTTTCTGCCGAAAGGGCAGAAAGTCCTAATAAGCCTTAATGCAGATGTTACAGAACATTGCACTAGATAGTCTTCATGTGTAACTTAATTTTCCATGCTTCCTTAAAATGGAGTTAACATCGCCGACTTTGATTGAGCGGTTGGCATATTGACCGAATCTTTTTTTAATTACTCATTACTTACTTGGGAAAGATGGGTTGATCAAGAAAATATTGTATCATAGTCGATAATTTAGTTTGTACCACTCGCTTTCGTTTGCCGAAAAAAGTTTGACTAGATCGTAAATCAGAGCTGTAACAACTGAACCAATGACTGTCTTGTGTTTCTGCCAGCAATTAAATAATAATGATATCCTTCATTCACCCATACAATCAGTGTAATTTGCTGAAAACCTGCTCAACACTTCAACACTGAAGTGTCAACTGTCAAAACTACCCTTACTGTGAAATACACAGGTGAAGGTCGTGTTGTAGACTACTTATCGATTTTTCTCGGTCCAGCGTATATCCACGTGAGCATTATTGATAACCAGTCTGCCTGCTTAGGTAATTCACAAAAATAAAAATCATGCGTTCTTGATTTTTTTTTACTGTTTTTCATAATGCGATTTAATGGGGATCTTATTCTGAGGAAGGTGAATTTTGGAGGATATTTTTTGGGGGAAAGGTGGTTATATGACACTGTATATGAAGAGGCCTTATTTCATATTAAGAAACTGATAAAAAGAGCCCCTATATATGAAAAACCACTGTATATAAAAAGTCCTTATATATGAAAAACACCTGATATGAAGAGGCCTTTTTAAATTTTAAAAAACATGTATATAAAGAGATCCTACAGTACTCAATGTTTACACTTTTTAATTGTTCAGTCAATACATATAACCGTCGGACCATTGTAACAAAATTAGCCACAATAAATGAGACTGACCAATCCTTCTTAATGTTGTAAATAAAGTTACTCCCGTCATGTGTAAATGTAAGGGTAACAAAAATTCAGTATACCAGGAAATACTAAATACTATAAGGAGACTGGTTAAAATGTTCAGGTTTCACTTAAACAGGAAATAAAACAACAACAAACAATTACGTACCTCATTCAAAGGTTTTATCCGTCACCGATCTCAATTTTGTAAACCTGCATGGATTCTGTTATCCATAACGCTCGAAACTACGGATCTGGTCCCCAACTTCAATATGATACAATATGCGATACATGGATTTTTCCGGGAAACTGAATGCAGGGCTGTTTCTTACAAATCAATACATATCTCTGCATGACCATGCGCGTCAATGCTTGGTTATGGATCACTGGGTTTAAGTAAAAGAGTGCATGCTAAGGGGCCTGTATGGATATTTCTCGATAGCTTTACAAGAACTTCTTTCTGCTGTAGGAAAGGTTGTTTTGAATGCATACGATGTTTTCCTGAAAAAAAGTAAAACGAGTTCCATTGTTTTCCGTGAAAACGAAAGTAAAACGAGTTATGTGTTTTCCCTGAAAACGAAAGTAAAACGAGTTATGTTTTCCCTGAAAACGAAAGTAAAACGAGTTATGTGTTTTCCCTGAAAACGAAAGTAAAACGAGTTATGTTTTCCGTAAAACGAGTTATGTTTTCCCTGAAAACGAAAGTAAAACGAGTTATGTTTTCCCTGAAAACGAAAGTAAAACGAGTTATGTTTTCCCTGAAAGTAAAACGAGTTATGTTTTCCCTGAAAACGAAAGTAAAACGAGTTATGTGTTTTCCCTGAAAACGAAAGTAGATTGGGGCTTTTATCACAGTATACACAATGTTTGAATAGCCTGTGTGGATCGGGTGGTCGAGGTCATCTTTCAACACAAATATATAATTTGATTCTCTCTCAAGAGCATATGGTCGTTGTATTATGTAAATGTGTGTGTGTGTGTGTGTGTGTGTGTGTGCGCGCGCGCGCGGGCGCTCGCTTGTCCAAATTTATTCACATATGCTCTCTTCATATCTTTTACAGCTGACAATAGAATTGAGTGGTGTTCACGACTAGGCCACTGGCCATTCCATGCAATATTACGTATACTTAAGCAAGTTAGAATATCGATAGGATATATTGTATAAAATTAAAAGGTCTCGTGACACCTCGAGATTGTGTTTGTTGTTGTTTGCTGGGGTTTTACGTTATAGGGCTGTCATTCTACGGAAACATACCCAATCACATTGTCCTTACACTGAGCCAAACAGTCATGGAACAACTCTTATATGTGACCGCACAGCACAAGGTGGGATACCAGTACCGTTTTAAAGGCTTTGGTATGTCGAGGTCAGGGACCGATCCCACGACCTCCCGTTTACGGGGCGGACACTCAAACAACTAGGCCACCGGGACTGCTGACCAATGATATATCAACAGCAGCAATAACAGCAATTACTCGTATTACTACAAGAACGGCAATGATCAAAACTATTACCACTACTTTTACTACCTTCTCATGTATCACCATATATCCTCGTCTTAGATATAAACTTAGTAACATGTACATGTATATGTTTATAGTAGTGTGTATGTGGGCGGGGGTGACTTAGGACGACGATTATACTCATTATCTAATATCTATACATTTAATAAAGGCAGACGACCATAAAATCGGTAACCATAACCTGGATATAAGTACATCCTGTTTAACAATACATGTCAGCTACAGATATGACGATTGCACAGTTAAACGTGACAAGATAACAGTAACATCTCTTTTAATGGATGGCTTACAAGAAACTTATCCCCCTTCGTTCTCTATCGCTCGCTCTTTCTTCTACTGTTAATATGAATTTGTTAGCATTAGATTGTGTATGTCTGAACAAAAAAACAAAAAAAAAAAAAAACATGCAATACAACAGTTGCGCAATAATGGATTTTCGATATCCAGCTCGCTTGTGGTAGGAAGGTGGTTCTGCCCGGCTGCCTATGAATACTCATCCATGTTATTAGCTGGACATCGATCACTATATAACTGGAATACTAACAGTCGCAGTGACAGTAAACTCCAGTCAACACAGTAATTAATATAACTTTCGATTGTTTTATACAAATTCCTCTCTGACTTTGGTTACCAAAAAAGACTGCAATAAAATGAAATTAAAATAAGCACCAGAAAATTCTAAGTGTGCCTACTGCTGGTGCATGACTCAAACCAACGACTCCTGCCGTCCTGGAGTTCCAACAATAAATTTAACACTATAACAGGACAGATATTCCTTTTCATACACACTACACTTCTCCCAAACCCACAACTGACGGAACACGCCACCATGCTACTCTACCAACTGAGCTAACTGGACAGATTTTCCTACCTACACAAACAATAAAAATCAAAATGAAATAAAAGTTTTAAATTTTTAATCAGGTGAGATAAATGTGTAACCAGTAATTTCCTGTACCCTTGCTTACATACATGGCCAGTGGTCTATGGGTTGAGCAACTGGACCATGTACACAAATCTTTGATAAGGGATTTTTATAGGCTGTTACATAATCCCCAACCAATTTAGAATAACATGTAATCCCTGAATTCACAGGAAAGAGAACAAACTATAATCCAAAGAGCAATAATATACTGGAAAATAGGAAATGTAACAGTCCCACATTGTAACCAATCTAGAAAAATGTGCAAATAGGCCGGGCCCTGTGTTCCCAAACATTAAAATGGTACTTAAGTATGATTTTCATACTTATACTCAAACTACGCCTATTAGTTTCGATAGGGATTTGAGTATAATACTCAAAGCCAGAGTTTGTACTTAAGTATTTTCGAGAACACGGGGCCAGGACTCTAACTCGAGAACCCTCACTTACATGGCAAGTTCTCTACTAATGCATCTAAATAACCACTTAAACCTTTCAACTTTAAGGCTACAAGTTTAGCTGTTACATTTCATAATCATTGAAGAAAATTTCTTGCAGCTTTAACAATTCACTTGCACTCAGGCACAGATAATTATGCATGTTGTCATTTTTGTTGAAAAACATGACATCCTGGAAACTCTAAACAAAATCATGGCTCACTTGGACTCAAAATAAGAGCCTCTGGTACACTCTCAGTGTCAGAAGTTTATTCAATGCGCTTCCATCATTTGTTTCAAAGCTATTGTTTGTGTCGTATAAAGTTGACGTTTTTCATTCATTTAAACTTGAACTAAATTCAGCCTGATCAAATTGCATATATGCACCCCAACAAAATATTATAAGTATATTCAAGTCAAATACAAACAATAAAGCCATCGGCTGTTATGCATTTATTGTTTTTTATTTATTCAACTGATGCATTATAAAGGTAGTTATCCTAACCAAATTGGGCATACATCGATCATAATTATAATATTCTTTTTCTTATTAAGCGTAACCAACCTTCATATGTATTACATGTATACAGGCAAGTTGACAATACATAATTATTTATCTAGATCCATTATTCATACCTATGATTAGTTCTAGTTGTTCCATTTTGAAAATATTTAATATCCCTGGTATAACTGAGTTGCTCCTGAACAAACTGCATGTACATCCTGCATTTTGGTAATTCTTCATTTTCTCTTAACAATCCAAACCCTTATTTAAGATATTGAACACATTTTTCAAGTTTTAGGGAAATCATCTTGGTAAAATTTAAATCCAGTATAATTGAAAATGATCCTTGAATTAAACAATTAAACTGCATGCGCAAAATCATATAATTACACAATTGAATCGTTTTAGAGGCAACCTGTATTAAGCGGTCGTCCAATATACAGTGGTCAGTTTTAATATGACCAAATTAGCATTTTGTTTTGTTTAACCTTCATTTAAGCGGCCATCTCAGTTAAGTAGTCTCTTTCTCTTATTCTCTTGAATGACCGCTTAAGACAGGTTTGACTCTATGTTAAGACTTATACTTTATTGAAATGTTTGCATAATCAGTTGAATTGAAACCAGTTCCTTTGCCTGAGTGGTTGGAGCTGTTCCATCCCATCCATGGTTATACAAAAATATTAACTCATTAATTAAAAATAATGTTCTTTGTTTTTGCTTAAAACTGGTAGACCCACTGTTAGGGTAATATAATGATAAATAACTGAGGTCTTTTTTTTATGCCACATGCCTTGTGTGATATCACAGTGATGAAGAACTATATACCTGCCTGATGTAAACTAATTCCCAAGATTACAAACATAATGTCAGTGTAAATCCAGGTAAACAGATAGACAAACAATTAGATCACAGGTGACATTGAAATGACGCTGGATGGACAATTGTGTGCATTGTGATACTAGTAATGGCAAATTGTTAGGAGGACAGAGAACTCCATAAGTAAATGCCTAAACAGTCAACAAGTGTATTGAGGTTTTGGGTACTTATTCTATTTCTCGGATTGAGACCACAGTCCTAAGAAGGGGGAAATAAGTCTGAGATTGTTCATCATTTATTTTAATTATATCAAATTTGTTTAATTATGTGTTTCTTTATTAAAGCAAGAAAGAACCGAAGGCTGAGCTGATTCTAATTTTTTTAAATTCTGAAATGATCGCTTAATCAGGATAATTTCTCTATTATTTTCTTTATTGTATGTGTTTAATAGAAACAGCTGGAGATATGGCTTTGAGGAAGAAAGAGGGACACTATTGTCGTAGGCATCTATGGTTGCTATCCCTTTGTTTTATGACACCTTTGTCATATTGATTAAAATTATATGTTCCATAGAAGTCCCAGAATTCCGTTGTTGAGAGGCCCTGGTCATGGTACAGGTTCCAAAACTCACAACAGTGGAGGGAAGGTGTAGCTGTTGCTCAGTTGGTACTGGGCATAGTTGCCCTTTAAGTAAAAGGTCTGAGGTCTCGTTGTTGAGACACCATCTCTAACATATGTAGCAAACTTATTGCTCCAAATCAGGCTGCATATTTTTCTGACCCTGTAACTTGTGAAATATTTTTTAAAAACCCTCAAATCCTAACATTGATTAGAACTGTTTCAGCGAAATGACCAAAGACATTGCACATTTTAATTCTGTGAACTCATTACAATATTTTACAGTAACAGTTTTCATATTTTAAGTGCAATGTATACTTTAAGAACTGAAACAAAAGAATAGAAATAAAACTTTATAAATATACCAAACCATTTTAGCCTTAATTATTCTATGTTCCAATGTTGATGATAATTCCTCTGCCTCTGAAATTTATACTCAAGTATTTCACTACATTGGATTACTGATGTTGTTATTTGCAATGGAATTACTTCCAAATAATTATCATTTTATTAATTAAGCCCAATGTATAATGAACTCATCCATCCATCCATCCATCTACTGATGTTGTTATTTGCAATGGAATTACTTCCAAATAATTATCATTTTATTAATTAAGTCCAATGTATAATGAGCCCATCCATCCATCTAATCAAGACCTTAATTATCATTTCCTTATTATTACTTGTTCTCTCTGACTCCTTTCTCACCTAGGACAGCTTCACATAGAATATTTACGGCGGGACAGCTATATCAAAATTTTATTTTAAACATTCCTTATTGATTTACAAAGAGAGAGAGAGAGAGAGAGAGAGAGAGAGAGAGAGTCCTTGTTTATTGTTCTCTCAGGAATAAGCGATTTATTTCAAAACACATGGCACACACACACACACACACACACACACACACACATATATATATAGAGAGAGAGATTTAAATTATAGAACTTTGTCTTAAAATCATTTTCTAAGTATTAAAATACATTATCATAAAAATAAATAATCAATGGTTAAAAAAAAGTGACATCTGTAGAATTCATAAATAATGGATTTAGAAAATTGACCGGTAATAGTTGATCTGCATTACACATGTGGACCACTTCGTCCTTTTCCTAGAACAACAAGTAACTGGTGTTGCACGAATCCCCGGTGAGGTGCACATTTTTTCCGTTACCATAGCAACCAGAATTTTGGTCCTTGAAAAAAAAGTAACGTGCAGAATTTCCATACTATTTATAAAACAAGTTTTATAATATTATATTTTGTAACGGTTTTTGAGTTATCGCGGGACAGACGGGCGGACAGAGGGACAGACAGACGGAGGGCAAACCTATAGCTCCCTCCGGTGTAAACTCTGGTAATTAAGGGACTTTAAATAATGCTACCTCACAAAGTGACAACAGTCTATTTAGAGATTTCTCTTCAAGATGATTGCAGACCTAAATCATGATCGATGGGACGCTTGCATGTAAGCAAGATTTTGATCAGGGACAATGAAACGCTTGCTCGTGGTGCATGCTGCAATATTTCGTAATTAAAGCATAAGTCACACCCGCGACAGAAGGATAGTACAATATCTCCCCCTTTTATAGGAGACTATAAATCGTCACAACTGCAACAAAAGGAACAACTACAGGGGGACATTTCTAATGTAATTTACTCAAATGTGCCAAGAACATGTATATGTATTTTTTTTTAATATAACATTATTATTCTTAGGCCAACCCCTTTAAACAAGAGGGCCATGATAACTCTTAATCGCTCACCTGATTATAAATGAGCATACTAAACATAATTAATTCTAAAACAAACCAGTCAAGACATACACATTACCTATTCAGCACTATGGTTGCATTCAATGATTATCTGCAATGCATCTCAAACGAACAAACATGAAAAGAGATAATTAAATGGCTTTCTAAATTACATTGTTCCTTTGTTTTTGTTTGTTTGTTTGTTGGGTTTAAGGTCCCATCGACCGTATTTCAGTCATTTGGAGACGATATCTACTTGCGACAGATATAGTGCTGCCTGTCACAAAAATGTTTTGTGGTGCAGGATTCTTTTATATTTCTATTATATATCAAAACAATACACGAACATATGTAAATCAAATATTTATTTCAGAAAAAAAACAACAGTTATAATTTAAACCCCCATTAAATGTTCATGTGCACACTTTTAATGTAAACAGTTTCTGGCCAGCTCTACGAATAAGATGCTTTTAAATCAGTCAGTCCACACAGGAACACATATAATGTCATACGATGTACGTTCCACAAAGGATACCAAAAACCAGCTCCACTTAGGACACAATAGACATGACGTATGACGTTCCAACACAGGACTGCACCGTAAGACATTCCACACAGGACTGCATCGTACGACTTTCCACACAGGACTACCCGACATAAACTGCCCGTCTATGACATCTGGCAAATAAGTTGATTTAAGACATTTGCTTTCGAGATAATTATATAGAATATATAATTACATAGTAACCTATGCTTACTTTAGACTTATATTGCATTATGTATATAAACCGTTTACCAAAGTAATTAAATATTCTTAAATTCATATCTCAAATATCAGTTATGCAGAGTACACATCTATTTCAGAGTACATGCATGATATTTAATTAAAACCATATAAGAAATGTACTACTTAAGCTTAACATACATAATTTTAATAAAGCACAATAACTTTATCTGTCCTCAGAATAACATGAAATAAAATAGGTTTGGCATAAATACCTCAAAAGTAAAGTCTTTCACCCACACAGCTCAATTCTGTCCTCTCTCCAGCACTGCCCAGTCCAAACTGACCACTCTTACACACAGATATACAGGTAAAACACAACAACTCATGTACAGTGTAGGCAAGATACCTGTGTTTGCACAGGGAAATACAGGTACATTTAAAGTGACACTCACTCACTCTTACATTGGTTATAAAAAAAAACACTGATACACAATATACAGGAATAAAACATGAACTTATATCATTTTTGTGACACTGCCACACTGCAGTTTCACGCCGTTGACATGTGGCATGATGATACCTTACCCAGTCACATTATCCTGACACGGGGCCAACCAGTCCTGCAACTACCCTTACATGCTGAGCGCCAAGCAAAGGAGCTATAACAGTACCATTTTTTACGTCTTTGGTATGTCGCGGCCAGGAATCGAACCCACGCCCCCCTGCTCCCGAGGCGGACGCTTCATTGTTCTTTTTCTGAAAACAATAAGTATTGAAATTATGTAAGTATGTTTTGATTAGAATACATGTACTTATTTGGTTTGTAATGATTTACTCTTCAAATAAGTCCTGATGGCCTAGTGGTAAGTTCAGCAGTCTTTTCAAGTGGCAAGTTTGAATCATCAGAGCAGACACATTTTTTTAGATTTTTCCTTTCGTTTACAATTTTCATTTAATTCTTGCAGTGTGAGAGGATCGATGAATAATTTGTTGAATTTCTTTTAATTGTTTTGAAGATGGTACACGACATATTTCATACAGTATGCAGTTGAGCATTGAGTAAACCAGCTAAAATATTCAACAAAAAGTTCAATAAAATTGTGCTGCATGTGATTTGCATGTGATGCATAATTTAACACAGTGTTCAAAATCCATTAGAAGAAAAAAGAACAAAAGGGCCATAGAAGCCCTAAATCGATCACCTGAGTATAGGGTTACCCATGAAACTTTGGACTAAAACATTTTGAAATCTGGCCAGTAGTTTTGAATGAGTTTTTTTTTTTAAGTTTTCATAATTCATTTATTTCCATTGCCATTGCATTCAGAGTTCTAACTGAATCAGGTTTATTTTAGGAACTTATGTGAAGGTTCATCCAAGGATCATCCCTGACAAGTTTAATCAAATTCTGTCTCGCTGTTTCAGAGGAGAGGTCCTTTAAATATTTCACAATATACATATAAGGCAAATTAGACCCGCCCCTGGCGGCCATGTTTTACGTATCGGGATAATTTAAAAAAAAGGTAGATGGTTACCCAAGGAACATCTGTACCAAAACATTTTAAAATCTGGCCAGTAGTTTTGAAGGAGATGATTTTTTAAAGTTTTCATATTTTTTCCGTTGCCATGGCAAACAGAGTTCTACATGGATCAAGTTCATTTTGCAACTTTTGTGATGTTTCGACCAAAGATCATCCCTGCCAAGATTAATCAAATTCTGTCCAACAGCTTCAAAAGAAAGGGGAGATGTCGTTGAAAGTTTTCACTATATACATTTAAGGCAAATAAGCCTCGTCCCTGGATGCGAATTTTTTAAGGATCGGAATAATTATAGCAATCTTGGTAGAGGGTTACCCAACCAAGGAACATCTGTAGAAAAACATTTTGAAATCTGGCCAGTAGTTTTAAAGATCATTTTTAAAGTTTTCATATTTTTTTGTCTTTCTGTTGCCATGACACCAAGATTTATACATGGATCAAGTTTATTTTAGCAACATTTAGGTAGGTTTACCAATTGATCACCTTTGCCAAGTTTAATCAAATTCTGTCCAATGGTTTTAGAGCAGATGTCGTTTAAAGCAAATTGTTGACACCGCTCGACGATGGACACAGGTTGATCCTAATAGCTCACCCTGAGCACGTTGTACTCAGGTGAACGAAAAATTCATGTTGACTTCTGGTTCTTTGAAAAGAACAACACTTCTGCTACTCGCTATCTATAGGCTTATTATAAAGTAAATCTCATAGATAGTTTTCAAGCTATGTCCAATACAAAATCATTATGAGTAAATAAGCAAAAGACCAGATCTCTGTGATTAAACAATTAAATTAAACATGGTTAGCTATGCACAAAAAGCCTTTGTACCTATCAATTCTGTGAAGTTTCGTCCAAATCTAGTCTGTCTGTCAGATTTTTTGGAAAAATTGTGTATATAATTGTATGTTATGTTATTACTAAAAATACACCAAAAACAAAGGGCCAATAGTCTGTAATAAAATGTGCCAACAATATGCACGCTAGTCTTGATACTATTCAATCCTATAAAGTTCCATCTAATTCAAGCCAGTGGATTATGAAGATTATTGATTCACTGTGAAAGATTTATGCACATTATACAATTTACATATTGCCAAAATAACAAAGAAACAAATACTATAACTCTGTGATAAATTATCCCATTCTAACGTGCTCACAATATGACCATCTAGACTTGATATTGATAAATCCTTGAAAGTGTCATCCAATTCAAATCAAAGAATTTTGGTGAAGTGCAGAGGAAATTGCATTAAAATATAAAGACCCATATGTCTGTGATAGCATTTGACCCAAACAGTTTGCACAACTTAACTTAAAACTGATCTATTTTGTGAAGTTCCATCAACTTCAAGCCAGAGTTTAGGAATTGGGAGATAAAGCGCAGACAGACAGAGGAACGGAGAACTGATTTCAGTAACCTGCCAGGAATGTGGTGTCATAAGATTTACTTTCTCTAAGCAACTATTCATTACTTCTGGTTAAGCTACAGTTTAAACTTTATTAAATTTCGGGGCATTTGTTTATTAGGTTTAATGTCCTGCATACAGTATTTCAGTCATTTGGAGACTATGTCTACTTGATACAGATATTGTAATGCCACACCGCAGTATCACGCCGTAGACATGTGGCATGATAGCACAGCCAGTCACATTATCCTAACACTTCGGCCAACCAGTCCCGGAATTACCCTTATATGCTGTGTTCCAAGCAAGGGAGCTATACCAGTACCATTTCTCATGACAATGGTATGCTGTGACCAGGGATCGAAACAACGACCTCCCGTTCCCGAGGCAGACGCACTAACTACTCGAGACTGTACTTCAGTGTGTATATGCAGATCAAATTTTATCTCTCTAGCATATTTCTATCATATCTGGAAGCGTACATGTTGAGGATATTTTGGGACAGCATGTTGATTTGGACATCATGTTCTAGCGAGCCAAGAAATATGGCTTTACATGATAGAACCTTGGCTTTTCCAGGTTTGTGAAAATAAAAAATATCAGGATTTATTTCCATTTCTAGTGTTGATAATGCTTATATATCTTAGAACAGGAAACACAAAATTTCCAACAACTTTCTTATTCCCATTTGATGTTTAAGATTTATTGCTATTATTTACATTGTAAATTTCTAATGCGTATCTCAACTACAAAAATGATATATTGTTTAAACTGTATACCACAACAGTACTATGGTCTGCAGATGTCCAAACTACTCGTAGCTGATATGGTCTTGATGGTAGCCAAAACAGGTGTAAATCTGTAATAGACAAATATTCACATTGTTTGCTGATTAGCGTCTTTGAATTAAACTCCCTATAACTAGTATTTCAATCAACTGAGAATACCCTACACTGTGATATAATAGTAATTACACCAGTATCACTGGAACTACCTACATTTTTCTGTGCAAAGAAAAATGATTGAAATGGGAATATATCTTAACATTTTTGCTACATTGAGACTGTGGACTAAATCCCACAACTTCACAATCATAATTATAATTAATACAAATAAACTAAATGCTCATAAAATTATTTTGACTACTATTAAAATTGTCTTTTCTTAAAATGAAAGATAATTATTTCCTTATTTGATATTTATTTCTGTTAAAAAAAGTTAAGGTTACTTATTTAATAGTCATAATAAAGAATCAAAGCAATAAATAAACTACAGCTCACGTGAAAGAGGGTTTGACATGCTGCGGCTTAATACAACTTGTAAAGACTTTTCCAAGCAATTGTGTTTAATGTACTGAGTCATTTGCCAAGTGCTGGTATCAGATATTTACTAGTGTAAATATGCAAAATGATGCTGCACAGCCATACACTGGAAGGTCAGTGTTACTGGCAAAGGGGCTCATAACACGTTTTTGTAAATATACAGGTTTCGATTTACTTTATGGTGTTACAATTAAGAAATAATAAATATTTGCCTATAGACTATTTTATCGGCGAATAAAATATGGACGGGAGTTTGGATGCGTAGTAATTAAATCACAAGTGCGTAGCACGAGTCATTTAATTATTCGCACCCAAATGACCGCCCATATTATATTCGCCGATAAAATATAGGCAGATATTGATTATTTCGATTCTAACCACGCAAATACTTAGTACTTTACAGCCATTTGCCGGACTTGTTTGCGTCATTCGTGTGTTGTTCGGTTACTAGGCGCGTGACGGCTAGGCTGTTGTTAACCCCCACGAATGAAAATTGCAGCGTCACCATGTAGATATTTCTCGCAAAAAGTGAACAATAAATAAACGGGTTAGACACAGAAAAATTACATGCTGACAGTGATTTTGTTAAATCTACACCTACGTCATAGTGACCACCAAAACAATATTTCTAAAATTTGATTATATTTTCAAATTTTATGTTCAAGCTGAGAACGAAATTATTCGTCATTTTTGAACGTCATCAAAGATTATTATGATGTAAAATGCAGTGGTCTCCTATCGCATGAAGTGATAAAATAAAGAAAAAATCATGTCTAGAGGGTGGATTTAAAGGGAAGTAGGATTAACGATAATTTTGTTCAAGGTACGTAGCAACAAACTGAACAAGTAACGCGTATTGTATACAATCTTTTCTATGCGTAGGTCATGGTCATCATTCAAGTTCAGAGGTCAAATCTAAAGTGTATGGTACGTCATCTTTGCATGTAAAGTCCTACAGTTTTAGTTTCGATTTTCAATGTCATCTTTTTTAAATATCTAATAAATATATTTAACTTTGGCGAAAACAGACGAGCGTTTACACCCGCATGCGGTGCTCTTGTTCACTAGTGTAATATGTTTTTTCTTTCTTTTCATGTTAAGATCATGAAGTTCTTTATCTGTTTATTTTAACAAGTGTGTACAGTTATTTCAATAAACATGTTGTCCACGTATGAATGCTGGATAGTTCTCTTTTTATTTTGATCCTACAATGCTTCAAGTATTATACATGTACCAAGGTAATTGATGCTATTTATTAATAAAACATTCAGAGCTCTTTATATTAATATGCCAACAGTCTGAATATTTGTGACTGCTCCTTTTACGACTCCATCATTGTACAACAGCTTTGGCCTTTGAGTGGTGTCTTTAAGGCAACGAAATTAACTATTTTCTAATATGGTTATGACCAAAAAAAACTCTGCATGATTCCTAACAATACAGGACATGATGTCATTTTGTGTTAAACAATAGTTTTATGATTTTGACATAAAATACAAAATATTTGTTCATGACTTCGACATGGAGTGTGATCAGAGTTCTTCAAGATACCATTCCTAATAGTCACTGTTAATGTATTTCTAGTAAATTTGCATCTTACAATAGACAATTTATCCTGGATTCACTTTAATAGAGACACATTTAGCCTATTGGTCTTCAGCTAGAAACTGCAAAAGGACTACATTCTGGCCTTTTTAAATATCTTTCAGCTTTTCATAGCAAATAACTGCAATCACAGACGCGCAATTATTTCGCTTCTGAGATAGAGGTACAGGCCAATTGTTTCCTGAAGATCATTTGGTATTTGGCGTCTAGAATTCTGCATGATTGTTGTGCACAATTCAAAATTGTCAACATCACATGGCATAGACTTTAGAAATTCTGCCTCTGCAGCACATCCCATGTAGTCAGCATCAGATACCGACATCAAGTAGTCGGAGCAACTCTAGAGTGACGAGAAATGATACATTATATGTAGTTGTCCACTTGGCACACTATGGTTACTGCTAGGTCTTATATTACGGGAAGTCCATATTTCCTTTGCCACGTCAAGTTCTTCCTGAAACAATGTTGTTGTTGTTGTATTGGGGTTTACCGTCGCTGCGATAGTATTTCAATCATATAGCGACGTCCAGCTAATTACAGGTGGAGGAAGACCCCGAGTACACAGAGGTACCCGGGTAGAACCACCGACCTACCGCAAGCCAGCTGGAAGGCTTCCTCACATTGAAACAATGTAATCACAGATCTTTACAACATATCACAATAGCAAACGTTACTTTTCTAGACATAATCGTCCTTTTACGAGTCTACTCACTATATAGTACTCAATAACTTGAGTCATTCTTTTAATGTTCTGTTTTTCCCTTAGGAGATATTAAACATGCAGAGGGTTTATCCTAAATCAAATAATTTGCCTCACTGGGGACTAATCAGCGGCACCAACTGTGTGTTCCGCTTTGAAAGAGGACAATCATGACCACATATTATGTACATTTTTGTGTATTCAAATACCATAGCTACACAAAACAGAGTGATATTTTAAAACGTTTCGCTGCTTTTAGTTTTAATTAAGTCCTATCATTTCTATCTTCGAATACCCCTGACTGACGTGTTCCATTTCACTACATGATATCATGCCGCTGTAGATGATCTGTCGATCGGCCGTGGATATTCGACTATGTATCCTTTAAAGTAATTCTATTAAAACTTCAAACAAACAAACATGGAAATTCCGTGTACCTTTAGTAATGCCATAAAGCAGAAAAGAACTAAATCTTTGTCCAAAAAGCCCCCGTTGAAGTTGCCATCTTCTTGAAGTGACCTCATCATAACGATTCAAACGTGTAGATGTTTTGCTCTCAAATATCCCCACCAGCTTTCAGTCCGTTGATTAGTTGTGCTAGCACCATCGATATAAGCATTGTGGTTGCTACCAGTATTTTTCCAAAGGAAATTCTGAAATATTCTCACATAACCATTCTCTGTCCCAATATCTCAACTTACTACACGAGGACAACCTCAAATCATTTTACGGCTTCTAAAAAGTATCCACCCATCACCTTTGGGTTATTATTCGTGTAATAAACGTTAAGCCTCTCGTGCCACGGTTAGCGTTTGTTTGGTTTTTTTTTTCTTAGTAACTCTGGCCAGAGTTAGAATTTTTTTTTTTCTCTGTTTTTTTTTTTTTTTTGTAACTCGTGGCCACGAGATAATAACTAAGAAAAACACCATGTTCCCTCTTTGATTCCGCAGGTTTCTCAGTTGTTGTTTGTGTAGATCTATATACATAAAGCATAACTGGATCAAACAATGAATTAATTTATAATATTTATAAACAATGATAGATATTGTATGAGATTGAGAATCACACTGAGTTTAGACTAGAGGCATGAATGTAATATAACAATTAAAGAAAAACTTTAAATCCAGACATGGATTTGAACCCATGACCCCTCAAATGGTTTAAGTAAGAGTAGTCATCAGAATGAATTCATAATGACCACTTGTTCTAATGACTTATTAATACTTTTTGGATTATTCAAAGGCCATAGAAAATAACACCCACCTAGCTCATATTCAGAGCTAAATTAATTGGGCTCTAAGGTCAAAGGATTGAGAACAGATTTATATTTTCTTTTTTAATCCATTGGCAACACATTTAAATACAGTAAGAGCAAAATGATTAAGTAAGAGAAATGTAAAGCCAGACCAGGACTTGAGTGGGTGCATGTACATAAATATTTCATTTAGGGCCACATGCTGCATTTAGTATTTGTCCCTAAATTCATTTGACACAACAAATTGCTATATTAATGACAAACCGAAGGGTGATATATATACAGATGAACTATACTGAAATGGCCCCCTTTTTTGGCACCAAATGTAACAAGGTGAAACAGAATGTAAAGCTGGACCAGGACTTAAACCTTGGCATATTACAATGTGAGAGCTCTACAGACTAATATACAGAATTGCTAATAAAAATCTTGTACTGATAAAGGTTACTAATGGGCTGTTACTTTATCTAGTATGAAAAATGAACAGCCAGATTAGGATTTTGGAATCTAACAGGTTGGTCATACTACCAGACCACTGGCACTAATATCTTACTTAGCAGTTACATTTGGAATTTTTACCTGAATTCATGACAGGACAGAACAATTTACTATGTTCTTGACAAACCAAAGGCTGATATATAAGCGGAATTTTACCTAAATGGCCCCATGTTTGGCACCAAATGTAACTAAAAAGTAGGTGAAAAAAAGAATGTGCACCCAGACCAGGATTTAAAACCTTACAGCTTACAGTGCAAGAGCTCTACAGACTAATCTTCAGGATTGCTAAAAGGCTGTTATATTACCAAGTAAAAAAATCAGCATGATCCAGATTGAACCCAACTCAGACCCCCAGCATACAGGGTTGAAGAACCACCAGACCACAGACACAAATATCTCTCTGATAAGAATTACTTTTGGGCAGTTTAATCATATACATCCATGCATAAGCCATATTTGAAATTTGTTCATGAAAAATAATCTATGTTCTTGATATACCCAAGTGTGATATACACTGGAGAATTATTACTGTAACGGCCTTACATTTAGCCAAGGACTAGAACCAGTACATACAGATATAGTTATTGGAATGCTTACACAGATCTCACAGCGACAAGGGTAACTACTTGGACATTACATAACCATGTGTAGAAAATATGCGGATAGATCAGGATTTGAACCTGAGACACAGCACTTACATGTTTTGAGCTCAACCATCTATTAACTACCATACTGCTTTCACATTATAATTTTGGCTACTTGAAGTATTTGAAGGCATCTGCTGAAGGCTTGAGATTTTACTTGTTAAACAGTATGTTTCTCAACGGGCCTAAATAAACAACTGTTGGAATATATGATTCTTGCTGACTGACTGTAATCCTACAGACATATCCTTTCAGTCTTGTTGGTCAAGTACCTAGAGTATTCTTCCATTAACCCAGGCGTGCGTTCAATATGACAAACCGTATGCAACCGTACGCTTACAATCAGCTATGAAACTATCTCAGTGTCATAAACCATGATGAATGATATAAACCCATGAACAGCATAAGGGAGCACGTGAACAGCATGCTATATGGTCCTAAGACAACTCCATAGATGAATGTAAGCGACCGGTTGCATACGGTTTGTCATACTGAACGCATGCCAGGTGTTGTAGGTTCACGCATAGCCATGACATACCATAGTCCTTAACCCTTTCCATCATAGAGGAAACCATGAAAAAAGACCTCGCAGGCTGATCAGGTTTTATGCTGTTCGCTGCTCCTCAGTGGTCTGGAAATGAAGACTTTATAATTAAATTTGGTAAGGTTTAACTATGGTACCTATTGAGTGCGTCAAAATGAGTCTGTATGAGGGAAAGGGTTAAACATGGAACTGGTTTAGCATCATTATTTGAGATTCATGATAATTTGATGAGTGGTGGTAAACAGGTAAGGTCACTGTCTGTTTGGTGTGATATTACATGAGGCGGCACAATATCCGACTCATGTACATATAGTCCCTAAAATTACTGAAATACTGCTGAATGGTCTCTTAATTACTAGGAAGAATTTTTTTCATTGCAGTGTTTTCATTTTCCCACCTAGAAACAATTTAGTTATAATTGCATTTGTAGGATAATTAGAAAATGTTATAACAAGGTGGATTAACATTTAAGGTAATCCAGCCATCATTAATTTATAATCATGATCTGTCAAATGCTTTAAGAGACCTCATTTCAGATGCAAGCATCCAATGACGTGGAGTAATAGGCGCTTTGCTTTAAGTCTATAAAGGTTTGCATTTATTATAAAATTCCCTCTATCACTTTATAGACTTTGATCACAATTCAATGATGGATGGTATGCAAGTTTATCCCTTTAAAGTTGGGTACCAAATATTTAAATTTGATTCTTGTATTTAGTCTCCTAGATATAAGGAACAGTTAGCAAAGTACCAGGAAATGTATGATAACTCAGGACATTGTATCATGTCACTTATCTAATGGCCTGATATAACAGAGAGGCAGAGTAATATGGTTTTAACATTCTGACAAAAGTCCACTTCAGAAAAAATAGCTAGAATTTTCCTGACTGAGTTTTCTACAATCTTTTAATGATAGATCAGCCTTTGACTTGAATGAAATAGATACCTATAAAATATTACTGCTGCTCACATGGTTATAATCATGGGTGATTGATTAAGAAATTCTGAAAATTATTTGCTTATGCTGCCCTTGGCACTTTACTAAAACTACTCTTACAAAACTAGTATAATTAAGTCACTATACTGTATTCATGTGAGGCTGATGCTGTTGTTGCCATAAGACAGGTTTCAAGTGATACCAGTACTTTAAAAAAACAAACAATTATTTAAATTTTCTTCAGATAGGAATCATTGAACTCCATGAAAAGTTAAATTTATATAAATTACATTTCAAAAAGCATAGCACAGGCCTCTGTCATTTACATTTATTCCAAATTTCATGTAGTTTTTTTTTATTAAAATTTAAATATTGTTACATTTTATTCCCATATTAGAATTCCACATTGAGCAACTGCATCCAAGATTCAGTTTTTAACAGATATTCTTACACATTTTGTTTTTCTGGTGTAAGTGATTATTCATTTGGCTAAAAAAATGGAATGGAAGATGTAATTTGCTTAAAATTTGCTTGCATTGTATGCCTCAGATTCTTTTAGTTTTACAATTGTTCACTGAGTTTGGGCTATTACTTGTTATAGTACACACAGTTTGAAATAAATGCTTAAAATGGTAAGCCAAGGTAATTGTGCCAGATAAAATGGTGAAATTGATTTATTCATGATATCATCTTGTTGTTCCCTACTATCTTTAGAAATTAACATGAATAACTAGTTAACCAATTGATGTCCAATCAAGACCTTGTTTACATATCAGTTTATTTACAACTGTAAAAAACTTTACTATTGTAATGTGACATCAAAAAGGATCTAGATAGTTCGACAGTAGTAGAATGCATAAATCCATGTCACAGGTTTGTCGGGTCACCACTTAATTGTTGTTTGCCTTCATCTAGGGTACATGCAAGGGTTATCTGTGTCATGCATGTCTCGGCTGATTTATGAATAAACACAATGATCAGCTGCATGACACTTACTTGAAAGTAGATAATAATTTCTACATTTTAATGGAGATTTCTTATGAATCATTTTATGACTTAAACCTTACAAGTAGGTATTGGAGATATATAGATATTGATCTCTCTCTCATATCTCACTTGATTTGTTATAGAAAAAATATGGATTAAGGAATAGAAGTCCTGTTTTTCAAGGGTTTCTCTAAGTCTCCATGAATTTGGGTCTTACAATAGCAAAGTCCATTACAGGTGGATATCCTTACTTCTCTTTGAAACCAACGTTAGTGTAAACGTGACAAACTCAATATACATGTCTTCAATTTCTGTATTGGTACAGTTATGTACAACTCACACACTTGTTACATTGAAGTTTAAGTGTGCCTGATGCTCTCTTTTGATTGTTTTATTTTACTTAAAGGAACAATGAATATCCAGTTTACATGTTAAGAGGGTCAGTGATAGTTTTCCAACTTGTTTTTGTTCAATTTTGAAAAGGAAAAGATAAATTTATTTTTTGGAGTTATTGCCCTTTGTAAATTTTCATACTTAATCTTTGTCCGGGCCGTAACTCAAAAAGTATAAAAGGCATCAAGATGAAACTTCATATGTAGATAGATCTCATTGATGGGGAGTGCAGTGACCAAGAACCATAACTCTCTGTTGCGTAAATTTGGAGTTATTGCCCTTTTGTAAATTTTCATACTTAATTTTTGTCCGGGCCGTAATTCAAAAAGTATAAAAGATATGATAATGAACCTTGATATGTAGATAGATCTTATTGAGGGGGCGTGCAGTGACCAAGAACCATAACTCTCTGTCACTTAATTTTGGAGTTAATGCCCCTTGTAAATTTTCATACTTAATTTTTGTCCGGGCAATAACTCAAAAAGTATAAATGGTATTAAGATGAAACGTCATGTGTGGATAGATCTCATTGATGGGGCGTGCAGTGACCAAGAACCATAACTCTCTGTCGTGTAATTTAGGAGTTATTGCCCTTTGTAAATTTTCATACTTAATTTTTGTTTGGGCTGTTAAAAAGTATAAAAGCTTTCAAGATGAAACTTCATATGTGGACAGATCTTATTGAGGGGATGTGCAGTGCCCAAGAACAATAAGTCTCTGTTGCATAATTTTGGAGTTAATGCCCCTTGTAAATTTTCATACTTAATTTTTGTCCGGGCAATAACTCAAAAAGTATAAAAGGTATTAAGATGAAACGTCATATATGGAATGAGCTTATTGAGGGGGAGTGCAGTGCCCAAGAACCATAACTTTCTGTTGCATAATTTTGGAGCTATTGCCCTTTGTTAATTTTTATACTTAATTTTTGTCGGGCCATAACTCAAAACGGATAAGAATTTAAATGATATTTCATATGCGGATAGATCTCATTGAAGAGAGTGCAGTGCCAAAGAACTGTAACCTCCATTTGCGTCATTTAAAAATTCTGTGACGAAACGATGCGGGTATTTTCGCCATGACAATGCAGTTTGTGAGGGGGTATATAGGAGTCACTGTGTGGTTCGGTCGGTAGCTTTTTTTATGCCCCCACTTGAAAAATGGGCAGCATATAGCATTTCTACTGTCTGTACATCCGTCCGTATGTACGACCAAAATTTTTCCGACCATTAACTGGAGAACTGCAGGACATTGGCCATGACCAGAAGATGAACCCAATTGATTTTGAGGTCACTAGGTCAAAGGTCAAGGTCATTGTTTACATTAGCGTGAAATCCTTGTCGGATCATTAACTCAAAAACTGCGGGGCAAGGGTTTGTGAAACCTGGTAGGGACATTGGCCATGACCAGCAGATGAATCCTATTGATTTTGAGGTCACTAGGTTAAAGGTCAAGGTCACTGTGTACATTAGTGTCAAATCCTTGTCCGATTATAAACTGGAGAACTGCAGGGCCTGGGTTTGTGAAACCTGGTAGGGACATTGGCTATGACCAGCAGATGAAGCCTATTGATTTTGAGGTCACTAGGTCAAAGGTCAATGTCACTGTGTACATTAGTATATTATTCTTGCCCAATCATAACTGGAGAACCAGAGGGCCTTGGTTTGTGAAACCTGGTTGGGACATTGGCCATGACTAGCAGATGAACCCTATTGATATTGAGGTCACTAGGTCAAAGGTCACGATATACATTAGTATGAAATCCTTGACCCTTGTCCGATCATAAACTTGAGAACTGCAGGGCCTGGGTTTGTGAAACCTGGTAGGGACATTGGCTATGACCAGCAGATGAAGCCTATTGATTTTGAGGTCACTAGGTCAAAGGTCACGGTATACATTAGTATGAAATCCTTGTCCAATTTTAACTGGAGAACTGCAGGGCCTGGGTTTGTGAATCCTGGTTGGGACATTGACCATGACCAGCAGATGGACCCTATTGATTTTGGTCATGGTCATTGGAACCTTTAGTATGAAATCCTTGTCAGACTGGTCGAAGGTTCTTGACATGCTATCATTCAACAAAAAAGCGGTTGTGGGGGCATCTGTGTCCTATGGACACATTTCTAGTTTATCCATGCTATTTCTCATTAACTACTGGATTGGTTTTAATCAAAATCTATAGGAAGTTTCACTAGCATGCACAAATTTGCATTTTGTACAGTTGTAATGGTTGAATGTTTTTTCTTTGAATTATGTCTGTTTAATGAATTTCTTGAGCTCTCTTTGTCCACGCTATTGTTAATAACTATTGGATGAATTTCAATCAAATTTCATAGGAAGTTTCACTTAACAGATGTGTGTATTGTACTCATGTTTTGATTGAACATTTGTTTTCTGTGTTTGAACCTTTGATTCTTTGTCTGCGCTATTTCTCAATTACTACAGGAAGGATTTCAATAATAACTGTGTTCTTAATCTTATTTGTCTGCACTTATGCTAAGCACAGATGTAAATAATTATATTTTTGATATTGTTATTTTTTTTTCTTTCAGTAATTTATTACCATTTGGTAACTTTACCAGTTCTCAGAGCAATAACATCTTTTTGCAAAACGTTACCATTGGTAGCAGAGTGCACAATGAAATGTTGGCACATTTTAGGTTGCTTTGCAAAGTTTCTGTTTGATCTCCCTGTTATTGTCATAGTTTTCATTAGCTGTATCAAATTCTGTCACTTTGTGGAGAGCAATTTTGTGAAGCAGTATGGGGATATTTATCACCTTAAGTGTTAGCTCCAGTTACTACTTTGTACAGAATCTCATTAGGGCCATTGTAATTAAATGCGTTGATATAAAAAGCGATATTTGATACTAAGATGACGAAAACGCAATAGCATGATACTGTTCACTCGACAGAACGATAATGAAAACGCGACAATGCAATAGTGCGATGGTGATAACGCAACGTAGTATCGTGTTTCATCATAGTGCTGTCGCGTTTTCATGATCATAATATCTTACTGTAGTACTGTACCGGTATCATTATTGCGTTCTCATTATTGTCCTATCGCATTATCATAATTGCATCTTTGCGTTTGCGCAATCATGCTATGGTGTTATCGTTATCCCTCAATTGCTTTCCAGTGCGCACGTGAATGCTGAAAAAAAAAGATATTTAAGTACAGCTGTTCAAAGGGACGCATTTGTTGCATGTAAATGCAATGTTTTTGATATTCGTATGACGTCAATTATGACACTGGAGTTGAAGTCCGCTACCAAATTCTAGAGCGACATTCCTAAAATGTTCATTGGAGGTTTAAATTGAGATGTAGTTGCATGTGTATCTGCACTTTCATTTTATTGTATTCAAATATTTTAATATTGTAATATGGTAAATTCAAATTTCGATCCATTTTTATCAGATGTCTTCAAATACACATAAAGGTTTGGTTACTATGTACTAGAAACATGAAATTACAAGTTTAATTATGACAGATATTTGAATATTAGGTGTAGAGTTATGGCCCTTGAAAATCGGATTGAAAAAAAAAGTTTTTTTTTTTTTTGGGATATCGGCCAGCTGACAAGGAGTTATGGCCTTGAATTTACTCTCTAACATTTATGAATTTAAAAGGTGGTTAATCATTTATCTTTAAACAGTTTCAATATGTATAAAGTACAGGTTTTATAATTCATCCCTGATATTGTTTTGATCGCATGCAGTCTTTCAGCGCGCTCAGCGCTTTGATTAAAATTATGACGTGTAAGAATGTTATGTACAAAATAAGAGCAAACCCAAACAGAGCAAATCAAACTCATATAATTTAGAAAAAAATCTTTTATGAACCTTTTCTGATTGTTGCAAATGATCTGAAAGACAAATATATGTGAAATATGTAAAATTGAAATTCAGTGATACGTGGTCAGTTGTAAAGATGCGGTCAAACTACACCAAATAATTGGAAAATCACGAAAATGTTAGTATCCCTGTTGTATTCAATTGTTTATATTTCGAAAAAGTATTGATTTTTTGCAAATAAGAGTAAGCACACGATTTGTAGCCCGAATCCTGGCTGTTTTAACTGAATATAGATTATTAAAATCTTATCAGGCATTACAAGGTTATAGAGAGAACACGAAATTATATGTTTCATCTTTTTTTTTTTTGCCGTTTCCAAGAGGTTTAAGCTTCAATATCTTAACAGCTTTTCAGAATAAGTGAGTACCAAAGATGTATAAAATGTTTAATATTTAAATACATTTCCAAACATATTTATCTTTTAAAATCATAACGTCGTATAAGAAAGATATGAAACCAAATTAGGATTTTTGTGAACCCTTCTTTCGTTAGATTATTGCCCATCTATAATATAAATATATATAATATAAATTAAAAAATAGCAGAACGATGCTTAAAGCTAATTTTCATATCTACTTGAATACTTATTGTTGTATGATTTGTAGTGAAATAATAAAGATAGATTCACCTTTTACAGTTTTGTGAGGTTTGATCTTAAAATGAATGTTTATGTTCCTTGTTGTTTATTGTGTTTGTATGTTTTAATTGAAAATTGTCTAGCTGAATAGCTTTCATTATCTAATACACTTTATTTCAATTGATTCTGTCCTTAAATCGGAAAACAAGTAATATTTTACATATCATATGGAAAAGAGTACAGTAACTAAAGTGTCTGTTTATAAATATTTACAAAGGGCAAACGGTACTAGATTGATGTCAAAAGGCTAAATTTATTATACCCAAGATATATATTGGAGTCACGTCCGTCGGTCGCTGCGTCCGTCGGTAGACCCATCTGTAGACAAGATTTGTTCACCCTAGTTTTTTGGCTCCCTTTGCATATAGTGTATAAAAATGTTTTACAGTCGAACTTCGGTGACTCGAACAGGCTAGGGGAATGGCAATTTGTTCGAGTCATCGGTGGTTCGACCCAACCGTGGCTATGATGTTATAGAATTAAGAACTATTTTTGCTGGGACATGTATTAAAAAAATCGATTATTTATTAGGCCATCCTTTAGAATTCTTCGATTAAAGTAGATATCATAATTTGAAAATAACAACGGAATATATTTTGTCCACATGATTTTTCGGCTACTAATGGCCTGATTTTGATTTGACTTCACAATATTAATAGGTATCAAGTCTAGTTGCGCATATCGTTGGCACATCATGACTAGATTGATTTTATATGATAAGGCCCTTTATAATATTTATTGAATATATTTTGTCCACACTATGTCCTAGATTCGTTTCATTTTTTCACAACTTCTATAAATACTAAGTCTTCTTTCTTATATTGTAGGCATGTCATGCTTACTCCAATTCTTTTTAGTTACCCCCCCCCCCCTTTACCATATTTCTTGAATATTTTATCGTTTTTATATTTCAGCTACGTTTTGTCAGATTTTGGTATAACTTCACAGCATTTATAATCCAAAGAAGTGTATATCCTCGGCAGTCATGATCAGCATAATTTTGTTCATATTCATTTTTAATCGGAGATATATGGATACGTGTTTCAGAGCTCTTTCTGGTGTTGGTGTGTTATTAAGTTTTCGCACCTCGCAGTGCGAAAACCTATTGTTCTTCTAATGTTTCTTCTCTTTTTTTCTTTTCTTTTTTTTTGGTTTTCGCCCCTGCCACAGGGCGAAAACCTATTGTTCTTCTTCAAATTTGTTTTTTCTTCTGTTAGTCACTTTTTTGCCCGACAATGTATAGTTAGCTATTTAGTTAGCTATTTTAAGCACGCAGTAACATGTATCAGAACGTCGAGAAAATTTCAATTTTGTTTTGACGTTTGCCAAGGGGGCGCTTTGCTTGAAATCAACATTTTGCTTATAACAAAAAAAAAAAAATGAAGTCTGATTCGAATGCGATTTTTGCATTCTGTTACTTTGTGACAGCCTAATAAACATAATTTTATTGTAGTATCTAGTATCAGAAAATCAAGTTAGTAGGAGAAGCTGAATGTTCGAACCTTGAAAAAAATGTATAAATGAGGGTAGGTCTACGAAAAATTGCACATTTTGTTAGAGAAATGATAAAAGAATTGTTGCTATTATGATTTGCAAGACATATATGCACAGAATATATAGGGTGGCGACTTCAGAAAATATTTAAATTTGTCTTCTTGAAGCGGTCAAACTTCACCAAATTTTGGAGAAATCAATATTTACAAAATGTAATGTTTTTTTCCCGTTTTTTGAAGCTTGTGTTTTTATTCTTTGTTCGATATTCATGTTTTTTCACAGATTGTGTAGTTTGATATTACAGATGATCTCATACTTTCAAATTTTGAAATATTGCAAAGGTCAAGGTCATGTTACGGTAATTGGTTTTTTCTTCGACCCTAAATAGCTCCAAAGCTAAAATATTTTATTGAGATATTATTCACAAAACTTTAAGTAAATGAAGAGCTCTTTCGAATGATTGAAAGGTTTTGCAGATCGAGCTTGATTTAGTCATTTTACAGCCGTTCAAATTTGATCCTTTGTTGAACAAATGCAAATCAGTTTTTCATGTCTAAAATTGTGAAACTTGTTGAAACCATGTAAAAGAGGAAAGTTTAACCTTTTCAACAAAACGGTTTTTAAAAATCTGTTCAGAAATAGTGATTTTAAAGCAGTTTCAGTTGTACTCTCCCAGCGTTAAGTTAACCCGGGTCTCTTAATACTTGTATGTGCAGAGACACCGAGTTAACACTGGTAATCCTCTAATGCCAGGTACAGGTTGGTGTGAAAAGCGATTAGGACAGGCTCTGGTAGAGTTGAATATACACAGAGTAGACCATATACAATGTAGCTCGTTTGACACCAAACTGTTGAAACTGTTACAAGTCAAACATCTAAATGTACGATGTCATGTTTTGTTGTATTGCTGTACACAGGCAACAAAAGTACCGACGAAATCAGTTGATTTTGTTTACATGTTGCCAGTTGAAAAGATGAATTTTAGGGAAAAACTCGAAAGGAAAAGTGCATACTTTATAGAAAATACCCAAAGCATTTTTCCTTGTCGGAAAATAAGGTGAAATCAATCAATTCAGAGACAGAGACATAATGCGACATCAAAAGCATGGTGTCGACCTGGTGTACGTGAGTTAATCCTTTCAGCATAAAACAGATATATATGGCGTAGTGTTGCCTCACTGCGATATTACACCGTAGACGAGTTGCATGACCAAACATCTTGTCACATTATTCCGTCACCGGACCAACCAGTTTTTGAAGTTGAACTACCCTTATATACTGAGCGCCAATTAATATATATCTATACCAATATAATTAAAAGAATTTAATATGTTGCGGCTATGGTAATCAAAGCGCTTAAGGCACTGAAGTTGTGTGTCTGACTCTCTCGAGTGAAAGACGGTTTTACGAGCTGCAGATCTCAAGAACTTAATATTGCCAGATACCAAACTTGAGTAAAATAATGAAAGAGTGATGCTTTAGATTTGCTTCCTTTTGATTTAGATATACACATTGATATTAAACTTGTAATAATAAGGGCAGTAAGAGTGACGATGTGCTAATTGTTTAACAGTCCATTAAAACAAATTGTGTGTTAATTAGTCGCCGGTTGAAACCGGCGATTATATGTATTACTGTTCAAGATTAGGTCTATGGAAGGAGAAGTCAGTGAAATGTGAGAATGAAAATTAATGGATAAGGCACAAAATGGCTTCTTTCCTCAACACAAAAATGCCTAAGTGCAACTACTATTGTTTAATGAAAACCATCTTGCATGTTTAGTCCCTAACAAGCAAAATAAACTTCTTGATAAGAATTAATCCTTGGGCAAGCCATTATTTATAGCTGCTAAATTCATTTCTGTTGTAAACTAGTGCTGTATTATTGATTTCAGTTATAAAATAAGGTATAGCACTTCCAATTAAGTTTTTAATTATTATCATTTTAAAATGTTTCTCGGAAATGAAGAGACTTCTTTAACTAAAGAATAATGCCATCTATAAATAGAAAATGTGACGTAACTAGCATGCACTGACACATTGAATCAAAGCACATAAAAGACATGCGGTGAATCTGAGGCTTTTCATACACATGTATCTAGCTGACATGTAGAGTCATAGCCACGGTACTCTTGTTTTCGTAAAACATAAATGGCGTTTTCTAGAGGTTAAGAGGTAAAACCTCAATTTCCTGGCAGCTTTTCTAGATTAGTGGATACATAAAGTGTATGAAATGTTCTATATTTAAATGCCTTTCCAAACGTACTCATTTTATTAAATGATGACTTCGTATAAGAAAGTTATTTAAAAGGAATTAAATAAACCCGACTTTTGTTATGCTTTCGCTTCTACAAAGGGCAAACGATTGCAGATCAATGCGAAAGGCTAAATCCATTAAATTTTTAACATATTATCACATAATATGTAACGTCATTATACCTGTATTTCAATTCAATTTCATTTTCCTTTTCGTTTGGTGGCCCTTTTGCATGCTTTATTGTTTATAACTCAAGAATTTGAAGTTCTATTTAAATGCGGTTTATTGCATTGTGTTTGTTGGTGATAATTGCGCCTAAGATGATATAGAATGTTCGAGCTGATCAGGTTAAAAACGAAAACCGAGAAGCCGCTTTTTTTTTTTTCAATTTTGCGTTTAATTTAGTTTTCTTTTCAATTTTCTAAAGAAATCGTTTTGCTATTGATGTGTAAATTACCGAAACTGTATTTCATGGCGTCATAATTTTCATGCGAATAACATGTGCAAAATATTTTCACTGTACCTTACATAAGAACTACATGTATATTAAATATATTAAACACATGATTTGCATTTCATCGTTGATAGAAACTTCCACACATGTAACTGCTGGTAATTATTTCACATTATTAATCAATATAAGAGTCTTGTTTGCAAGTAAACCTAGTTAGAATTGTGACATAATTCAGTGACATAATTTATCTTTCAAATAGTCTGACATTGATTCCATGTGAATAAATCAATTGATCTTAAAGATGCACGTTTTACTCTCGTTCGATGAGAATGTGTATATATGTGTTTAGTAAAGAAAGATAAACAAACGTATGAACGTTATAGGAAATTTGTTGTTGTTGTTGTATTGGGGTTTGCCGTCGCTGCGATAGTATTCTAATCATATAGCGACGTCCAGCTAATTACAGGTGGAGGAAGACCCCGAGTACACAGAGGAACCCGGGTAGAACCACCGACCTATCGCAAGCCAGCTGGAAGGCTTCCTCACATGAAAAATCCAAAGTCCCTACCGGGATTCGAACCCACAGCGGTGAGGGGCTGAGAGATTTGTAGTCCACGACTGTAACCGCTCGGCCACGGCGGCCCCTTAGGGAATTTGACCGGTAATTAAGTGTATCGAACGACCGTAGTGATCATTACTGATACACCAAATTGCATCACATTTTTACTGTTTACTTTTATAAATTAAGTGTTTCTCTCCGTTCTTCCAAAATTATAGTGTTAATCTTTGATTAAATGGCATTATTTTGAAAATGTATTAGGATTGATGGTTGGTTTGAATACAAACTATTAAATGTGTATATATTTGATAAAAAGTATTTAATGGCATTTACGTAAATAAGTATTTGGTATTTGCGTGGTGGGCATGTGTGCAATGGATTAATCAATACGTTTGTATAAAATCATGATTTAACTATGATACTTTTAGACTCTAAAGCTTATTAACTCCCGCCGAAAGGCGTCGGGGGGTATGGTATATTTTTTGAGTTATTGCCCTATGTTATTTTTCAGACTTAATTTTTGTCCGGAGTGTAACTAGAAAAGTATTTGAGGTATCAACTTGATACTTCATAGGTGAATAGATCTCATTGAGGAGGAGTGCAGTGTCAAAATGATACTCTACTTAAATTTTTTAGTTATTGCCCTTTGTTAATTTTTAGACTTAATTTTTGTCCAGAGCATAACTTAAAAAGTATTTGAGGTATCAGCTTGATATTTCATAGGTGAAAATATCACATTGAGGAGGAGTGCAGTGCTCAAGAATGATATCTCTATCTTTAAACATTTTTGATGTATTGCCCTTTGTTATATTTCATACTTAATTTTTTCCGGAACCTAACTCCAAAAGAATTTGAGGTATTTGATCTTCATAGGTATAGATCATGGAGGAGGAGTGCATGCCAAAATGATAACTTTACCTTTCATAATTTTGAGTTATTGCCCTTTGTTATTTTAGTATATTGTCTGGAGCAAAACTCAAAAAGGATTTGAGGTATCAATTTGATACTTCATAGGTTAATAGATCACATTGAGGAGGAGTGCAGTGCGCAAGAATGATAACTTTGAGTTATTGCCCTTTGTTATATTTCAGGCTTACATTTTGTCCGCAGCATAAGTATAAAAATATTTAAGATATCAATATGATACTTCATAGGTAAATAGATCACATTGAGGAGGAATGCAGTGCACAAGAATGATAACTCTACCTTTCATAATTTTTGAATTATTGCCCTTTGTTATTTTTAAGTCCTAATTTTTGTCTGGAGCATAAGTTTAAAAGAATTTGGGGTATCAACTTCATACTTCATAGGTTAATAGATCACATTGAGGAGGAGTGCAGTGCACAAGAATGATAAATCTACCTTTCAATTTCTAATTTCTGAGTTATTGCCCTTTGTTATCACAGTGACCTTGATATTTTACCTGTAGACCTCAAAGTCTTCATTACCAAACATTTTCTTTTAAAAATGAAATATTCTACTCTCCAACACATCTTCTAAAGAGCAAACGTTCGGTGGGGGATGGCCATGTCTACATGGCTCTTGTTATATATGAAACATGATTTCAGTCAACATTCGTTTCGTAAAAATGTAAGCATAGTACTTTCCACAATAAATGCGCATGTGTTTTCATTGGATTGAAGAATATAACTAAATGATAATAGATGATGATTGTATATAAATGTATCATTTAATAACATTACATGATGTTTTGTGGTATTTTGAGACCCATTGTATCCCCGCTTTAGTATCATCTTCCGCGAAAGCGAAAATGGGATGAAAGAGGAATGCCAGTCAGGCAGATGTGGTCGCTGTAATGGAACTCATCGTCGTTGTGACAGTATTTCAGACAGGTGGGAGAAAACCCTGAGACTGAAGCATCCGAGTAGAACTACCAACCTACTTCAAGCCATACAGAATACGTCTTTACATGAAAAACACGAGTGACCCAGGATTCAAACCCACATCGGTGAGGGCTGAGTGGTATTAAGTCAGTGACTTTACCCACCCAGACACGGAGACTCCGCCAACCACCCTCAATCAACGATTTAGATTACAGAATATTGTCTGGTAATATCAACCCGAGATATCTAAATATTTAGTGAGTTTTCTTCGGGAATTGTCTGTTTCCAAAGTAAACATATAAACTTTAACATATGGAACAGCACGTACATGTATTACTTAGAGGCATAAATAGAAAATAATAAAATAACGTTTCCCTCGTTATGATGTTTTCAGATACGGACAGACTGTTTGCCTTTTAATGATATCTTAGTTGAATCTCAGGTTTTGTATTTTAATATTATGACAGATATTAACATATTATTTATGACGATATCTTTAGTATAAATTATTTTAAATATAATACAAACAAGATCGGTGACATTTGGCGAACAATTAGACTAAATTTATTCGCTTTAGACATATAAACAAAGGAAGAATTTTCTTTTTTCCGATAACGTTATCGTATGTCAATCAAAGCGCTGAGCGCGCTGAAAGACCGCATGCGATCATAAAATATGAGGGATGAATTATAAAACGCGTACTTTATTCATGATAGTGAAGCTGTTTATGGATAAAAGATATATCACCTATAACTATTTGATCAGTGCGTGTTGAATTTTCCGATTTTTAAGGGCCATAACTCTACACTTATCGAAATTTGAATTGACCATACACTATTAAAATGTTTGAATACAATAAATTGAAAGTGTAGATACACATGCAACTACATACTTATATACACCTCCAATGAACATTTTAGGAATGTCGTTCTAGAATTGACATCTGAAAATTTGGTAGCAGACGTCAACCCCAGTGTCAAAATTGACGTCTTATGAATATGAAAAGCATTGCATTACATGAGACAAACTCGTCCTTTTGTACGGCTGTACTTAAAGATTTTCTTTTTCTTCCAGCGCACTTTCATGCGATGGAGAGATAAGATAACACCTAGCATGATTGCGCAAACGCGAAGATGCAATTATGACAATGCGATGGGACAATAATGAGAACGCAATAATGATACCGTGACAGTACAGCAGTATGATATATGATGATAAAACGCGACAGCACTATGGCGAAACACGAAACTATGTTGCATTATCATCATCGCACTATCGTATTGTCACATTTTCATCAACACTTAAGGTGATAAATACCCCCACACTGCTTCTTGTTACAAATTTGCTCTCCACAAAGTGGCAAAATTTGATACAGCTAATAAAAATTATGACAATAACAGAGAGATCAAACTTAATAAAGCAACCTAAAATGTGCCCACATTCCATTCACTTATGGTGCACTCTGCTACCAATGGTAACATTTTGGAAAAAGATGCTATTGCTCTGAGAATTTGAAAAAGGGGAGAATATTCTCCAAATGGTAATAAATTATGGAAGAATCATTTTACAATATTAAAAGTATAATTATTTACATCTATGATTAGCATAAGCGCAGACAAATAAAATTAAGAAGATAGTAAATATTGAAATCCTTCCTGTAGTAATTGAGAAATAGCGCAGACAAAAAATGCACTGAAACGATCATCAAAAGGCCAAAAACTCACAAAAAATGTTCAATTGTAGCAAAGGAAAATTATGCACACCTGTGCTTACTAATGAAACTTCCTGTAGATGGAAATTCATCCTGTAGTTGTTAAGAAAGAGGGGCAGACAAAGAAAGCTCAAGAAATTTCATTAAAGGGACATAACTCAGAGAAAAATCATTCAACTGTAACAATTGAACAATATGCAAATTTGTGTTTGCTGGTGAAACTACCTACGTAGTTTGATTGAAATCAATCATGTAGTAACTTATAAATAGTACGGAAAAAGAAAGCTAAAGAAAATCATCAAAGGGCCATAACTCAGAGAAAAATCATTTAGCCATAACAACTGTACAATATGCAAATTTGTGCTTGCTAGTACACCTTCCTATGTAGTAGACAAAGAAAGTTAAATACCCCCCCCCACACACACACACACTTCTTTCGCCGGACCTAAGCCAATTGGACGTTTTTCCCTTGTGTACAAAGTTAGGACTAATCTATAAAGAATCTGAGGCATCAATGAAATAAAACTGAAAACAGCCCGGATGGTTAGATCGGTGATAGCCAATCTGATGAAGAGACTGCATGTGGTGCAGCGTCAAAATGCACGTCTTTGAACACCCGATGTAAAAAATGTGTTTTAAAGGTGTTGGACGCCTTTGATTGTTTTATTTAACCTAATATATAATACATGTACATATTATAAAACTGATTTCTTTGACCTTTTACATGGTAACATTTTTGTTGTGTTATCTTTAGCAACATTGTAACACGGTCTGGGTATTTTTTGTAGAAAAGTACCATGTTTGATTTGGATACCACGCACTTTTTAGGGACGGAGCTTCCCCGCCCATGCAAAAGCTGATGCAAAAACATGCACTTATCCAGATACCCGCGCAGTAACCATGCAGTTATCCAGATACCCGTACAATAATGCCGGACACTAGGTTTAACAAATATCTTCGTATTGCGGTACGACCTATTTTGTGACCACCAAAAATTATTGTTTTCCCGACACGATTCCTTTACGTGGCCCTTAGTATTCACTAAGAGATCGGATCCAAATGAACCATTTCCTCCACTTGCATTTTTATTTTTTTGGATCATTACATTATTTTCTACATATAGACAAAATAAATAATAAATATAGTGAAGTAGAAATTAGCTGTGTATCCATACGACGTGGTATGCAACGTCATTATAAGCTGTCATAAGTAGCATATTTTGCCTGGATTCGGAGACGAAAATCTAAAAATCATCATATTTTTTATGGAATAAAGAGGATGCAATGAGGAATAATGTGCTCTACACATAGGTTTTGTCAGATGTACAGGGTTTCAAAACATTCGTTAAATCCTTCAGAGTTCGTGAGTCATGAAAAGTACACCACTAGTGATGTTTTCCAATGTCAGAAACTTGTATGGACACACTGAATTAGAGACATTTTGAGAAAATGGATGAGAGTCTATCGATGACAAGTTAACTTGCGATAAGAAAACATTTAGCACTGTCGTTTACATGAAACCTTCAACTATACAGATTATCAGCTCTAATTCTATATCCAAAGGCAAATAGGTCCATTTATACGGAAAAGGGCTAATTGGTTGGTTAAGAGGAAACTTTCCTTTCACTGCCTGGTCATTTTCACGGGATTTCTCTTTGATACCCAAAACGCTCAATATCTGGAATCATCTACATAAAAAATCACGAGACCGTAGTACCACCGACTTCCTATATTTTAGCCATGTTACAAGACATATTTTGCACTGGCTTCACTCTTCACGAGTTTAATAAATAATTGTTTATTAGGTTAAACGTCCCACCAACAGTATTTCAGTCAGTCTACTAGAGACAGATATAGTGCTGCCACACTGCAGTATCACGCCGTAGACATGTGGCATGATACCACACCTAGTCACAGCTTCCTGACACCGGGCCAACCAGTCCTGGAACTACCCTTATATTCCAAATATGTTTATAAATTATTCTTTACAATGACATACTTTAATTACATATATATTTATTGTATTTTTTAAATATAAGATTTTATTGATAATATTAAAAAATGCAGGTGTTATGATTATTTTTAATACGCCGGATATCGTATTATAGTACTATTTTGTATGAATTGAAACTATATCCTATTTTCAGTTCTGAATGTTCGAAAAAGGTATTAAGTTGATTGATGATTGTACATAGTTCAAAGCATCTGATTGAAGGACAAAGACGGTAAACAGCTTGTGTGACGTCCAGAGCTTTCGACATCTGCGCAAAAAAAGAAACAAGTAGATATATCAAGTCGCCTGAGGAGAAGCTTAGTTTGCAAATCATTATTTTCAGTGTTAAGTTACAGTTTGACGAATCATCGGAATAAAAGTTATGGTCCTTGATGTGAATAAAGCCCTTGTGATAGTGACCAAATATGTGAAGTTATAACTTAGTTATAGTTATATAGATATAACGAAGGTTAAAGTTTTTCACTACGCTGCCAACGACGACGACGACACCAGAGTGATGACAATACCTTGATTTTTTTCTTTGAAGACCAGACGAGCTAATAAATTCTATATCATTTTAGATATTTATTTATTTTCATTTCATTTTATAGCAAATAGGTGGAGAGTAAAGTATTATTTCCTGTTATCAGTCCAATCCAAATCATTCTAACATTTGGTAATGGTGAGCAATGTTATCATGGCGCTGATGAGAAAGGGGTCTTTAATGTGATGATGTCGCATTTCTTTTGTTTATCGAAGTAAATTTAATAAACGAGGATTTCTCTTGCCTACACTTTAATATTAATCATTATAATAATAACACGTTATTTCCAGCATAGATCATCAACATTTCGACATGAAAAACAAGGGGGATAATCTAAATATAATATTCGGGTTATTTCACAATAATTCCTTACTTAGAAAAAAACAAAACAAAAAAAACACCCCACCCACCCATTCATTCCGTTTGTACAATCTGTATGTTCTGTCTTTTTGTTTTTCTTATATAATTTCAGAGCCGATGTCATCAGTACCTTATTAATCTTCTCGTCATGGCTGGTCACGTGTCACTCTTTGAAAGCCACACAGACAACGTTCCCACAAATGGGATGATCGTTACTGTGATACATCAGACGAAAGCCAGAATTATGGGTACCGTCGCCGGGCCCAATGTAAATAAGCACAGTGCTCTAGAAATTTAACATCAAGTACAATTCAAGACAGGCCAAAGATGTGGACAGCGTTATTATAGTGGCATATTCTATCATAACATTGTGGCCGTCGACGCCATTTTCTTTTAATGTGCAAAGACTTAAATATAATGTTTAAAACCGTCGTCGGATCATAATAATGTATCTCTTTGGTATATAGCAAATCAGCCATTTACCGCCAAACTTAACATACATTCCGCTCACGTTATAATGCATGCACATGGATTATCTTAGTAAGTAAATTGCTCAAAATAAAACATCAATAAAATAAATTTGAAACGTTGTATCTTTGTTTGGATAAATGTCTAAATATAGCCCCGAAATGCTGTCAAAACGGCAAAGCAGTATCGTACAATACTCTCGTGATGAATTTCCGATAAATATTGTTCAATGTTAATACTTTAAATGCGTAATTGCAATACCTTATTTTAAAACTATAATTTAATCATACATCACTAATAGACAACGAAAATGGTTTAGCAGTTATTTGTTAGTTTACATTTTCACATTTCACTGACTTCTACCAAACAGTAACAAATATTTAAAATAATCTATACATTTGCGACTTATACCCTCAAAATATATATACATGTCGGCTTGGTTTTTATGTCCGCTGTTATACTTTGTATTACAAGTCTTCTTGTTTGTTTGTTGAATATGTGGTGTGTTAAATATATTAAGTGAAATATCACACCATTATCTTATTTAGGGGTGTTTTGATATGGTCGACATTTTAAAGTAATTTGCGTATAAAAATAAATATATCTAAAAGTATACTTAATCAAACCGGAGAGCGAAGTAACATATGTGACGATAATTCAATCCAATTACTGGTTGTATGTAGCAAAAACAAAATGTTGATACTTAAATTAAACTAAAATCTATTAAATTATTACTATAGTTTAGCTACCACGGTGCCCTTTAAAGTAACATTCAGTTTGGCTTTGTCGAGGTGCGAATCGTTGCGTGTCATTTTACTGTAAGGCGCACCAGAGATCCAAGATGGAGAAAGGTTTGTTTGGTGAACAACGCACCAGTATCAAGTTCTTTCGAATGTAGAAGGTATTACATTAAAAAAAAAAATATTTAACCCCAAACACAGGGACAATTGTTAAACAGTGGTAATAGTACAAAGATAATCGTTAATGAACTGGCTCTTTATTGTCAGTACGCTTAAAATGATAGATTAGATAGCAAAATGTAACATCAGATTGAAAAGATTGTTTTAGTTTAAACATATTTATTCCCATCATATAATACAACATAGTATACAAAAATTCAAGTAATTGGGATAGGATGTGAACGAAAGCAAAGCTTACAATGTTCTTCTCCTAGAACACTTAATTACACAAGAAGGCAGCTTATTAAAAGGATATATGGGAAACATATTGAGCTAAATATATACTATAATAAGAGGAAAATAATATTTGGAATTGAGAGTAAAAATATTGTTTTCCTACACAAGTTCGTTCTTTCTTTAAATATTGTACACACATAGATTTTGAATATTATATGCCTGTTCTCGCATACATATATTATTATGATATAAGGATGAACTGTTTATGCTTAAGTTACGTAAATAAACTTCTGTTCTGTAATTAACCAAGCAACATTTCAACCACAAGAAGAATTCTCTACTGATTGGTTATCGAAAGGAAAAAATGTATCCAGAATATGAAAGGCTCAAGCAGATTAACTGTCAGGGAAATTGCAAAGTGTCAGATCTGGGCGTGATCTAATATTTTGCACATTTTGTATATGTCTACTGTATGTGTCATGTTTGCGCAATGATTTTTATCAGACAAATAGAAACCTAGGCGACATCAACAACGCCCCTCCCAGTCGTGCGTCAAAATCACATGCCACATTACAATTATAATTGGCTGGGAGATGTAGTTGTCATAACTACCATACATTCCATCTTTAGCTCTAGCAGCTTGTCTATTTTCATCAGACTGTCTGACAAGTAGCATCGTGCTGTATGAAAGATCACCAATGCAGCTTTAATGTGGATTTTTGTTCTGTAAGAAAAGAAAATTAAAATGTTACGATTTACATTAAGGGTTGTGGTACTCGTGTTAGATATTATATCTATATCAATACCAAGTAAGGCCTTCAGTTCAGAGGCGCTGGACATCGTTTGTCCGAATGAAAACGTCTGCATAAAAAATCGGTCTTTGGTAGTTGAAGAAAAAAGCAGCCTGGGTCGTGTTGCAAAGGTAAGTCATTTTTGTTAAAGATCAACAATGCTTAACAAGGACATTTAGTATGAGGCATATCTAAAATGTTTTTTGGCTGTTTATTCCACCATTTGTAAAGATTGTAATTATACGTTACTATAGCATAAACCAGATGGGGTTATCTACAAGAAAGAACGCTATATTTGAAATAAATGCATAATGATGTGTTTTTTTTCTTATAGCAATTTGTCTTCATTTTTAAAAGTAAAATGCGATTTAATTAAGAAATAATCAATCTCTATCTGTTTTGTTGTAAATTTAACCACAGTTTCGAGTTTAGGTCATATTATTATATAACGGGGGCGAAGCCCGAGTAATTTAATTATTTATTTGATTATTTCGATTCTAACCCGATAATCGTCAATTTTCATTCTCACTTTTTTATCTTAAAACGCGGAAACCTACAAGCCAAATAACTTCTATGCTCGGTTCTCCCTAAATATACAAATGACGATAATAAAAAAATAGATACGCATTAACAATATTTATGTTAATTACATTATTTACTAACACTTTTTTAGTATAGATTAATGTTTGTTATTGAGGGTTTAAAGAAATTTAACCGCTCAAGCTCGGCATAGACATGATGCAAACGCTTAACAATGACAGTGAAAAGACATGGAAGCGACGCAAGTTTTGATCTCCTAGGGGGATATTGAATTATTGAATAGTTTAAATGCTGTAAAAAGTCTAAAACGGAAGTAACGCCTGCTACAATAACGTCTAACGAGATAAAGACACCAACCACTAGTGACGAAAATAATGATGTTAATATCCCAAACTGATAAAAAAGTTGTGATAGACAGATCGGACGGGAAAGAAATAAGCAATGATTGAGCGAGTGAATACTTCACGCTATTCATTCATATTTGCGATTTCTTTTGTTGTTGTTGTTGTTGTTTTTTACGAGTTATATAAGATGCTACTATTGTGATTCCTGAATGGTACTGGTATAGCTTCCTCGTTTGACGCCCAGCATATAAGGGTAGTTTGACGACTGGTTGGCCCAGTGTCATGATAATGTGACATGCGTGGTATAATGTTACATGTCTACGATATGATACTGCAGTGTGGCAGTACTTTATCTGTCTCAAGCAGACATTTTCTCCAAATGACTGAAATACCATACCCATTAAAAATCTTTTCTATATTCGTATCAGTTCTACTTGCTTCATTTTACTGCATTTAATCAAAAGTGGAATACTGATTTATATCCACGCCTCTAATCCCACCTTTAAACGCATGAGCACAAAGGTTGATCACAAGTGCAGTAAATTCAAAACGAATGCTAGGTTATCGAAAAATATTAAAAATTCTGCATTCCCTTTGGTCATAATATAATGTCATATATGGCCGCGACATACCAAAGTTGTAAAAAAGTGATACTGGTTTAGCTCCCTTGTTTGACGCTCAGCATATGAGGGTAGTTTCACGACTGGTTGGCCCGGTGTCAGGATAACGTGACTGAGCGTTGTATCATGCTACATGTCTACGGCGTGATACTACATTGTGGCAGCACTATTACTGTCTCAAATACACTTCTTCTCCAAATGGCCAACCATCTGATTTGACACTTCTTCCAAATAGGTAATGATTTAGGCTTATGGAGGGCTACCATTGGACTGCATCATGGTAGATTTTATAGATTCACCAAGAGGTTGACTTATATTTTAAGATTAAATTTCAATATTGTAATGTTTTTCTTTAAATGCTTATGTTTCTTACATAGCTTGGTCTTTTCCAACAAAATTACCGTCATTAATTTATTTCTATGTATTCAGCGTGTTATTTACATGCAGATTTTACAATTACTAGCAGGGGACATTGAATCAAATCCCTGACTTTTTCTGAATAATCCCTCACATACTCTTTCAAATTTACATTGTAATATAGGGAGCATCCGAAACAAAATTGAATTCATTAAGGACAATTTATTAGATTTCAACATTATCTGTTTTACTGAAACCCTTTTAAATCAAGATGTATCATTAAATGATTTATTTCTTTCTTCATCATTTGATACTCCATATAGAAAAGATAGGACTAATCATGGTGGGGGGATTCAAGTTTATCCTAGTAACGGACTTGTTCACTCTCAAGTTCCTGAGTTAGAAATATTTGTAGAGGAATATATTTGATTTAAAAAAATGGTTAAAAATGAAACATACTTAATTGGGACTTTTTATAGCCCCAAAACAACTGATGCAGTGTTATGTTAATAATTGGAATTTAAATCTTGAAAGAGCATTTGATATGTTATTATAATAGAAGATATGAATAAGAATTTACTAAATTCAACTTTCAATAATCGTAGAAGTGTTATGCTTACCAACTCCTTGCAGGATGTTATTTGTTCTCCAACTAGACAGCTAGCATTATTAGATCCCATTCTTATACCTTTTGGTATGAATTATCATGAATCAGGTACTCAGCTGTAATCAGCTGTGATCACAGTTTAACTGTTATACATTTACCCTTTCCATATGATATAGTATAAGAATTTGATAGAGATATTTTGATGAGCTTAATAATAAATTGTTGAATCATGATTGGTCATGTCTTTACAATGGACACTGAATGAAGCATGTACTCTATTAATACTTTTATAAAATTTGCTAAATTGTGCATACCTTGTAAAATTGTTCATTTTAGGCCTGATGATAAACCTTGGTATGATAGTTTAATTAGAAGATTTTCTAGAAAAAGAGACAGAATGAAAAGTGTTGCTTCTTGTTCAGGAAAAGAAAATGACTGGACTAAATATAAGAAATTAAGAAATAAAGTCAATAACTTAAAAAAACAAGCGAAAGAAAATTTCTTCACAAGTCTTGAATCTAACCTCATGGAACTTAAAACAAATGATATAAAAAGCTTTTGGAAAATTATAAGACACTTTGTGAAGGAAAATAACAACTCTGTTTCAAGTATTCCTCCATTATGTGTAACATCTGAAGGTCAAACACTCTTTCTAAATTCAAATTTTGAAAAGGCAAACTGTCTTAATAATTACTTTGTATCAGTTTCAACTGTAAATGATGAAAATATATGTTTACCAAATATAAGTTTTAAAACAGAAAGTAGGTTATCAGATATCCAGTTCTCTATTTCAGAAATTGAAGATATTATAAAGACTTTGAATATTAATAAAGCTTCCGGACCAGATTATATTAGCCATAGAATGTTAGAAGAATGTGTATATACTATATCTAAACCTATGTTTATTTTACTTCGTAGATCTCTTGATGAGGGTATATTTCCTGACAAATGGAAGGTTGCACAGGTCACACCAATATTTAAAAAAGGTGACAAATCATCTCCTTCAAACTATAGACCGGTTTCATTACTTAGTTGTTGTGGTAAATTATTTGAGAGAATAGTTTTTAAATACCTACATAACTACTTACTGGATAATGATCAAATTTACAAACATCAGTCTGGATTTTTGCCAACTCACTCAACTGTGTACCAGTTAATTGAAATTTATCATCATATTTGCCAAACCATTGATCATGGTCTATTTTCTTGTATGTTTTTTTGTGATATTTCAAAAGCTTTCGACAAGGTTTATTTTTTTAAACTTAAACAAAATGGTGTGGATGGTAAATTGTTAAATTGGATGCCAGATTATCTTAACAAGAGACAACAAAAAACGGTAATTAATTCCTATGAATCTGATCTTAAGTTAATCTCTGCTGGTGTTCCTCAGGGATCAGTACTTGGACCTCTTTTATTTTTAATCTATGTTAATGATATTTCAGAATCCTTACTTAGTTTATGTAGGTTATATGCTGATGATAATTCTCTGTTGTGTTATGGTATGTTAAATCATGATTTAATTGTTATATCTCTATGGGCAGATCAATGGCTAGTAGATTTCAATCCCAATAAAACAGAAGCTATTCTTTTCAGTTTGAAAAGAGATCAATTACATCCAAAACTTATGTTTAATAACACTGAAATACTCTTTGTTGAAAACCATAATTATCTAGGTGTTATGGTAAGTTCTAACCGCCAATGGAACACTCATTTAGAAAACATTCTGTCATCTGCATCAAAAGTAATTAACATAATGAAAAAAAAATCAAATTTACACTTTCTAGAAATGCTTTAAATCAAATTTATTTTTCATATGTAAGGCCGATTTTAGAGTATGCCTTAATTGTCTGGGATGGGTTAAGTTTGAATAATGTTGATTCTCTTGAAAAGCTTCAACATGAAGCTGCAAGAATAGTTACTGGTTTAACGCGATCAGTCTCTTTAGATAAATTATACAAAGAATGTCTTTTAGCAAAAAGAAGAGAAAATAAAAAAATATGTCTTATGTACATAGTAACTAATAATCTTACCCCCTCTTATAATAATGATTTGGTACCTTCTTATGTTGGTGAGATATCTGATTATGACTTACGGGACAATGGAAATATTTCATTGATTAATACAAGGACTTCACTTTTTCAAAAACCATGTATACTATCTTCTATTATGTTATGGAATTCAGTGGATACAAACACCAGAACACTGCCTTCACTTTGCAGTGTTAAAAATGCTATTAAAAGAGATTCAATTTCTATGAAATTACCAGGGTATTATCTTACAGGAAATAGATATGCAAGTGTTTTACATACTAGAATAAGAAATAATTGTAGTAATCTTAATGAAGATTTATTTAGCAAACACTTGAGACACAATCCCTTTTGTTCTTGCAATGATGGTATTGAAAATGCAAATCACTACTTTTTTACATGTGAAAAGTATCAAGAATATCGCCATGAACTATTTAATCAAACTAGAGAATTCCATCCTTTAAACATTCATAAACTACTTTTTGGTGACAATAATCTGACTGATGATCAAAACAAAATTATTTTAAAGCTGATCACAAGTTCATAAGCAAATCAAAAAGATTTTGACACGTTTATTTGTTAAATTACAGATATCCTACTGTTTTTATGTTTAATTATTTATGCCTGCGGCTCTCTCTCTCTCTCTCTCTCTATCTTCTTGTTCCATAATCTCAATATTCACTCTTCATTTCCTTTCTTTCTTTGTTTCCTTCCACCTCAATTTATTTTTGTTTACTCTCTACTTTCTAGTTTTATTTCCTTTCCAAACATACTTTGTTCAAAAAATAACCAAGCAACTTATTTAAATATGTCTTATAGTATTGTAATGTTGTATGTCATTATCTTTTATGTACAAACTTTGTTATTCATGTTATAAGGGAAGGGCATTATCTAAGTTGGTAGAACTTGTACCCGACCCTTTTTCTGTGTGTGTGTATATATATATATATATATTTCTTTATATGATTTACCGTCACTGCAAAATTATTTTAGTTTTAAATATTGCAGCGTCAAGCTAATTACAGGTGAAGGAAGGCCAAAAGGTACATTTGAAGAACCACAGACCTGTCGCAAGCTATTAGGCTTCCAAACATGACAGAATTATCCGTGTAACACTGCTTGGACTCGAACCCGGAACAGTTAAAGGGTAAGTGATAGCCAGTCAGCGACCGACTTTAACCAATCGGTCACTCGAGGTCGCGGGATTAGTCTCCGGCCACGACATAACAAAATCTTTGAGATGGAACCGGTAGATCCCGCTTGTTTTTGACGATCGGAATATAAGGGTTCTTCTATGACTGGTTGGCCCGATGTCAGAAATGGGCGTGGTGTTATGTCACATGCCTAAGACATGATACTACAGTGTGGCAGCGCTATATTAATATTTTTCATATACATGTTTTTTTTCGTATATTCATATATGTTGTAGTAAAAAGCTCCCACTGACATAATGATGGTGTTGCTATTTTTGTGTTTATATAGACTATTACCCACGAAAGTGCAATCACTTATTTACAGTTGCGTATAGACCTCTTGGTTCTTTTACGTGTCCGGTTTATAGCACCGAAGCACGAGAGACAAACGATTTACTAAAAAAGAACAAATAAATAATGGCCAAAAAAGGGTAATGTTTTTCAATCATGTCTTTTTAAAAAAGAAACATAATGAGTTTAAATACGTATCATAATTATTTGACCGAGAGCTAAGCGATAGAGTAGCAGGATATGCACGAGATAATTGTGTAAGGACAGACGACGTGTTGTCCCCTGGAGCAGTGTGAGATGTGGCTACATTATGCATTGGAACATACCTAATGATAGTGATGTGAAACTTAAATGATAAGAGTAATTCTAAGCAGCATTAATCAAAATTGACTGTCGGTCGTGCTGCACCCAGTTTTAAATAGAATGACGTAGCATACATGTATACAGTCAAGAGTTTTGCTTTTGAAGTCCGTCTATGCGTAAGTGCATATTTGGTTAGTTACTTCATGTGGCAGCATTATAGAAGGAATGGAATGCATATAAGAAATAATGATTATGCCAGATGTTAAATCCAGGGTCAAATTCAACCAATTATTCTTAGTGCTAAGTAAAACTAAATTGCTTAAGGGGGAGTAGTCCTGTTTCTCCAGTAAAATAACCAAATATTAAATTCTTAACAATTATTGTCAGTTATTAAGGTAATAATTATTGTCAGATTCTTTATGTTCTTGAACATTTCATAAAATATCAATTGTAGAATGTGTATCTATCTAGTTAAGAATTTATGAATTGCTTAGCGCTAAGTATTGTTGGTGGAATCGAGCCACGTCGACTACTGGTGTCTCAAAGTTAACAAAATACTAGTACTTACATGTAGATCTTTTTTCCCGGCCATCTTGTGATATACATGTACATGTATTTATCTCAAGGCAATGTCATCTGAAGTTCGCGGACAGGAAGATAACACTTTCTATTAAACGAATTGCTTTGTAACAATTCAATTTTAAAGAAAGGGAAATTAAAAAAGGGATACGATCTGTACGGTAATTAGTCAAATCTTAAGTGATATTTACGGAGTTCACTTGAGTATATTTTCCTTTGATGTAAACCAAACGATTATAACAGCATATGCTATCCTTTTCATATTTATAGTTGATCTGTTTAAAGCAGCTCGATCATTGACTAAGAATTTTATGTGTGTATTACGTCTATCAATTACTATCTACAGACGCGTGGACACCCAATGCAGTCATCCGTAATTGTCAAATAAATTGATGGTTTCCCCATCACAGACAATCCCGTCACAGGTGGTATTGAAACTATAAAATTATTATAATGCTTAAAATTTATACTTTTTATTTTCATTTGCCGTCACTTTGCTGATCACATTCACTCTTCGCGCATGCGGTAACTTCATAGGCTGAACATACGAACTCGCTTCACTGAACTGATGAAGACGCCATGTTGCGGAACGTGCCACGTGGTACCGCTTCGAGCATACCGTATTCTATCTTTAACTGATTTCGCCGAAGTTGCGTTTACGAAATAGGGTTTTTCCGTGACCTTCACTGGCATAGGTTATTTATCAGGAAATATACACTATACCAACATTAACGAGGGAGAGAAGGAAGTTTTTTTGTTTGTTTTTTTTTTGAACGAGCTGCTTTAAGCCAAATATTATAGTTTAGTTGCATTGTACCACGTGCAAATTATATTTTAAAGGCATACGTACACAATGCAGTTATTATCTATATATACAAACTAGGAAAATTAAAACAAGTCATGATGATTTTCTAAAACTTTGCATGATTACATTAGAAACTAATTTATGGGGGAAATTGGGGGTCGCCATTCTACTTCTTGAGTTATCTGGTAAAACATATATGTATAACAGCGTTTAAAAAAAACAACATACTATAATGATGTGAATTATGTCGTCCTTCACACACTAGGTTGTGTTTGACAGAAATACTCTTATTCAAATATGAAAGCCTCTCGTAGATACGATCTCAGTGGGATGACGTCACTGGGTTCCGAACTATTTTCAGCCTCATACTCTCTACGTCTATTATTGTGTGCGCACGAAACTTTTATCCTGGATATATTATTTCAGTGTTAATATGGGATTTAAAGAAGGAAGCATTAACATAGTCCATTTATATAACTGTTTGTAACTGTTTTGATGAAATAGAATAATATATATGAAAATAATAATAATTAAGACTCGAAGAAATTTTGAGTTAGATGATTGTCCTAAGATTTAGATAATGATGTTAATACATGTACTGATGTTTTATGATATGCTGGTAAGTAGCAAAGTAGAGTTTGTTTGTTTTTGTAAATTCTCTCTCTCTCTTGCATATTTGATTATTATTACGATTTTGGTTTTGGTTTAAGCAACATTTTTTTTATTTTAATAATATACAACTCAAAAAGTAATCAACGGATTTTACCTTTTTGAGAAACGATTATCTTTTATTTGCTCGTGTTCCTTGTCTTAATCGATTTAGAGTGGCTTTCCGTAACATTTTCCTCTTGGTTATAAGACGACCACTATTTTTTTTTTTTTTTTTTATTTTTTTTTTTTGGATGTTAAAATTCCGATTATTACGACAGTGATTAATTGATATTTACGTTGTCACTTACAGATGATCTGACGTGATTACCAAACTGAATATTGATTTTTTAAAACAGTCCCTTCTCCGCGTAACAAAAATGAGTACAGTTTCTAAATGTTCCGAGGAATTGGATCACCTCGTCTGCCGGCCGTGTAGTCTCGACGGAAAGTCCAAGGCGGCACAGGGCTTTTGCGATACGTGCAAGGAACACCTGTGTTTATATTGTTTTAATAATCACCGTATCCCCTTGGTGTGCAGAGACCACGTGATGTTGGATAAAGCTGCAATGCCAAAAGAAATAGTGACAGCACGTGACGCTTTATCCGAGATATGCGAGAAACACGGTCACTTGTTAGAGTTTTTCTGTGAGAAAGACAATAGTATTCTTTGTCATGTGTGTGTTACCATATATCATAAAATTGTGGCATACGTTTCATTCCTGATGTGTCAGAAAATGTCGGCAATAGTCGGGAGTTATCCAATCTCCGTAACAACATATCGGGTTTGATTGAGAGAGTGAAAGAAAATAAAGAAAATATAGTCGGCAACAAGGCCGACATTGAAATGCTTAAAGAGGACACAAAGTCGCGGATTCGACACTTGAAGGAAGACTTTGTCAGACTCTTTGATAAACTGGAAATGTCTTTGGATCGAGAAATCGATCAAATAGCAGAAACGGACCTATTACGGATGGAAGAGATTTCGGAAAGTTGTGATGCCATGGAAATTGACCTGCAGAAAATCTCGACAGAACTGGACGATAGATTAAACCGAAACAAAAACAATAAATTGTTTACCGCCATGAAAAAAGCAGAAAAGAAAATGGTTTTGTTTCAGGTTGAGATAGAAAAAATTGATTCTAAAAACTGTATTACACAGTATGGGTTTGAGCCAGACGTTGAATTCCAGCGCATGCAATCGTCAGTGACCTCTTTGGGCAAATTACGGTGCTACAAGGTTAAGTCGACCCACGTGCAGGATATCAACGTTAGAAGTGAGTTAGACAACAAAGAATGTTATGTCACAGGTCTCTCAGTTATATCACATAACAGGGTAGCCATATGTGACAGTGAATTCAATACCCATGGGTCCAGTGAGGACGGTATCTGTGGGAACAGTTCTGTTAAACTTATTGACACTGAACACAATAAAGTCGTATCTCAGATTCGCCTCCCCTCCGATCCCTGGGACACAGCGCTTGTACCCGGAGAATCTTCAGGGCATGACCTCATCGTTTCCCTGCCCCGTGAAAGCAAACTGTACTTTGTCCGAGTGACCGAGAACCAGCTCGCAGATATGTATCAAGACATCGCAGTTGATGGTTGGTGTCAGGGTATCCGGGTTACATTGGACCGGACTCTTGCGGTTAGTTTTTGGGACCCGGGAAAAGTTGAGATTTTGTCAATGGACGGAAATGTTCTCCGGAGAATTCAGACAGACCATAGCAACACCCAGCTATTTCATGATCCCCAGTACCTCGCGGTTTGTCCATGTTCCGGGTGGTTATACGTTTCAGACTGGAGGAAAAATACGTTGTTTAGAGTCTGTACAAGGGATGGGTCAGTTACGCCGGTGTTGAAAGGACTTGTGGGGCCCCGTGGTGTTACGGTAGACAAGGCAGGAGAAGTGTTCGTCTGTTGTGAGAATAGAACCGTCCACCGGACAAACGCTAAAGGTGACCGGGTCACACAGATCCTATGTGGGGAACATGTTTTGTGTCCCATGGCCATCGCCCTCAGCCC
>CM037787.1:13324907-13355690 GCA_021229015.1 Solen grandis | reverse complement strand
TTCTGCGTGTCGATTTTTGGTACATTTTTTTCCTAAATTTTAAATCAGTGACAAAACCAACAATATTCAGTAATAAAAGATGTTGATATTTAATATAAAGTCTTTAATATCCGTTTTATTTCGCACATAAATTGTGTTTTCTGTGCATTAGTATTTCGTATTCATCGACTTAACAGTAATATTGCTCAATGACTGATTACCTGGATTTGATATGAATTAGTGATCATGCATAACCCAAACATACATTGTCTTCAAATTTGGATTGTCCCAAAATATGGCAGATTGAAATTTTCAAATTCTTTCATTTCTTATTCATTTTTTTTTTTATTTAAAATACGTCAGGGTGTCTATATTAAGAGACCATGAATACACACACATACATGTACAGTGCCTGGCCATAATACAGTACGCAACGTCATCTGATGCGCATAGCAATTTTACTATCAACAATTTATCAATGGCTATGTTTTGTTTACCAATAAAGTGTAGTAAATAAGCTTGTGTTGTTTATGTTTATCGATTTCCAGGAAACGCGTTCATCATAAGTATTTTTCCGATAATTTTATTTCGTCATGATTATTACGTCATCAAACAATAATGGCACCGCGCGGTATTGATTTGACAGTCGAGCAGAAAAATGATATAATATCTATGCACAAGGGTGGATTTAGCTCACGAAAAATTGGAGAAATACTAATGTTAAGTGCTAATACCATCCAGAAAATTATAAAGAGGCATCATGAACGTGGGACAGTAGAAAACAACACGAGACCTGGGAGGAAGAGATTGACAGACGACCGTGATGACAGGGCTTTGTTTCGTTTAGTGAAAGAAAATCGTAGACAATCGCTAGCGGATATCTCGACAAGTTTTAATTCCGAAAGGCAGGGTACAAGAGTTTCTAAAAGAACTGTACGACGTAGGTTGGTGGAAAGTGGTTATAAACGGTGTGTGGTGGCTAAAAAGATAACAATATCAAGGACCAATCGTGAGGCTAGGGTGGGGTGGTGAAGGGAACGAAGGAAATGGTCAGTTGCTGAGAATTGGTCGCAAGTGATATTTAGTGATGAGACGAAAGTGGTGCTGGGGAAAGACAGAAAGATTTATGTATGGAGGAAACCCGAAGAAAGGTTCAACCCTGAGTGTGTCGGTATGTTCCCTGACAGGTCTCCGCGTAGCGGTATATCCGCCATGTTCTGGGGCTGTATAACGTATGACGGAGTGGGTACGTTGACGGATGTGGACGGTAATATAAACTCAGAGAAGTACATCAATATCTTAGATGAACATTTGTGGCCTGTAATTGCTAAGAACTTTGAAAATAAGCCATGGGTGTTTCAAGAGGATAATTGCCCTGTGCACAAGTCGGCGAGAACCAGGCAGTGGAAAGAAACTAACAACATTAATTGTTTAAGTTGGCCTAGTCAGTCCCCAGACATCAACATTATCGAAAACATATGGAAAACAATAAAATACAAACTTGAATCGAGATTGAGTGAGATAAACAATCGGGTAGATTTGATACGTGTGGTGAAGGACATTTGGAGTTGTTTTGATCAGGGAGCTATACGATCACTATATGAAACAATACCAAGAAGAATTAATGCTGTTATAAAAGCAAAAGGACAGATAACAAAGTACTAGACAGATATGTGCTATCATTTGATCACTTATTGGATTTTAGTGCGAATAAACGATGATTCTGTATACCGCCGACGTCAGAAAGACGTTGACGTTGCGTACTGTATTATGGCCAGGCACTGTAGATTATTATATTCGTAAATTTATATTAAACAGTGAACCTGATGATGTATCGGCCTACTGTTTGTTTTTATTCATTTCAGGAAAAATATTTAGAGGAGTTAGTTTAATAAAAATAATACTTAAAAAGTTATGTAAAAATATTGTGATGATGACAATCTCTGACAACTGCGTCAGGGAGTCGACTCTATGGCTCAGTGGCATTGGGTTATCACGCCGGCGGACCGGGTTCGATTCCGGGCCGGGCCATGTTTGTTACATTTGGTGTCAGAAGTGGGATAATGTCAACTGCTGGATCTGGGCCTGACTAGTTTTAGACCCACCCGGTAACGGACATGTGTAATCTACGGTCCCAGACGGGCCCAACTGCGGCCCCAGTTTGATTAAATCCCGGGACCTGTACCAAATTTCCGGATATCTTAGGCGGGGCTATATATACGGGTATATAAAATGATGTTTTGTACGTTAATGTTTCTATAATATATAAAGATGTTTTGTACGTTAATGTTTCTATAATATGTATATATGGGCCCGCCGAAGGTATCTGGAAACTTTTGCGTATATATTACAGATTTAATTTTCATTAACATGCATATCTATCTATCTATATATATTTATACTGGGGCCGCAGTTGGGCCCGTCTGGGGCCGCATGGGGACGTAGATTACACATGCCCCCCGGTAACAATGTGGAAGTAGTCGTCAGCGTGTTAGTACGTGCCCTTTGGAAAAACCCAGATTACTGCGGGGGAAAACCAGTTATATGAAAATGCAGAAGTTGCTGATATTTTTGTGCTTATGTGTTCTGATACATGCGGTACGTCATCATATATATACACTTGTCATATTTATGAACTTTTTTTCTTTGAATACACACGTTTAAGACGGTAAGGTTAGATTTAATTTTAATAAGTGTCTCAGGTAGGGGAGGTAATCCTGTGAGAATTACTAACGTTTCGTACCATAACCATTTCGTACCAACCATTTCGTATTCATTTCGTACCATAGTGTATGCCATTTCTTAGTCCCATCAATGAACCACTCGGCGCGACATGATTTTTTTGATACTGGTTGTCATGCCTCTGCCGTAGAGGATATCAACAAACCGAAAGTAGAACGATATCACAAATTAGGGGTACACAGATGTGGACAAGCCATTTTCGTATCATAGTCTCTGCCATTTCGTACCATGATTTTACCATTTTGTACCACAAGTTATATAGTATGGATATAAATCAGGGCTGGAAAATTCCACTCGTCCGCTCGTCATGACGAGTGAATCATCTCGCAGGACGAGTGAATTTCAGAAAACGCTCGTCCGTCGGGACGGGTGATTTTTTCATTCATCATGCACAATAATTTAAAAAAAAAAAATTAAATCTGACCGAAACCGCCGACCGTTCGAGCAGAGCTCTCCTTACCGTTGTATCTACAAGGTATTAAATTCAGATTCAGATTCAGAACGTTCGAAACACATAAAGAGTGCATCTCAAACAAAGCCGAAGTTTTCAATAGTTGTTGCTATAATGCGGCTCCCGGGAATTGTCTATTTATCGGGGCACTAGTATATAGCGAGTTGGTCATGTCATCCTGAGTTTAAGCGTGAGGTAAAATAATTAAATCATATTGAATAACTTCTTATGGCATGTCTTAGAATATTATTTCCGAGGTTCAATATATTTCAATAAAAAATAAGTCGCAGTAGGAACCCGTTTCACATAATATTACGGATCCGGTATTTACACGCTTTTATTGATTTCCGGAGTCGTCTGCAGAAATAATAACTGTTATACGAACATATTTCGGGGTTAATCAAACTAAATCACAAGGCGGGGGTGACTCTGAAAAGGCATCAGAAAATGTACAAAAAAGAAAACAATCACAGAAAAACTATGATCAGACAAAACGAAAGCGTTTAATGAAAGAAAGTTGGCTGACTGAATTTGAATGGGCCGAGTACGATGATGAAATAAACGCACTTATTTGTCGAGTCTGCAAGAAGTACCCCTCATTAAATGATCCAGATTCGTCACTGGTTAAGGGTGTTCGTGAATAATTTAGAAAAGAAACCCTTAAATTTCATGGTAAAAGCCTCAGACATGTCAAATGCATGAAACATGAAAAAGCTGAAATGGCAGCACCGGGAACTTCCTCTGTTGAAAAATCGGTTTATAAAGCAAATGAAAAAAACAAAAACTCAGCATACTGAACTTTATTAGTAAGATAGAAGACTACACTTAATCTTAACTATGTCATAATGTGGTGCTTCTTTTAATCACTGATTCTTTTTTTTTTAGTTTGTTAACGTTTTCAACAAATTTTCAGGATGTTACTTCTCATACTTATATTCATTTAATCATTAGCATTTGAAAATAATGGAAAACGACATTCTTTTTCATTATAAAGATTAATACTGAGGATTATTCCATTTTGTAATGTTGAAATAAAACTAGTTGTTCTTTAAAAGTGTTTTTTTTTTTTTTACATTAAAAAGGAAATCTGCAGAACGAGTAAATTTTTGGCAGGACGAGTAGAATTTTTCATGTACTCGTCCTGCAGGACGAGTGAGGGCCAAAATAATTTTCCAGCCCTGTGATATTATGTTGTATTGTGTATTTAATTTTTGAAAAAAAATTATTAAATGATATCATTTTGCCTTCAATTGTGGCATATTTAAGTCTCTGAAATGAAGTTTGGAGACTTATAGTCCCATCAGTGAGCCGCTTGGTGCGACATGATGTTTTTGGTACTGGTTGTCACGCCTCTGCCATAGGGGATATCACCAAATCGAAAGTAGAAGGATATCACAAATTATGGGTACACATGTGTGGACTAGGAGACTTATTGTTTTTACTCCGTTTATTATTATAATTAGGTTTTCGTCCACTGCAACACAGTGGCGAAAACCTATTGCTCTTCTTCTGTTTTTTTATTTTTTTATTTATATTTAATTTTTTTTCCCAATTCCACCCATTTTTGTAGCCAATCTAGCGACCAGATGAGGAAAGCTTCAAAGCTTCAGCTATGAAATTTTGGGCATGCAGTGTAATCACTGTTTTGCTAATAACTAAAAAATTTGAAGCCTGATTTAAATGTGTGCCTTGTTGACAACCCATTCAAATATGATGGTTATCTCAGCATCTTGTACCAGAGAAAAATTGTTCTAGGAGAGGTTGAATGTTGGAACCTTGTAATAAAGTGGACAAATGAGGGTAGGTCTATGAAAAAAAGTTCCCATTTTCTTTTAAGAATAGATAGAATAATTCTGTCTGCTGTAAATGAATTGTAAGGCCTAAAAAAAAAATTATGTTTTTCTGGTCACCCGACCCTACCTAGAAAAACATTCCGACCCGCAAGTTTTTTTTGGACAATTTTCCAGTGAAAGTTGGCGTATTCTTTCATTGATGGTTGACGATGTATTTTTTTTTCAAAATGTTCGGCCATTTTTCATGCCGATAACGATTTCCCCAATATTTTCTTAAAATTGTGTAAGCAATGTTTTTGTTATGTAATAAGCGACCGGATTGGTTACCAGTTTGATTCACGATGTAATGCACTGGACCCAGAAAAATCGATAAGCAATCCAACTGGTGCGTCCTGCACCTGTTAGCTGGTAATTGTCAAAAATACATAACCAAAGAGGGAGATTAGTGTAATTCACGATAGTTGCAGTTTTGTTCAGCATGACATTACTGGCAATGCCAATTTGCAGCGCCTTTACATGGTAAGTGTGTTGCAGTGCAATTTAAATGATTTGATGGAATGAAAGCAATGCCATTGATGACACAGCTACATTATTATACCCCCCGCACAACGAAGTTGTGAGGGGGGTATACTGGATTCAGCTTGTCTGTCTGGCCGTTTGTCTGTCCGTCTGTCGGTTTTTTTGTCCAGGCCGTAACTAAAAAGTATAAAAGTCATCAAGATGAAACTTCATATGTGGATAGATCTCATTGAGGGGGAGTGCGTGACCAAGAACCATAACTCTCTGTTGCATAATTTTGGAGTTATTGCCCTTTGTAAATTTTCATACTTAATTTTTGTCCGGGCCGTAACTCAAAAAATATAAAAGATATCAAGATGAAACTTCATATATGTAGATAGATATTATTGAGGGGGCCTGCAGCCCTTTGTAAAGTTTCATACTTAATTTTTGTCCAGGCCGTAACTAAAAAGTATAAAAGTCATCAAGATAAAACTTCATATGTGGATAGATCTCATTGAGGGGGAGTGCGTGACCAAGAACCATAACTCTCTGTTGCATAATTTTGGAGTTATTGCCCTTTGTAAATTTTCATACTTAATTTTTGTCCGGGCCGTAACTCAAAAAGTATAAAAGATATCAAGATGAAACTTCATATGTAGATAGATATTATTGAGGGGGCCTGCAGTGACCAAGAACCATAACTATCTGTTGTGTAATTTTGGAGTTATTGCCCTTTGTAAATTTTCATACTTAATTTTTGTCCGGGCCGTAACTCAAAAAGTATAAAAGGTATCAAGATGAAACTTCATATGTGGATAGATTTCATTGAGGGGGAGTGCAGTGATCAAAAACCATAACTATCTGGCGCATAATTTTGGAGTTATTGTCCTTTGTAAATTTTCATACTTAATTTTTGTCCGGGCAGTAACTCAAAAAGTATAAAAGGCATCAAGATGAAACTTCATAAGTGGATATATCTCATTGAGGGGGAGTGCAGTGACCAAGAACCATAACTCTGTCACATAATTTTAGAGTTATTGTCCTTTGTAAATTTTCATACTAAATTTTTGTCCAGGCTTAGTGGGTCTTCATCCAATTAAATTAATTTATGTGTTGATATTATTATACCCCCCACAAACGTAGTTTGGGGGGGTATATAGGAGTCACCATGTCGGTCGGTCGGTCCGTCTGTAGTTTTTTGTCCACGCTATTTCTCAATAACTACTGGATGGATTTCAAACAAACGTCATAGGAAGCTTCACTATCAAGCACAGATGTGCATATTATGAAATGGTTGCGGTTGACTGATTTTCTTTTGAGTTATGGCCCTTTGCTGATTTTCTGGAGTTTTCTTTTTCCACGCTATTTCTCAATAACTACTGGATGGATTTCAATCAAACTTCATAGGAAGCTTCAATATCAAGCACAGATTTGCATATTATGAAGTGGTTACGGTTGACTGATTTTCTTTTGAGTTATGGCCCTTTGCTGATTTCTGGAGTTTTCTTTTCCACTATTTCTCATTAACTACTGGATGGATTTCAATCAAACTTCATAGGAAGCTTCACTGGTGAGCATAGATGTGCATATTATGAAATTGTAATGGTTGACTGACTTTTTTTTGAGTTATGGCCCTTTGCTGATTTTCTGGAGTTTTCTTTGTCCATGCTATTTCTCAATAACTACTGGATGGATTTCAATCGGTCATAGGAAGCTTCAATATCAAGCATAGATGTGCATATTATGAAATGGTTACGGTTGACTAATTTTCTTTTGAGTTATGGCACTTTGTTGATTTTCTTGGAGTTTTCTTTGTCCAGCTATTTTCAATAACTACTGGATGGATTTCAATCTCATAGGAAGCTTCATACAAGCATAGATGTGCATATTGAAATGGTTACGTTGACTGATTTTCTTTTGTGTTATTGCCCTATGCTGATTTTCTTTGCATTATTTCCCAATAACTAATTTACTTTCTTTAGATACAGTTTTCCTCATCTAATTTATCTGTTGATGAACTTAGAACTTTATTACATATACAATTTTAAATTAGCTGGTCATTTAAATCTATTTTTAGCTCACCTGAGCACTTTGTGCTCAAGTGAGCTTTTAGGATCACTCTTCGTCCGTCGTCGTGCGTCGTCTGTCGTGCGTCGTCAACAATTTTCTTTAAACGACATCTCCTCTGAAACCACTGGACAGAATTTAATGAAACTTGGCAGGGATGTTCCTTGGGTGAGGCTCTACAAAAGTTGCTAAAATAAAGTTGATCCATGAAGAACTCTGGTTGCCATGGTTACAAAACGAAAAATAATTTAAAAACTTTAAAAATCAACCTCTTCAAAACTACTGGCCAGATTTCAAAATAATTTGGTACAGATGTTCCTTGGGTCAACCTCTACCAAAGTTGCTAAAATTATTCCGATCCGTAAAAAAACATGGCCGCCAGGGGCGGGGCTTATTTGCCTTATATGTATATAGAGAAACCTTTAAACAACATCTCCTCTGAAACCACTGGACAGAATTTGATTAAACTTGGCAGGGATGATCCTTGGGTCAACCTTCACAAAAGTTGCTAAAATAAACTTGATCCATGTAGAACTCTGGTTGCCATGGCAACAAAAAGGGGAAAAAAATGAAAACTTTAAAAATCATCTTCTTCAAAACTACTGGCCAGATTTTAAAATAAATTGGTACAGATGTTCCTTGGGTCAACCTCTACCAAAGTTGCTAAAATTATTCAGATCCGTAAAAAAACATGGCCGCCAGGGGCGGGGCTTATTTGCCTTATATGTATATAGGGAAAACTTTAAACAACATCTCATCTGAAACCACTGGACAGAATTTGATTAAACTTGGCAGGGATGATCCTTGGGTCAACCTTCACAAAAGCTGCTAAAATAAACTTGATCCATGTAGAACTCTGGTTGCCATGGCAACAAAAAGGGGAAAAAAATGAAAACTTTAAAAATCATCTTCTTCAAAACTACTGGCCAGATTTTAAAATAAATTGGTACAGATGTTCCTTGGGTCAACCTCTACCAAAGTTGCTAAAATTATTCCGATCCGTAAAAAAACATGGCCGCCAGGGGCAGGGCTTATTTGCCTTATATGTATATAGGGAAAACTTTAAACAACATCTCCTCTGAAACCACTGGACAGAATTTGATTAAACTTGGCAGGGATGATCCTTGGGTCAACCTTCACAAAAGTTGCTAAAATAAACTTGATCCATGTAGAACTCTGGTTGCCATGGCAACAAAAAGAAAAAAAAATGAAAACTTTAAAAATCATCTTCTTCAAAACTGCTGGCCAGATTTTAAAATAAATTGGTACAGATGTTCCTTGGGTCAACCTCTACCAAAGTTGCTAAAATTATTCCGATCCGTAAACAAACATGGCCGCCAGGGGCAGGGCTTATTTGCCTTATATGTATATAGAGAAACCTTTAAACAACATCTCCTCTGAAACCACTAGACAGAATTTGATTAAACTTGGCAGGGATGATCCTTGGGTCAACCTTCACAAAAGTTGCTAAAATAAACTTGATCCATGTAGAACTCTGGTTGCCATGGCAACAAAAAGAAAAAAAAATATGAAAACTTTAAAAATCATCTTCTTCAAAACTACTGGCCAGATTTTAAAATAAATTGGTACAGATGTTCCTTGGGTCAACCTCTACTAAAGTTGCTAAAATTATTCCGATCCGTAAAAAAACATGGCCGCCAGGGGCGGGGCTTATTTGCCTTATATGTATATTGGTAAAACTTTAATCAACATTTCCTCTGAAACCACTGGACAGAATTTGATTAAACTTGGCAGGAATGATCCTTGGGTCAACCTTCACAAAAGTTCCTAAAATAAACTTGATCCATAAAGAACTCTGGTTGCCATGGCAACAAAAAGAAAAAAAATATGAAAACTTTAAAAATCATCTTCTTCAAAACTACTGGCCAGATTTTAAAATAAATTGGTACAGATGTTCCTTGGGTCAACCTATTTATCTCAGGTGAGCGATTTAGGGCCATCATGGGCCTCTTGTTTATTATTATTATTTATTTATTAATTTATTTATTTATTTATTATGCTCACCGAAGGTGACGCATATAGTCGCCGCTTCGTCCGTCTGTCCATTCGTCCGTCACACTTTCCTTGTCCGGACTATTTCTCAGGAACTAACGGCTTGAATTCAACGAAACTTTATGGGAAGCTTTATTACCAAGAGGAGATGCGCATATCGTCAGCATGACCCGATTCCTTAATTTTTAGCTCACCTGAGCACAAAGTGCTCAAGGTGAGCTTTTGTGATCGCCCTTCGTCCGGCGTGCGTCGTCAGTCGTCCGTCGTCCGTCGTCAACAATTTGCTTTAAACGACATCTCCTCTGAAACCGCTGGACAGAATTTAATGAAACTTGGCAGGAATGTTCCTTGGGTGAGGCTCTACAAAAGTTGCTAAAATAAAGTTGATCCATGAAGAACTCTGGTTGCCATGGCAACAAAAAGAAAAATAATTTGAAAACTTTAAAAATCATCTCCTTCAAAACTACTGGCCAGATTTTAAAATAAATTGGTACAGATGTTCCTTGGGTCAACCTCTACCAAAGTTGCTAAAATTATTCCGATCTGTAAAAAAACATGGCCGCCAGGGGCGGGGCTTATTTGCCTTATATGTATATAGAGAAACCTTTAAACAACATCTCCTCTGAAACCACTGGACAGAATTTGATTAAACTTGGCAGGGATGATCCTTGGGTCAACCTTCACAAAAGCTGCTAAAATAAACTTGATCCATGTAGAACTCTGGTTGCCATGGCAACAAAAAGAAAAAAAAATATGAAAACTTTAAAAATCATCTTCTTCAAAACTACTGGCCAGATTTTAAAATAAATTGGTACAGATGTTCCTTGGGTCAACCTCTACCAAAGTTGCTAAAATTATTCAGATCCGTAAAAAAACATGGCCGCCAGGGGCGGGGCTTATTTGCCTTATATGTATATAGGGAAAACTTTAAACAACATCTCATCTGAAACCACTGGACAGAATTTGATTAAACTTGGCAGGGATGATCCTTCGGTCAACCTTCACAAAAGCTGCTAAAATAAACTTGATCCATATAGAACTCTGGTTGCCATGGCAAGAAAAAGAAAAAAAATATGAAAACTTTAAAAATCATCTTCTTTAAAACTACTGGCCAGATTTTAAAATAAATTGATACAGATGTTCCTTGGGTCAACCTATTTATCTCAGGTGAGCGATTTAGGGCCATCATGGGCCTCTTGTTCAAAGAGTTAAGGCCCCTTGACTTTTTGGCCTATAGTACATATTGCATGATTCTTGTCCGGGCTATTTCTCAGGAACTAATGGCTTGAATTCAATGAAACTTTATGGGAAGCTTTATCACCAAGAGTAGATATGCATATCGTCGGCGTGACCTGGTTCCTCAATTTTTCACAGAGTTATGGCCCCTTGATTTTTTGGCCTATAGTTCATGTTGCATGATTCTTGTCCGGGCTATTTCTCAGGAACTAATGGCTTGAATTCAATGAAACTTTATGGGAAGCTTTATTACCAAGAGTAGATACGCATATTGTCGACGTTACCTGGTTCCTCAATTTTTAAGAGAGTTATGGCCCCCTACTACCATGTTGTTGACTGATATTCATGTCATTTGCCTAATATATCAGGAGATATCATTTAAACAAAACCCCACAAAATTCAATATGCTAGTAATGTCAATCATAATCATGTCAGCTAATTGTTGTTTAGGCCATTATACACTATTTCAAATATCCAGTCATATGTCAAGAGTGTTGGTTAACCTCTTTGATATGAGCACACATTGAAATGTATGACTTAATTTTCAGTAGTATAAAAACTTAAAAAAAATCAATGAAAGATCTAATGAGTAACACGTATTATCATATTAAATAGTAAACTGTTACTAAGTCTCCAAATTAGAGTTGGTAAAACATCTCATCTGATGAGGAGAATAGATATGATTTAGGAATGGGGATTTCAACAGCTTTGAGCTGAAAGGTCCTAAGTAAAGTTTTGGGGGTGGGGCCTGACCCCTGTGTGATCTTGGGGGACACCAAAGTATTTACCATTTTATCTTCTGTCTCATCAAAAGGAACAAGAATATATAATATGGTTTACTATTTAGAGAGTTAAGAGCTTACCTTTTTTTTATGCTCACTGAAGGTGACGCATATAGTCGCCGCTTCGTCCGTCCGTTCGTTCGTCCGTCACACTTTCCATGTCAGGACTATTTCTCAGGAACTAACGGCTTGATTTCAACAAAACTTTTTATGTGAAGCTTTATTACCAAGAGGAGATGCGCATTACCTGGATTCTATACATGATAAGCATGTGCTGATCCCATTCCGGTCCTTAACATATCCTCCCACCCATTGACCAAGGCCTTATTTGTAACAATGACGTTCTTCGGGGAGCATCTGTCAGTTCTACTGACTTTCTTGTTTATTTTATTTTATTTTATTTTTGCATGTGCATGCTGTTCAGACTAATTTGTTTACGGTGCCCTTACTGAATTGATGAATGTTGGAATTTTTTGTTAAAGACAGCCACTGAACATAAGAAGATATTCTTTTTTTATTAGTCTTGTATAATTTGCCACTTGAATTCATCAATTCAGTAAATTCATCAATTCAGTAAATGTGACTTACCTCCTATAGCTGGGCACTTGATTGTAAACAAAGGCTGTGTGTGGGGTATTCATCACCTTTAGTGATAGCTCTAGTTTATTTTCCTTGTTGAGCCAATACATTTACATGTCTCTGACCTACATGTTATTTGTATTAAAATCCCTGTGACAAAGCGACATGTTGGGAGTATTTGCGCCATTACAATGGCAGTTCTAGTTAAAGCAAACATCCATCTGTTAATAGTCTGATTCTATCTAATCTCTGTCCAAACTGCTCAAAATTATGAACTGGCCTGTTGACCAAATTTTAAAGACTAAGGAAATTGGAGTCTATTTTTGAGACCACTGCGCATGACATTCATGAGTGGTTGTTCCACGTCTTTACAATTATGTGTGCTCATATTTAGAATATATAATCTAGGTGAAATACCCCTTTTTAAACATTCATTCTATGCTTACCTACACATTTAGATGTGTTTTTTGTCTGTTCATGTTTAGTGTTCACATCTGTCACCAAAGGTCAGGCCCCACTACCTTAATTTTTACTTCTGACCCTATATCTCCAAAACTATTCAGATCCCCACCCCTAAAGCATTTATATCCTTGTTCCTCATGATGAATTTTTTGTCCCGGGGGCCCCTTTCCTTAACCTTAATTTAAAAAATTAGACCCCACCCATAAACCATATATATTCTTGTTTCTCATGATCAAATGGATAGAATGATCCCGTGAGCGTCCGTCGTCCGTCGTGCGGCGTCAACTATTTTTAGTGTTAACAAGTGCTTTTGTTGTATTTTGTGTTTGAACAGCATTATAAATGTTTAATTAAAATACAACAGCAACTTTAAGTGATCAATGTGATTCCGATATCATACATTGTTTGATATCCAGCTTCAACATTCATCAGGTTAGAAATTTTAAGTTACTTGTACCTTAATCAATATTTTAACAAACTGTGTATGGCCATACAGGTTATAGCTTGTCAAATTATGTTAACAGTCCGTTGCGTCAGGCATTTCGTTTCATTAATTATCTATGGCAATATTTCTTTTGCCTTTTTAGCTCACCTGAGCAAAGCTCAGGGTGAGCTATTGTGATCCCGTGAGCGTCCGTCGTGCGGCGTGCGACGTCAACAATTTTTAGTGTTTACACTCTATCACCTTTATTTCTTAAGCAATCATCTTCAGACTTAAAGACAATATTTATGACCATAAGGTCTCGATTGAGTTTGATTATGGCTGAGATTCATCAATTAGGTCAGGAGTTATGCCCCTTTTAATATTCAAAAAATGCCATATTTCACGTTGTTTACACTCTAGCATCTTCATCTTTTGAGCAATCATCTTCAAACTTTATGGCAATGCTTATGACCATAAGGTCTCGATTGAGTTTGATTATGGCTGAGATCTCAATTAGGTCAGAGTTATGCCCCTTTTAATATTCAAAAAATGCCATATTTCACTTTGTTTACACTCTAGCATCTTCATCTTTTGAGCAATCATCTTCAAACTTTATGGCAATGCTTATGACTATAATGTCTCGATTGAGTTTGATTATGGCTGAGATCAGTTGATTAGGTAAGGAGTTAAGCCCCTTTTAATATAAAACAAGGCAGTCCAAAGGACAGCTATATCCCCCGCCGCTGGCCAAATATTAGAATTTGTTTGGTCATAGGATTATGTTCACCTTAACCTGGCATGGTTGTAGCAGACATAGAAGATCAGTTTAAGACAATTTAACTTTCCGGAGTTATGTATGAATCTCAGAATTCGGAGGCACATATATTAAAAGTTTACTGACAAGTTTTACATGGGAAACAGTACAAAAAGTGAACATCAATGAAGTATAGGATGTGTTAGATAACCACAAAATACATGTGTAACTCAATTAAAAACTTTATATATCATGACATAATTTGTATGATTGTGAACATGACATACTATTATTTACCGAGTACAATAAATCACTGTGGAAGTGCAATCCAGGTCAAGAAGTGGTCTGTGTAAGGCAAGGGGAACACTCCTGAATGAGATATGGAGCGGACACGAAAATAACATTTGACCTGCAAGTATGACCTTGACCTTGAGCCAGCGTGACCGCCTCATACCTTCTGCACATCAGCTCCATGAGGTTAACATTTTAGAAAAAGTTTGAAGAAAATGTGTCCAAGCGTTCATGAGATATGGAGCGGACACGAAAATAACATTTGACCTTCAAGTATGACCTTGACCTTGAGCCAGCGTGACCACCTCATACCTTCTGCACATCAGCTCCATGAGGTTAACATTTTAGAAAAAGTTTGAAGAAAATGTGTCCAAGCGTTCATGAGATATGGAGCGGACACGAAAATAACATTTGACCTTCAAGTATGACCTTGACCTTGAGCCAGCGTGACCGCCTCATGCCTTCTGCACATCAGCTCAATGAGGTTAACATTTTAGCTGAGTTTGAAGAAAATGTGTCCAAGCGTTCATGAGATATGGAGCGGACACGAAAATAACATTTGACCTTCAAGTATGACCTTGACCTTGAGCCAGCGTGACCGCCACATGCCTTCTGCACATCAGCTCAATGAGGTTAACACTTTAGCCAAGTTTGAAGAAAATGTGTCCAAGCATTCATGAGATATGGAGCGGACACGAAAATAACATTTGACCTTCAAGTATGACCTTGACCTTGAGCCAGCGTGACCACCACATGCCTTCTGCACATCAGGTCAATGAGTTTAACACTTTAGCCCAGTTTGAAGAAAATGTGTCTAAGCGTTCATGAGATATGGAGCGGACACGAAAATGTTTCGGACACACTGACGGACGGACGGACTGACGGACGGACGAAGGGCATTCCTATAACCCCCCTCCCGCTTCGCGGCGGGGGATTAAAAATGCCAGATTTAACGTTGTTTACACTCTAGCATCTTCATCTTTTGAGCAATCATCTTCAAACTTTATTACAATGTTTATGACCATAAGGTTTCTATTGAAATTAAAAAATGCCATATTTCACTTTGTTTACACTCTAGCATCTTCATCTTTTGAACAATCATCTTCAAACTTTATGACAATGCTTATGACCATAAAGTCTCGATTGAGTTCGATTATGGCTGAGATCCGTCAATTAGGTCAGGAGTTATGCCCCTTTTAATAAAAAAAATGCCATATTTCACGTTTTTTTTTAAATTTAACCAATTTTTTTTTAAAATTTTTTAAATTTAAGAATTTCTATCACAATCGGGTTCAATCATAACTGATATTGACTTGTAAATTCAGGAGTTATGCCCATTTCACCATAAAAAAAAGCTAGATTTCACTTTTACACTCAAGCATCTTTATTTCTTAAGCAATCATCTTTCTCAGGTGAGCGACCAAAGGCCATCTTGGCCCTCTTGTTTGATGTTCACATGGGTCATCAAGGGGTCAGGCCCAACCCCCTCATTTTTACTTGTGACTGGGTTATTTCTTTAACTTCGTTTGGGAGACTTAGTAACTGTTCACTCTTACAATTATTACTCATTTATATTTGATATTTGACTTGACTATTTGAGTACACTATTTTGATGGTATTTCACCTCATGCAGTGTTGGAATTTGGAATTAATCTGGGTTTAAAATTTACGGTAGCTTCAACAGTATTTCAGTCATATTGCGACATCCAGCTAATTACAATTGGAGGAAGACCCCGAATTGCACCAAGGCATCTGAGTAGAACCACCAACCTACAGCAAGCCAGCTGGAAGGATTTGATATTTGAAAAATATATTTTGTCATTAAAACGTTCAGAAAGAGAGAAGGAAAAGAGTGTGTTAAAGTAATGAAACAAATATTAATATGCATGCTAAACTGAGAAATTTTATAATGATGTTTAATCAATGTAATAAATGACATTGTTATTTGTAAATTAATATACAAAAACAAGAATTGGAAATGCGTGTCTGATTGGACTAACCATGCAAGCATTACTGATTGATTATATCAATGTGGCCAGCATATTGTGTGCCACTTCTGTTTCAGTTCAGGGGGGTTGTCAGTCGCTACTGTTGAGTCTCAGTTACGCAATTTATACATGTGTGAAGCATGCATTTAGCTTTATTTGACCACCCTGCTGATGGTTCCTGTGGGTATTTAGGGTGACTGTTTGCAATGGGCAGAATTTACCCTGGTATACAAAATTTCCCATTTTGACACTGAAATTGCATTAATGACTCCCAAATATTTCAAAATTTGTCTCCATTATCTTTATAACAAGGGGTAATTTGTCACCTATTTGAAAATATCAAGGGAAATCCCTGAATGGGATAACAGGAGGGGATGGCCCAGTATTTAGTTTATCATCCTCTCTATTTTCCCAAAGAACACTCCTAGAGTAAAGATCAAAATGGAGATAACTGCATGCCTGTTAACAAATTTTCAGAGGGTTTTAAGATTCTAATTTGATCAACAACCGCAGATAAAAAAAGATACCAACCCATGAAGTGTTTCAAGGACTTTGTTTATCAGGTTTTTTTCTTTATTATGAGTATAGATAGCGTTATATGGCACTGTGCATACCTGTAAAACGGAGATAATGTGGCTATTATGTCTGATTCATAGATTACAGAGTGAAATATGATAGATTTAGGGTTACTAAGGGGGGATTGCTGTGATCTGATATTTTAATATTGAAGTGTATAATATACATTTAAATTGTTATAGGGTAATTGACATTGAGTTACGCTTGTGCGCACTAGGAGATTTGTCAGTAAAGTAAATTATAAAGAAATCTAAATTAAAACAAAAGAGCATATACCACACAGATAAACAACTCTTTTTTAAGTTAAGAAAATAGAGATAAATTTTGACTTCAAGAATTTGAAAACGGATATTTTATCAAACTCGGCAGTCAAAAATAGTGATAAAGATTCTGACTCTCTATCTGACTTATAATTTGTTTGAGTAGGTCAGTCCTTTTGTTTTTGGACAGGGTAGCTTGCAACGCTGTTCCATGGTAGCACACATTTCTGCATCGCACAACGTTTCAGTTCTATATTTAGACACTGACTTCCCTTTGTTTTTCCTACTCGGAGAAAAAGTTTCAAATTTTGTTTTTTGTCTCATCACGAAATGGTTATAATTTCATGTTTATTTCTGTACGATTGCGTTACGTCGAAACTGATTTAAAATGTGTTGATCACAGGAGTTTAAAGTTCTGTCAGTAAATAAGTAATATAGTAACCCAACAATTTTGCTCCTTTTCCTAAGTAAACAGTTTCTCATCAAAGCCATTTGCTATCGTCACACAATTACAGCTTTGGGGATAAATATTTAGATATTTTATTTTGTGATAAAATGTTTTATTTTGTGATAAAATTGTTCTAATGCAAAAGGGTTTTAATATATTTACAGTTATGTTGATTTGAAACATTTTATATATTGCTATTTTAATAATTAAATATTTAAATAAAATATAATCATAACTAATGGGGAAAGTTACCCATCAGGAGACTTTACTCTTACGTACTTTGTATTTCAGTATGTTGGTAGTCAAAAGTAAATAAGAGTGACATCCCCCATCAAAGTAAACCCTAATATGTCTGAGCGAATGGCTCTGACGACCAACTGTCTGCTCAGAAAAATGAACAAAGTCTGCTGAGTTATTCCTGTTGAATGGCATGATTGAAAATACCATTTGTTGTTTTGGGTGCATTTTAGTATTCTTTATTGAGTAAGCTCACTAGATTGCTATCATTCATTATTCTAAACGTATAATTCAACCAAACATAAGTTGGGTGGCGAAAAGGCATTGCACTCCTTCGTTGTGTTTTTTAGCTAACCTGAGCATATGTGCCCAGGATGAGCTATTAGGATTGTTGAACGTCTGTCGTTTGTCATCCGTCCACAGTTAGTTGTTTATAATCTAGCATTATTAATTCTCAAGCAATCATCTTCAAACTTTATGACAATAAGATTGTTTATAACCAAAATCTTTTGATCAAGTTCAATTATGGCTGATATCGACCAATAAGGTCAGAAGTTATAATTATGCTTCTTTTAATATAAAAAATGCCAGATTTCACTTTGTTTACATGCTAGCGTCTTCATTTCTTGAACAATCATCTTTAAATATTATGACAATAATGATGACCATAATCTCTAGATCAAGTTTTGATTATGGCTGATGTAGGCCAATTAGGTCAGAAGTTATGCCCCTTTCAAAAAATGCCAGATTTCACTTTGTTTACACTCTAGCATCTTCATTTCTTAAAAAAATTTCCACAATGCTTATGACCAATTATGGCTGATATTGATAGGTGAGGAGTTATGGGCCTTGAAGTATAAAAAATGCCAGATTTTTTCTTTTTTGTAACACTGGCATCTGCAATACACTTATACACAACAATAGTGACAACATCATCTCAGTTGAGTTTGATTAAAGCTAATATTTGACTAATAGAGCTACATTTTGGGCCCCTGAAATATTAGATCATCACATATATTTGCTGTTTTTACACTCTTAAATCTTTATTTCTTCAGCAGTGTAGGCAATGTTTCTCAGGAGAGCGTTTTCAGGGCCATCTTGGCCCTCTTGTTATTTTATATGGGGCTTTATTATATATTTATAAATCTTTTACTATATTATTCTTCCAGAATAATTCCAGAACTTCCAACTCCTATGGTTTAATAAACTGTATTGTAAATGAAAAAATAAAGTATGCAAGAGAAAAAATCGAGCCTCATTCAGAAATATTTTGATTCAAAACTGGCTGGATAAAATTGCAACAGTTTGCAGCAGTTGGCCCAGTGGTGCAGTGGGTAACTGTTCGTCATCCTGAAATGGCGTTAGAAAGGGGTGTGGGTTCGAGTCCGAGTGAGAGAACATATTTTTACAGGTCTCCCTCTCTCTCTGTTTTGGAGGAACAGTACCTCTACCTTCAGGAGGAGGAATTTTTGTGTCGTTTCCCTCGGTAGGGGGTATTTTAGGCAATATTTGCTGCACAAACATACAAATTACAGTAATTATATTAATAGAAATTTACAAAATAGTTCCAGTCAAGTAGCTTTATTGTGTTACACTGAAATGGAAATCAAATTGTATACATTACAACAATCTACCACTTGACCATTCTTGTTATTTATGTGAGTTTTCCATTGTAGGGGGAATTTTGAGTGAAAATGGGGAAAAATAACATACTTTTTGGCTGAGAGAAAAGTACCCAATAACGGCATTATAAAATGGATATTGAGAGCCCTGCTTTACAATATTTTTAGCTCGCCTGAGCACAACATGCTCATCATCATGTTGAGCTATTAGGGTGGGTCAGTGTCTGGCGTCCATGCGTCCATACATGTAGTCAACAGACTTTCTTTTAAACAACATCTCCTCCTAAACCGCTTATTTGATTTTGACCAAATTTCACAGAATTGATCATTATGAGGTCCTCTATCAGAATTGTTTAAAATTGTTTTGATTGGTTGAAAAAGGTCACAGAAGCTGAAAATAGATTTTAAAAATGCAATCTTTGAAAATCTTCTGTAAAACTGCAGTACCTATAGAGCTTAGATATTTGGTGTGTAGCAATTGTCTAGTGGACCTCTACCAAGTTTGTTCAAATCATGACCCTGGGGTCAAAATTTGCCACGCCCCAGAGGTCACTAGAAACTAGAAAAATCTTATTGTCAGAAATCACAAGGCCTGGAGTCTAGATATTTAGTGTGTAACATGGCCTTATAGACATCTACCTATTAGGTTTGTTAAAATCATGTCCCTGTGGTCAAAATTGGCCATCCCCAGGGTTCATTTGATTTTACATTGACTGAAATAGGATAACTTGTCAGAAACTAAAAGGCCTGGAGTTTAGATATTTGGTATATAATATGGCCTAGTGGACATCTACCAGCTTTGTTCACATCATCTCCCTGGTGTCAAAATTGGCCTTGCCAAAGGGATCACTTGATTTTACATAGGCTTATAAATAATTATAGCAAAAACTAGAAAAATCTTCTTGTAAGAAACCACAAGGCCTGGAGTTTAGATATTTGGTGTGTAACCATATTGACATCTACCAAGTTCGTTCAAATCATGGCCTTTGGGTCAAAATTGGCCTTGCCCCAGGGGTCACTTGATTTTATATAGATTTATATAGGAAAAACTAGAAAAAATCTTCTTGTCAGAAACTAAAAGGCCTAAGGGAGTTTAAATATTTGGTATGTTATATGGCCTAGTGGACGCATCTACCAATTTTGTTTATATCATGGCCCCAGTGATTCAGATTGGACCCACTTTTCTTAGGACAGTTGTCCTAAATGGTCCATTTTGTTATGTCATTTGTCGTAAATTACAAAAAAAACAACTTAGGACAATTTTTTTTATAGTAAAATGATTTTTAAGACATTTAATGACACTTTCAAGTTTATTTATTCATATTCTTTTTGCTTTTAAATATATCATTCAATTTTGTTTCAGAACTTCAGTCAATTAAATAATTTTTAAATATGCAGTGATGACCATCTTTTGATACCTTGTTCACTCAATGAATGAAAAAAAATAATGTTATTCAAGTTAATATCTGGAGGGATGCATTTTTTTCAGCTTGAAAATAGTATTGTCACAAAAGACTCATGAATACAGCATTAAATTTTAATTAATTTATTAATTAATTAATAAATGCATTAATATTAAATTTTAAATGGATTTTAAAAAAAGATTAATATTTTGAATGTTTATCATATTAAATAAACATAGAATTGTAAATTTGGGACACAAGTCTACTCTTGGTTAACAGTCCACCATTTGTTTTTATGACTGCATGTCTCAATCAATTCTTTTAACAGGTCTGCATAGCCTTCTACATTATTGAAAAATAAATTTAATCTTCCTATCTACAATGTGAAAAATCCCCAGTTGTAAACTTGTTTAAGTCGACAATGAAATTTATATAATGTGTATGCATGTGTGTTTATTTTTAGATATAGTGGATTCAAAATCCACTAATTCAATATACATGTATATGCCACTCCACGCAATGTCTGTATGGTGCAATTTGTATAATTGTCAGACTATTATAATAGTGATCCCAAGTTGAAATTTCATTGTCTATGATTTTTGTCTATTTTGCTTCAATTTCTTTTTTTTTTTCACCTGGCTAGGATATTTATAGCTCTTAAATCTATTGACGAAATTAATATGTTTTCTAGAATTATTTTTAAACCACAGGCAATGTAAAACTTTAAACATGGATGACTGCTTTTTGTGTTACTTAATTTGATCCTACATTTGGCAGTCATATGCCTTATAATACACAGTATCAGTCTTTTGAAGAGCATTTTGTCCTTGCATTGATTTTCTTCACCATTTAGACTGATTGAAAGACATAGACAGTTAATAGTTTGTGTGACATCCAGAATTTAAAAGAAAAATTGGAAATATACAATTCATTAATTTTGTCAGTTATACCGGCCCTCAGAATTATGTTGTCTTTGTTAATGTGGGCCCGCTGTGATACTTTGTATCACAGCTTTTTGAGCTCACCTGAGCACTTGTGCTCGGGTGAGCTTTTGTGATCGCCTTTTGTCCGTCGTGCGTCGTCAGGCGTCCGTCGTCCGTTGTCAACAATTGCTTGTGAACACTCTAGAGGCCACAGTTTTGGCCCAATCTTCATGAAACTTGGTCTCGGAGAGTTTTGGGGAAAAACCAAGTCAAATTCTGGAAAGAGGCCACAGTTTTTAAATTGGTCAGGATGTTTGTACTATATCTGATGAGTTTGAAATTGGGTCATGTGGGGTCAAAAACTAGGTCACCAGGTCAAATTTTAGAAAAACCTTGTGAACACTCTAGAGGCCACAGTTTTGGCCAAATCTTAATGAAACTTGGTCAGGATGTTTGTCTACATGATATCTCAGATGAGTTCAAAATTGGGTCATGTGGGGTCAAAAACTAGGTCACCAGGTCAAATTTTAGAAAAACCTTGTGAACACTCTAGAGGCCACAGTTTTGGCCAAATCTTCATGAAACTTGGTCAGGATGTTTTTCTACATGATATCTCAGATGAGTTTGAAATTGGGTCATGTGGGGTCAAAAACTAGGTCACCAGGTCAAATTCTTGAAAAACCTTGTGAACACTCTAGAGGCCACAGTTTTGGCCCAATCTTCATGAAATTTGGTCTGAATGTTGGTCTACATGATATCTTTGATGAGTTTAAAATTATGTCACTTAGGGTTAACAACTAGGTCACCAGATCAAATCTTAGAAAAATCTTGTGAACACACTAGAGGCCTACATTTTTTTCCCAGTCTTCATATAACTTGATATAATTGATGACTGCATGAATTCCCAGCTGAGTGCAAATTCAGGTATGATCAAAATGTAGGCCACTTAGTCAAATGTTAGAAAAACACTTTAGATGCCAGATTTTTTGTCATTTTGCCTAACACAGCCATCTTAATCAGGTGAGCGACACAGGGCCATCTTGGCCCTCTTGTTTTATATTACCTCATTTAAACCTAACAGCCCTTCAGTACATGTATGTATGACATTTGATACAACGTTGGACCAAGGAAAATCCATTCTCTCTCAAAAAGGACATCTATGTTTGCCATTAAAGCAGGTAGACATTGATATGAAATCAATACACAGTATAATCATACTGAGTCACTCTAATGGTGATTCACCTCTTTTGGTTCAAATATTATATACATGCATACTTGGATGCCTTTCTGCATGTTTCTAAAAGATTCCCAATGATGTACGGAAATATAATTTTTCCCAACTTGGGGCTCAGGGGTCCTTTTAAAAAAAGATATATGAAACATAAAAACCCTGGGATAATTGATTTACCATAATTATCATCTCAAAGGTACTGAAGAGTTGTTGAAAGTACAGACCAATCCCAGAGACCATCCCAGGTGGCTTAATGGTTAGAGCGTTCACCTCGGGAGCAGGAGGTCGTGGGTTCAATCCTTGGCCCCGACATACCAAAGTCGTAAAAAATGGCACTGTTATAGCTCCCTTGCTTGGCGCTCAGCATATAAGGGTAGTTGCAGAACTGGTTGGCCAGGTGTCAGGATAATGTGACTGGGTGTGGTACATGTATCAAGCCACATGTCTACGGCGTGATACTGCAGTGTGGCAGCACTATATTTGTCTCCAGTAGACATTGTCTCCAAATGACTGAAATACTGTCAATGGTACGTTAAATCCAATAAACAAACAAACCAATCCCAGAGGCTTTATTTAAATAATGCATGCAACAATTGTATACATTCTGTTTCAAGCATTCATACATCCACTTAAAGGTTTATAATGTGATTCACAGTGAGTCAGAGATTAAATAAAAGGCATGTACACAAAGAAGAATATTAGTGTCTGTTTTGCTGTCTGAGCGGAACTCACGTGTGTATGCTTGTAATTTATGCTTTTTGTAAGTTAATTTATTATACCTTTATAGATTATTTAATATTCACACACATGGTGTGTTCTAGATTATTTGAAATATATTCACTCATATTAATTTGAATACATGTTCAAGATAATTTGAATTATACAAACATTACTTGATTATACACACCCATTACATGTTCTTTGCATTAACAGAAGCTGATGACAGCCAAATCATCATTTTTTTTTGCTCTCTGAAAAAAAAAGGGAGCTGGGAGCATATAGTTGGCAACTTGTCCATTTGTCCATATGTCCTTTTTTCTAAGGGTGTAACGATATGCTTACCGAACGATACGATACATATCGCTACAGTGGTCATGATACCATACGTATCATGATACGGGCTTTTAAGTTTTGTCAGCCTTGTTTCCTATCTTTAAATGAAGAATAAATAATTAAGAAACAAAGATAAATTCATAATTGTTTAATATATTATTTTTAGCTCACCTGAGCACAACGTGCTTATGGTGAGCTTTTGTGATCGCCTTTTGTCCGGCGTCCGTCTGTGCGTGCGTCTTGCGTCAACTTTTCCTTTAAACAACTTCTCCTCCTAAACCACTGGATGGATTTTGACCAAACTTCACAGGAATCATCCTTATCATGACCTCTATCAAAGTTGTTCAAATTATTTTGATTGGGTGAATAAGTAGGTCACAGGAGTTAAAAATAGATTTTTAAAATGCAATCTTAGAAAATCTTCTCCTGCAAAACTGTAAGGCCTAGAGCTTTAATAATTGGTATGTAGAATTGTCTTATGAACATCTACAAAAGTTGTTCAGATCATGACCCTGGGGTCAAAATTGGCCCCGCCCCAGGGGTAATTTTATTTTTCATAGGTTTATATAGTGAAAAACTTTAAAAATCTTCTTCTATAAAACAATAAGGCCTAGAGCTAAGATATTTGGCGTGTAGCATTGTCTAGTGAATCTCTACAAAAGTTGTTCAAATTATGACCCTGGGGTTGGAATTGGCCCTGCCCCGGGGGTCACTTGTTTTACATAGACTTATATAGGAAAAACTTTAAAAATCTTCTCCTATGAAACCATGAGGCCTAGAGCTAAGATATTTGGTATGTAGCATCATCTAATGGTTCATTACCAAGATTGTTCAAATCATAGCCCTATGGTGATAAATGACCCCGCACCAGGGGTTACTTGTTTTACATAGAGTTATATAGGATACAGTGGCTTGTTAGCAGCAAAGAGTTTCTCTTGCAGCTGTCTCAAGATGAAGATAGCATCTGTGGTGCCCTGGCCAGTCACAAAGCCAAACTGCATAGAGTCGATGTTCACCATCCTGTGAATGAAGGTGTCTAGAACACGCTCCATTAATTTCAAAGCTAGATAAGTAAGCTTAAAGGGAAAACCTTGTAGAAACCATATGGCATTGTGCATGCAGCATTGTCTAGTGGATCATTACCAAAGTTTGTTTTTAATCATGGCCCTGTGTCAAAATTGGTCCCACTTTAAGTATGTTTATATTATAAACCATTGAAAGCAATATTTCTCCGGTGAGCGATTAAGGGCCATCATGGCCCTCTTGTTTATTATAATAAAGACAAATTAAGTTGTGCTTTCTGTAGAAACAATATTTATTTTTTTAATATTTAAATTATTTAAAAAAAAAATAAAAAAAATATCAGTAAAATAATTCACATAAAAACACTTTTTAGCTCACCTGAGCACAACGTGCTCATGGTGAGCTATTGTGATGGTCCGGCGTCCGTTGTGCGTCGTGCGTCGTCAACTTTTTAATTCAAACGACTTCTCCTCCTAAACTACTGGGCAGATTTCAATAAAACTTTACACAAATGACCCTTGGGTGACCCTCTTTCAAGTTTGTTCAAATGGTTCCAGTCTGTTGAATAACTAGGTCACAGGAGCTAAAAATAGACAAAAAAATTGCAATCTTTAAAAATCTTCTTCTCTGAAACCAAAAGGCACAGAGCTTTGATATTTGGTATGTAGCATCATCTAATGGTCCTCTACCAAGTTTGTTCAAATTATGGCCCTGGGGTCAAAATTGGCCCCGCCCCGGGGGTCACTTTATTTACATAGGCTTAAATAGGGAAAACTTAGAAAAATCTTCTTCTCCGAAACCGTATGGCCTAGAGCTTTGATATTTGGCATGTAGCATTGTCTAGTGGATCTCTACCAAGTTTGTTCAAATCATGGCCCTGGGGTCAAAATTGGCCCCGCCCCGGGGGTCACTTTATTTACATAGGCTTATATAGGGAAAACTTAGAAAAATCTTCTTCTCCGAAACCGTATGGCCTAGAGCTAAGATATTTGGCATGTGCATTGTCTAGTGGATCTCTACCAAGATTGTTCAAATCATGGCCCTGGGGTCAAAATTGGCCCCGCCCCGGGGGTCACTTTATTTAACATAGGCTTATATAGGGAAAACTTAGAAAAATCTTCTTCTCCGAAACCGTATGGCCTAGAGCTAAGATATTTGGCATGTAGCATTGTCTAGTGGATCTCTACCAAGTTTGTTCAAATAATGGCCCTGGGGTCAAAATTGGCCCCGCCCAGGGGGTTTCTTTCTTCAACATAGGCTAATAAAGGAAAAAATCTAGAAAATTTTCTTCTCTGAAATCATATGGCCGGAAGCTTTGATATTTGGCATGCAGCATTGTTACCTTGATCTTTAACCTATCTTTTGTAACTTTATGGTGGGACATTTTATCTTTACTCAGGTGAGCGGATTAGAGCCCTCGGGCTCTTGTTATATGATTTGATTTGTTGTTTACTGACAAAAATCTTATTTTAACGTCATTAATTAATCAAAAGTAATATCAAAACTACATGATAGCGCCGTATATATCGCAGACACTTAAATAAACTTATACAACTTATTTTTAATGCTTATTCCATAATAAATGCACTTGAAGTTGAAGCATCCACATTTATACCAAGGAAAAAACAGTTCCAATCGGATGAAGTTTTGATTTCAGACGTTCGATTAGCGATAATTTGCATCAAAGCATTTAATTGATCCCATTTTATATAAGTCAGTATCTTTCATATAGTTACCTGTTGAAATTGCGCTCTTTTACTAAAAAGGCAAACTGATCAATCTATCAAATTGATTTAAAAATACAGGGGTCATCAAACATTGTTGATGTTTTTCGCATATGACCGTCTTTGTGATGATTACGCAATTTTAGCAGTAAAACAGTAGCCAGTAGAGAGCGTGAAAGATGTTAATAAACATTATGAACGATACTATCTGAGTATTCCGTATCATTGCATAATTTGGAAGCATAAGAATGAGAGATTCCAAGAATGACTCTGCCTAGCCTTTTGATTTTTAGCTCACCTGAGCACAAAGTGCTCAAGGTGAGCTTTTGTGATCGCCCTTCGTCCGGCGTCCGTCGTCGTGCGTCGTCCGTCGTCCGTCGTGCGTCGTCCGTCGTCAACAATTTGCTTTAAACGACATCTCCTCTGAAACCGCTGGACAGAATTTAATGAAACTTGGCAGGAATGTTCCTTGGGTGAGGCTCTACAAAAGTTGCTAAAATAAAGTTGATCCATGTAGAACTCTGGTTGCCATGGCAACAAAAAGAAAAATAATTTGAAAACTTTAAAAATCATCTCCTTCAAAACTACTGGCCAGATTTCAAAATAATTTGGTACAGATGTTCCTTAGGTCAACCTCTACCAAAGTTGCTAAAATTATTCCGATCCGTAAAAAAACATGGCCGCCAGGGGCGGGGCTTATTTGCCTTTTATGTATATAGGGAAAACTTTAAACAACATCTCCTCTGAAACCACTGGACAGAATTTGATTTAACTTGGCAGGGATGATCCTTGGGTCAACCTTCACAAAAGTTGCTAAAATAAACTTGATCCATGTAGAACTCTGGTTGCCATGGCAACAAAAAGAAAAAAAAATGAAAACTTTAAAAATCATCTTCTTCAAAACTACTGGCCAGATTTTAAAATAAATTGGTACAGATGTTCCTTAGGTCAACCTCTACCAAAGTTGCTAAAATTATTCCGATACGTAAAAAAACATGGCCGCCAGGGGCGGGGCTTATTTGCCTTATATGTTTATAGAGAAACCTTTAAACAACATCTCCTCTGAAACCACTGGACAGAATTTGATTAAACTTGGCAGGGATGATCCTTGGGTCAACCTTCACAAAAGTTGCTAAAATAAACTTGATCCATGTAGAACTCTGGTTGCCATGGCAACAAAAAGAAAAAAAAAATATGAAAACTTTAAAAATCATCTTTTTCAAAACTACTGGCCAGATTTCAAAATAATTTGGTACAGATGTTCCTTAGGTCAACCTCTACCAAAGTTGCTAAAATTATTCCGATCCGTAAAAAAACATGGCTGCCAGGGGCGGGGCTTATTTGCCTTATAAGTATATAGAGAAACCTTTTAACAACATCTCCTCTGAAACCACTGGACAGAATTTGATTAAACTTGGCAGGGATGATCCTTGGGTCAAGCTTCACAAAAGTTGCTAAAATAAAGTTGATCCATGTAGAACTCTGGTTGCCATGGCAACAAAAAGAAAAAAAAATGAAAACTTTAAAAATCATCTTCTTCAAAACTACTGGCCAGATTTTAAAATAAATTGGTACAGATATTCCTTAGGTCAACCTCTACGAAAGTTGCTAAAAAAAATTCCGATCCGTAAAAAAACATGGCCGCCAGGGCGGGGCTTATTTGCCTTATATGTATATTGGGAAAACTTTAATCAACATTTCCTCAGAAACCAATTGACAGAATTTGATTAAATTTGGCAGGAATGATCCTTGGGTCAACCTTCACAAAAGTTGCTAAAATAAACTTGATCCATATAGAACTCTGGTTGCGATGGCAACAAAAAAAAATAAATGAAAACTTTAAAAATCATCTTCTTCAAAAATACTGGCCAGATTTTAAAATAAACTGGTACAGATATTCCTTGGGTCAACCTATTTTTCTCAGGTGAGCGATTTAGGGCCTCATGGGCCTCTTGTTGGTATGTAGCATGATCTTGACCTGATGAGCATGACCACAAAGCATGGAGTTTAAATATTTGGTATGTAGCATGGTCTTATGACTCTATACCAAGATTGTTCAAATTATGACCCTGGGGTCAAAATTGGCCCTGCCCCAGGGGTCACTTGATTTAACATAGGCTAATATAGAAAAAAACTTGAAAAATCTTCTTCTCAGAAACCACAAGGCATGGAGTTAAGATATTTGGTGTGTAGCATTGTCTAGTGGATCACAACCAAGTTTGTTCAAATCATGACCCTTGGGTCAAAATTGGCCCCGCCCCAGGGGTCACTTGATTTTACATAGGCTAATATGGAAAAAAAACTTGAAAAATCTTCTTCTCAGAAACCACAAGGCCTCGAGTTTAGATATTTGGTATGTAGTATGGTCTTATGACTCTCTACCAAGATTGTTCAAATTATGACCCTGGGGTCAAAATTGGCCCCGCCCCAGGGGTCACTTGATTTAACATAGGCTGATATAGGAAAAAAACTTGAAAAATCTTCTTCTCAGAAACCACAAGGCATAGAGTTAAGATATTTGGTGTGTAGCATTGTCTAGTTGATCTCTACCAAGTTTGTTCAAATCATGACCCTGGGGTCAAAATTGGCCCCGCCCCAGTGGTCACTTGATTTAACATAGGCTAATATAGGAAAAACTTGAAAAATCTTCTTCTCAGAAACCACAAGGCCTGGGGTTTAGATATTTGGTGTGCAGCATTGTCTAGTAGATCACAACCAAGTTTGTTCAAATCATGGCCCTGGGATCAAATTTGGCCCCACCAAGGGGTCACCTGATTTTACATAGGCTAATATAGAAAAAACTTGAAAAATCTTCTTCTCCGAAACCACAAGGCCTAGCCTTTTGATTTTTAATATGTAGCATGATCTTATGACTCTCTACCAAGATTGTTCAAATTATGACCCTGGGGTCAAAATTGGCCCCGCCCCAGGGGTCACTTGATTTAACATAGGCTAATAGGAAAAAAACTTGAAAAATCTTCTTCTCAGACACCACAAAGCATAGAGTTTAGATATTTGGTGTGTAGCATTGTCTAGTCAATTCTTACCAAGTTTGTTCAAATCATGACGCTGGGGTCAAAATTGGCCCCGCTCCAGGGATCACTTGATTTAACATAGGCTGATATAGGAAAAACTTAGGACTTATATTGGAAAAAAAACTAGAAAAATCTTCAAGGTCTGGAGTTAATATATTTGGTATGTAACATGGGCTAATAGACCTCTACCAAGTAGAGTGTGGTAGTGTGTAGCATTGTCTAGTCGATTCTTACCAACTTTGTTCAAATCATGACCCTGAGGTCAAAATTGGCTCTGCCCCAGGGGTCACTTGATTTTACATAGCTTAATGATACCAGGTGAGCGATCCAGGGCCATCATGACCCTCTTGTTATTGATTTTTAACTGCCCACAGCAAGTGTTTTCATTTAAGTAATATGCAATGTAGAGCGATATGCGTTATTTACCTCCCCTTTTGTTGCTTTTTAAGTTAATGGATGGGAAAATCGTATTGTTAGGATAATTTTTATTTCTCGGAGGTCTCGCCTTTTTACAGAGGGGAAGCCGCTGTTAAAAAAAAAAAAAGAAAAATAAAAAAACCTGGAAGTTAACAATACCGTACTGTACCGTGCAGACCTGGATGCGTACCGTGAACCGTACCATAAAGAAAATATTGTGGTATATCGTTGTATGGTATACCGTTACACCCTTACTTTTTTCTGTGCATCCATTGATCCAGAGGATGACTCAAAACCTAATGAAGAGTTTTACTTTCACAATTTGATCAAGGAGATTGAGAGGAAGTGTAGTGCAGAAGAACCATAACTCTGTTCTACTTTTGACCTTATATCTCAGAAATGTTCAGATCCCCACCCCTTAACCATATAATATCTTGCTCCTCATGATGAGACAGATTGATTGGTACTACTTTGGTGTCCCCGAGGTCACCCAGGGGTCTGGCCCCACCCCGTCAATTTTACTTCTGACCTTTATTTAAAAAAAACAAACACTGAGATCTCCACCCAAAAACCATATATATTCTTGTTCCTCATGATCAGATAGATTGAATGGTACTGAATGATTGTCTAAGAGAAACTTATAAACTTTTTATACTGTTACTTTTTCACTGAACCCTTTGAGATATTGCTTAAAACTAATATATTTTATATCTTTGTTTTTTTTTAGTTTTATAATTTTTATACTTATACATTTTATCCTTTGAGATTT
>CM037787.1:13274807-13324807 GCA_021229015.1 Solen grandis | reverse complement strand
CTAAGCTGACATGAATTATTATTTTAATCTACCTCGGTAAGAATGGAATTTTCCTGAACTAGTTGATTTAATACCATGTAAGTTTAGAATGTTACAGAGATAATGAACTGATCCCTTGTGAATTGGGAAACAAGTTTCTATAACTAAAGATGATTCATTAGCAAAGTTCCCATGTGAATTATTACTGGGAATATTATGAAAACCATTGATCAATTAACCCTACTATGCTTTCTATTTAGAATTGGTGATGATGTTCATCTTGCAGTCATTGAAACAACATACATATAAACACAGTTGACAGTGACCCCTTACCTACCTTTATTGATGCTGATAGTTTACCTGTAATGATATCATGTTGCCTACCTTTATTGATGCTGATAGTTTACCTGTAATGATATCATGTTGCAGCTGTCATCAAGAAAGACCATCAGTATCCACCCCTCGTCTGCCTTGTTCCACTGTAAACCTGCCTACGTCGTGTACAACGAGCTGGTACAAACCTCCAAGTGCTATATGAGGTAGGTCAAGGTCACGTGCAGCACAGGTTTATTGTGCCTCTGTAGCCCCTCACAACTGGGAGGTTGAATTCTGCATTTCTTCCACCTATAGTTTGCTTGATGTTGCAATATGCTGAAAAATTATTGCGGCAACAGTAAAACTCCAAAACAACATCAATCATTACAACAAATCTTCATTTTTCTTTTTTTTTTCACCTGGTTTAAAAAATAAAACATTTCGTTAATAATTGGCAGGAAAATATTTCTTTTAATTTACCATACATCCCACATCGAACAAGTTTGTGCCAAAGGAAATTTGTAATAGTAACATTTTTAATCTACAATTTTAACTTCTTATACTACTTACATAATTTTTTTGGATCAGCACGTTGCGCTTAGTAAGGTCTTGAAAATGTTGCCACTAACAATCGCCACTAACAGTGATCGAACATGCAACCTGTGGATCAGTACTTGGGTGTCCACTTCCACTGGATCATGATGCTGTATGGGTTTCTTATTCATTTACAAGGCTATCTTCTTGTCCAGGGATGGTATAAGTACCTGTGTATAGGTGTGGTCTTAGAAATACAAGGCACCATGGTCCAGTGGTAACGTATCCGATTATGGATCCGAAGGTTGTGGGTTCGAACCCTGTTGGAGGCAAGAATTATTCATGACCTTCCCAGGTGCAAAGTACTGGTCCAACCCAGGAACTGTTGAGAGGGATAAGTATACGTTGTAAGGACTTGTTTCTAAATCGACGTAAAATAAATAAGTTTAAACTTATACTTGAATAGTCTTAGAAATATAGGATTATGCAGCTCTCAAGAGTGTCAGTTTGAAAAGTTCATAGATATTTATTAAGTAACAGGCAGATCTAAACAGATGTTTGGTTAGAAGAATGTTAGAAGAAGAAAGGAACAAATAGATGTCTTTTTTTAGAAAACAGATGTTAATGGTTGGTTAGAAGATATGTGAAAATGAAGACAGATTACAGGCATGAAGCATGTCAACTGCATCAACTCATGTGAGGAAGCTCAAGAAATTAAGGATAAAACAGATAAAACAAAAAACTTAAACTTGGAGAGAAAGAGGAACAATGTCATAAAATGTGTCTGAGAATAAGGAAGTTTACAGTTCATGTTGTGCTTTCTGCCAGATGTCACAAATGACATTCAGTGATGGCTACATTTCATAAAGTCTTTGTCATGCAAGTATTATTATACCATATGTAGTGGTTCCCTCCTAGACTAACACTTCACCAGTTGACTTTTCTGGTGTGTACTTTATCCTCCTTTGGGGAATCAGTGTAAATGTACTATGTTGAGAGACATAAGCAATTGGTAATATTTTCTTTTCGTATTTCCCCCAGGGACCTATGTGTGGTAGACGCAGACTGGTTGTACGAGGCAGCACCTGCTTATTTCAAGAAGAAAAAACCAGGCGGGTGACACTGTGGTAGCAGCAAGCTGTTGTTACATGTTAAGTAGATCTACCGGTGCTATGTATAAAGTGGTATAGGATGGTGACAGATTGTCAGAGACATGTGCATGTAGACACTGTAGTGTTGTTATATATATATATAGATATAGTTCCCCGAAAAAGAAAGGAGATAATAAACTGAATAAAAATGGTGGGAATTCTAAGGCATGAACAACCAGAATAACAGTTTTCTCTTGTAGCTTACAAAGAACAAACAAAAGGTTTGTTGTTTCTTGTTGTTTCCAAAATAAGTGGAAATTAAAAAAAAGTGTTAAATTTTTTTAAGTTTTAAGTAGGTACTCCGTTTATTCCTTTTGAGAAATGGTAGAACTTGCTTTGTCGGAATAATTTTAGGTTTTTTTTGAAGATTTTGGAATTTCTCAGCTTTTTTTGAAGCATGTGAAAATATTTTTGCAATGAAAGTTGATATTAAGTATAAATAAGGAATTGCTTATTTGAAAAGATGTGCAATCAGAATATTTGATAAGAGGATCCTTGTCCTAGATTTTAACCATATTTTAATCTTTTCAGTTTCTGGATGGGCTCAAATACATTCAAGTCAGAAGTTCTATTGCTTTTATAATACCCCCTGCAAACCAAGTTGAGAGGGGGTATATAGAAGTCAGTCTGTTGGTCCGTCCATCCATCCCAAAAACTTGTGTCGCAAACTACTTCTACGTTTCTTAACCAATTTGGTTCAAATTTTGTGTGTGCATTGATAATCTGATGGAGAGGTGCGTAACATAAATTTCACTTAAGGATTGCAGAGTTATTGCCCCTGAAACAACTCTATCTATCTTGTAATGTGAACTACTTCTACATTTCTTAACTGATTTGCTTAGAATTTTGTATTGATAATCAGATGGATTTTTTTATAGTCCTTTTAAATCTGTAGTTGACGGATAGAGAGCTAACAAATCTGAAAGCTTGTACCTGCTTCTAGCTTAAGATGATGGTCTGTGCAGGGCTCCATGTTCTGCTGTCCATAAATGGGACAGGACAAATTGATGAGGTCTATCAGTCACATAAAAACTGGATGTTGTTGAACGTTTCACTACACAAATTAACTGTGGTCGAAACTATGTAACAGTAAATTCTAAATATAGTCACTTTCTAACAAGTAATTCCCAAATACATTGTTAAATTCTGGGAATATCCAAAGATGAACAGTTCACAAACTATTTTGTCACTTTCCAACGTGTAATATCCAAATACAGTCACTTCTTTTTCCAACAATCAATTCCAAGATTTGCAGTCACATTCCAACACAAAGGTTAGTCAGACATCATTTGTAGGTAGAACACGGTAGTCTATGTCTTAAATTACTGAAAAGATTTCAGTTGGATGTTATCCAAGTAAACATATAAACTTAAATGCAATGTTTTATTAATGCGAGGCATAAATTTACTTGTGAATATTTTATTGTATATAAAGTGAACAGTGGCTTTTTCTGTATACTGTTAATAATGAAAGTTGTGTTTGCAATAGTAATGTTAATCTTTTTGATTAATAATGTTTTTATGAAGCAAGGCAGCTATATACCGGCCCAACTCAATTTTTTCAGTTAAGTCTTGCCATCACCGATTGTAAAATCATTAATTTTCATTGACATCAAATTTCGTTATGTACCTAAAGGAATTTCATGGGTACATTTATTCGTGGAGCTATCTTCTAGAAAACGTAAGGACTATGTAAGAGACAAGTTTTCGTGGGAATTATTATTCGTGGATATAATCATCGACGAAAATTAGTGTCCCACAAAAATTAATGATTTCACAGTTTATATATATATATATATTATTTGTTTTCAACGATGTGATACAATGTTGTAAGTTAAAATGTCTGAGCATTAAGAAAATTATTATTTGTAAGAATTTTGACTCAAATTTCACCAAAAATTTAATAAGTTGGAATACTTTGTTCTTCAAAGCATTTGACTTGCCTTTAAGTTATAATGGTGGAAAAGGGCTCCGATTTTTTATTTCAAATGTATTTGAAACATATTGCCAACCATTATTTTGACATGCACATGGAATATAACAAAGAATGTTAGTTAACATTGTCATTTCATGATCACCTTGTTATTGATGCTTTGTTATAATAAATATGAGAACTATTATGTTTCTGTTTCTTTCTCATGCGTATACACCAGTAATACAGTTCACATATGCTACTCATACATTCATTAAGATTGACTGTCAAAACTTTTGGTTGGTATACTCAAAAAATGTGAATAAAAGCAATTTTTCAAAATTTTTCATGCATTAATTATACCGGTATGTTCCTCTGGTATGCAAGAGTGTGATGGGGGTATTACATGTTTTACACAGAAAGTGCCCAGTATAGCTTATAGCTCCATGGACCTCTTGTGTATAAAGTTAAACTTCTTATTTTAACACTACAGGCATTGCAACCTCTTATAGACATAGAAACCTCTTATAGACTTACAGGCATTGTAACCTCTTATAAGGGCATCATGGTTCAATGGTAATGAAAGTTGTGGGTTCGAACCCCACTGGAGGCAAGAATTCTTTACAACCCTCCAGTGCACAAAGTACTGGTCCAACACAGGAACCATCAGGAGGGATTAGTATAAGTTGTAAAAACTTGTTTCTTAATCAACATAAAATAATAAGTTTAAACAAAACCTCATTTAGACATACAGGCATTGCAACACCTTGACAGAAAAAAAGTTGACCCAGGAGATGTCTGATCAGGGTCTCATTTTGTTGCTCATAATAATGTCAATATGTGGCAGTTTATATGTCTATGTATCTCAACATTTATCAAAAGATTTGTTTCTATAACTGGTGGATGTGTGACCGGTTTCAGGTCTCAACTGCACTTAGGCGAAAAAAAAAGTTGTTTCCACTAACATCTCTGAAAAAAATAGGGTCGGTAGGTCGGCTTAACTTTTTTTTTAAACTTATTTCCATTTTTACCATATTTTTTTGAGGAATTGACAAAAAACAGCGTTTTCCAACTGTAATAGCCCAAAAACTACGAAAAAAAGTCTAGGGTCAGTACAAAAAGATAGGGTTGGTCAGGTTAGTGGAAACAAGTAACTTTTTTTCATTACTCCTTAATAGTGACACTCGGTTCGAAAAGAATTGCGCACTTGTTTTCTGTGATTTTTCTTGAAAGCCTATATATTTGGTATGAAATTTGAAAAAAACAACAAAAAAAACAACTAAAAATCTCTCCAAGCCACGTGGTCTTTGACAAGTTCAAACAAGAAATATATTGTCCGAAAATTGAAATTGATATGTTGGCTAGATATTGAAGTAATTAAAATTTAAAGTTCTTTTGGAACCGAGTGTATTTTAACTGAGTGTATTTGTAATATACATGCAATGCATTATTACTATTTCATATTTTTTTAGGTTGGATAATAGTACTGCCAAGACATTCTGTATTTCCAGATTAAGACTACACTACAAATACATTGAACAATAAAATCAGAGCTAACTTGTCAATTTCAAACTTCTTGTACAGTATTGAGAACCATGGATCTCTAATATTCTAGAAATCAATTATCTGTTGCCCTGAGTATCCATGTTTCAACTTAACATCACCAATCCTTATCTCAATTAGGAACCTACCAACTCCCACTATACATTAAATAGCATGGTCAAATTCGAATAACACTTGTCATCTTTCCAAAAACATGTTACTATGCCTATTGCTAGTTTGAAAGAAACAAGATATAAAAGCATTTTAAAAATACAAATAAAATACATCTTTTTTTAAAATATTTTTCTGATTATTTTATCCATTTTTTTTTTTTTTTTTTCATTTTTTTTAAATTTTTGTTGCCTTTTTCTAATAGGTATCCTCCACCTCCTTCAAATTTCACAGTGCCCACCAACAATATTAAAAAAAATTTATTGAAACAAGTTATAACACACCCACTTTTTTTTTTTTTTCCTTTTAATTTTTTTTTTTTATTTTGGAGATTTTTTTTCTTTTTTTTTTTCCATTTTATAACTTTTAAGATTTTTTTTTAAAGATTTTCTTACAATGAAATCAACAATACACATTTCTAGATGCAATGTACAAAACATCTACCATGGCTATTACAATATTCAAATACAAGCAAATACATAGTCATCAAACAAAAGCATGGATCCTATTCATTATGTATAGATCTATATATACATGTAACCGTCTCTTTAATTATAGTAGTTTACTTGAAAATGACATGTAATATAGGTATAGGTAAATCTTTGATAAAATAACTTGAAAGTCAAGATAGTTTGATATTACAATATATAAATCTATCTTTTAGCTTGTTCTATGAAAGGAAAAATTCTTCTCAATTTTTTGACATCGTTATTAAGTCTCCATGGCAGCCATATAAACCCTCAAATAGAGAAAAATCAAACATTAATCTGATATGACATGACATGTGTTCTTGTCCTTGAACAAGATGAATGTTATGTGTTCAATAAAAACCGAACTTGTCCAATTATGTGGCGTAGTAATGTCATTAAAATTAGATAAACTTGTAAATCATATGAAATTGGGTAACACATCAAAATGAATAATAAACAAGATATATAAACATACAGGTAGTTATACTACTCATATTTATCAAAACACCAGCAATTATAAGCAATAGGTAAAAACGTTGTATACACATCATGAAGTACAACATTAGGTTATAACCTTAACCATCATTAAGGGATTTTTTCACAGTCCAAACCTTTTTAATCATATTAGACCCATTTTCAAAACAAAGTTGGCATTGCTATGCATTTAACAAATGATTGCACTTGTCGGAATAATATTGAGCAGAGGTCTATCACAGCACCATAATTATATTTCAGTCGGTCAAAAAGTACAGGTAATATATATATATTCATAATATCAAAAATCTGTTCTCTGATGTTCTGATTATAATAGAAACAACAGAAAACAGGATGACACAGGAATCAGTATTTAAAGAGAATGACATATCACAGAAAGTTAAAAATTGTACAGATATCGTCTTACCAGGACTAAAAAATGTTGCCTTCATTAGATTCAAAACAATTATTCAACATTATGAATAACAAATGTAAGCCCGGATTTATACAGGCTAGAGTACAAAATTTGAGCTTTGGCTAAATCACTCCAAGTAAAAGGTATCTACCGCTCATACTATTAGATTAAGGGTACCAGAAAAAGCCCAGGCTACACAAGGGCTCCAACATTCTGGGTACCAGATAAGCCCAGTGATATTTAGTTCTAAGTTCCATTAAAGGCCCAGTCAAATCTAACCAGGCTGAACCTTTTGAGTTCCAGATGAAAGACTTTGTTACACAATTATTTTGAGATCTGGTCTGCCTGTTACACAATTATTTTGAGATCTGGTCTGCCCCAAGGGCTGAGAGTGTAAGACAAAGTTTATGTTAATCCATAACTATGTTGTTGGAGAGGTAGATCTTGTACGTCGTAGGTTAAAGTCGTGCTTGTTTGACTCAGATCATCACATATAACATCCATTTTTCTAAAAGATTGCACTGAAATGCTCCTTAAGTTCTATTTGCATTGAAGGTCCTATTAATTAAGTACTCCAATACATGTATTTGCATTGTGTGCTATATCAGGTATTCCTCCTTTTAATTGCTGCCACTTCCATAAACATAAATGTACAACATGAAAATACATCTTAAACCTTAAAAACAACAATAGCAAAATTAATCATAACAAATCATAGCAATATACAATATATGTGATATTGTTTGAAATATGTTTTCAAAGGATCTTCCTTTACAACAGTCAGCTAAAAAAAAGCCAAAAAAATATTAGATGATAGAAATCTTGAAATATATATACTTATTACATATCATAGCACGCGAAAACTTCTGGAAAAATACATGATATTCAAGTCTGTGAACACCAAAACTGCCAAGAAATCAATCTAGAGCAGGGCACCTGTTATCAATCCTCATGATCAAATTTATTATTAAAACTCATCCAATATTAATACTCCCTCCCGAGATGTAACATGAGGAGCTAGTCTCTCAAATTGATAATACATGTATACACATGTACACACTTATACATACATACCCGTACGAAAATTTTAACCGTAAAATAGCAGGAAAATAGACGGAAATGAGACGTAAAGTGACTTTTACGCACGTAAAACAGACGTAATTTGTTCAGAACCGGAAAAAATAGAAAATTACGTGCGTAAATGTTAACTTTTTATGGCCGTAATATTTTTACGCCCGTAGATTTTAACTTAGAAATTTTTCATGTTTAAAAATGTGTCTTGAAAAACAGAAGTCCAATTTTACGTACGTAAAATGCAAAGTTACAGCCGTGAAAATGGACTTAGACTTTTCTTGGTTTATTAAATTTTTAAACAAAAATCTACAATCTATTTTACAACTGTAAAATGAGTATAATATGAAAAGAAACTGATAAATTTTCAAAGAATTGTTTTAGTCAACCCTCTGAATGTTTCAGATGTGCGCAAATAAAAAATAGAGCTATAAATGGAAAACAGAGTACTAAATCTTTTTAGAAATTACCAACTTAAATTTAGTGTTAGTCCTTTTTTTGAATAATTTTAATATAAATCAGTTATGAATGATTTTTTTTTTCGATTTAACCAACAACAGCAAAACAATATCTGAGCAATATTCAAGCAGCTGTTAAAGTATAATAATGTTATATGACTTGAATTTATCAAAGTACAAGAGTAAGATGATTTCATTTCAAAAAGATATGTTATGCAATTGTATATATAGATATTAAACAATTTGAATGACTCTTAAACAAGCAAATTTGTTTCCATGCTAGTATCAGCATCAGGGCGAACATTTAGAAGAGGTCAGTTTTTATAGCCTTCAAGACTGATCAGACCTGATAACATCTCTGAACAGCTGACCTGGATACTGAAAAGCCATCCCTGGCTTAATGGGGCATCAAGAGGTTAACTACAGGCAGTTTTCTGCTAGAATTCTTTGTTATGTGCCAAGGATTTCCCTAACGGGCCCCATTTCAGTCACAGCAGTGTTGGAGCTCCCAGTTTTCAAATTCAGAGATAGTAAGGAGGTGCTGGTCATCACTCTTTTACAAAAATATAGAACCATGTTTGTCTGTGTTCTTTCCAAAAGGATGCTACTTTGACAGTTGTTAAAGGAAGATGGATTTATCAATTTAAACGAAATTTGAAAAGTGACATCAAGTAGAAATGCCATGGAGATCAAGTTACATGGGGAAAAAGGGAAACATTTGCCAGAAGTATTGTTCAAACTGGAGGTAAGTTTGCTTGCTTAATGTAATCTTTTGCCTATTAAATCAGTGTGCCCATTAAGTTTTAAAACTGGAGGTAGAATTGCTGTTTTTCCTTAACCCTTTACTTCATATAGTATCATTTTGACGCACTGGAAAACAGGGCAGGTCCAGATCAGACAGCTCCAGAGCTAAATGGATGGTGTAGAGGTGCAGTGCACAAGAACCATAACTCTAATTATCTAATTCTTGAATTGTCTGCTTTTAGATGATTTTTTTTAAAATGTCCATAGCATAACATCAACACTACCGCATGGATTCACTCAAAACTCTATGGATCATGGCTCCTTATGAGGTATAGAAGTGTAGTGTACAAAAACCATAAACACTTCCTGATCTATCTTATAGTTCTTGAATTATCCACTCAGCAGATTTTTTTAAATGTCTGGAGCATAATTTCAATATTATAAGATGGATGTATTACACTCATGGAACATGGGTAATTTGATAAAAAAAATAATTTGAAAATAATTCTATAGCAGTTCATTATAGTAGCTCATGACACAGAATGCATATATAAGAGATCGCTCACCATATTAAATGAAATATTTCATTATCCCTTTGTCAGCTTTGCTTTACCTACATTATACCAGGAGTGTAGTACTGGTCCTTCACAAGAATTAAAAGGAAAATTCCCCTCTGGTATGACAGAAAAATTTATTTAGTCAAACAAAACTTTCTTAAATATTTAGAATTTTTTTAATGATGCAGTATTAAAGTGAATACTATTTTTCTTACAGATTATGTAGTGACCTGGTGCAAAGCTGAGGGAAGGAAGCTGCCTGACAGGTGTTGGAATTAAATACTGCTCTAGATCACAGAGAGAGTCACAGTCTTACACAAGGAAACAGTGAACTGATTGAAAATTGAATGACACTTATTGGATGTATTTCTTTTATGTTTCACAGTTATTATTAAATGTTTAAATATATATATTTTGTCAAAATATTAAATGCACCCAGATAATTATTCATAGGCATATTTATTACCTACTACTTTTACAGGTGTAAACTGGCCCACAATTTTTTACGTACGTAAATTATTTTAGATTTACGTACGTATTTTTTTTACTTTTACGTACGTAATTTTTTTTACTTTTACGTACGTAACTTTTAGATTTTACGTACGTAAATTTGCACACACGTAAAATGATTTTTACGGCCGTAATTTTTTTACGGTTGGAAAAAATTCCATCTAATTAACATATTACGTGTCTATTTTACGCACGTATTCCGTCTACTTTACGGCTGGTTTCCGGCCGTAAAACCATTTTAATGTTGTAAATTCCTATATAAGTTGTAAGTCCACAAAGCCTAAATTCGTTTTTACGTGCGTAAATGTTGACAAATTTCCGTCTACGGTTGTAAAATTTCGTACAGGCGTATATCATTTCTAATACATCTCCTACATTACCCATTTTCAACTAACCCAAAGGTAATGTAGACTTTACATGACAGAAGTCAAAATTTCTTTTATTTCTTCACATTTCTTCACATCATATCTTAAACATTTAATTTTTTTTATAAAGATTATCATTGCCATGAGTTTATGGCCTCAGGTTCAGTCTTTATGCTCTCAATTAATATTTTCTGAATTTCAATTAAATCTTAATTAAAAAAAGAGTGAAAGATGTTAAGTTAATGACAAAGTTATCTATAATGATCAACTTAAGGAATATTTAATAATAAAGATGGCATTTACATACTTTTATACAATTCATACCCAGTTGTAAATCTAATTAAAAGTAAAAATTAAAAGGCCTTATAATGTTATGATGCCTGATGATGTAAATGATGTTAGGAAGATTAAGTTATGAATTGACCTCTATAATGTCTCTTGACTAGGGACAATCAGGTTTAATCTTGCTATCTTTGGTTTTTTCTTTGAAAGGTCTTTAAGCGCAGATTTCAAGTTTATGATCATATAAAAGGATCAGTACTTTTAATAAGTATTGTTTTTAAATCATGCTTAATCAGTTTCATTTTTTACCCATAGATAGTGGTTCTTTTTCAGTGTTATGTTTTTTTGGAATAATTTTCTTATGCTATCCACTTTTTGTTTTAAAAGCCTTCCTTCATATCAAGTCATCAACAGAACATACTCTGTATACAGACCTGTACTCAGGTTAGCTTGTGTGCATTCCAGAGACAAATGTTGGTATTTTAGTATGCACTAATGTAGAAAGATGTAATTGTAGGTTGAATGAATGGGAGATGTTAAACATTTGTACATGGATCTGGAGTACATAATGACCACATGATTTCAAAATTAAACATGGTGGGTTACAGTATTCATTTTCAAACAAATTTATGTTCATACAAAACAAACATGGAGCAGTTAGACATACTCGATTCAACCTTACAATCCACTTCCTGTCACATGACCATCAAAAGTCAGAAATCCACAAACAATATATGCAAAGGAACCATTGCTAAACAAAGCTCCATTATAATGCTATATTAAGAGTTCATGCCTCAATTCTGCCTTATATTGGACAATAACATCTTTGTAACATTTGTATGTCCAAAATAATGGCAGATACCAGACAGTGTCATCTATCAAACTCTACCTGTTTAAAGTTTAGAAGTGAAAAGATGTATAAGAGATATTATAGCTTTAAATGTTAAAAAATGGTGAAAGACTTTTATGAGGACGATATTTGCATGGGAGGCCTTTGAATTAAGACACAATCTGAAGCTATTATCTGTTTCTTGATATAACTTAAGCAATTTGACACCTAGCTAAGTCAAAGAAACATTAAAAAAATGCTTTTTTCATCATGAAATATAATATTTTATCATTTTCACCTAAAGGCATTAAATAAACAGGTAGACCCTACAATGCAATTAAGGTTGGTGCTCCCCATCCCTAATATTATCTTCTACTATGAAATCATTAATTTTCAGGGGACACTAATTTTCATTGATTTTGTGGGTGGTTTTATTCATGAATATTAATCCTCTTGTTTTCTAGAACATAGATCCACAAATAAATGCACTCATGATACGTAATCAACGAAGTTTAATGTTAACAAAATTAATGATTTTACAGTATACTAAAGATGATCATGAGAGCTGGCCATAATGGTGCTCCTGAAATTAAACCAGACTTAAAAGGATGAAAGTGGATACTTCATGTGTTAAACTAATTAAGATGAAACATGTATATATGCATATTGTTGATTTGAATACATGCATTTTTAAAGGTGTTATCAATAATGTTAATGACACACTATGTAACTATGTTCCTTACGTTGCCTTGGTGACCTGGATATCTACACTCTGGAACTACTGATCATTAATTAACTGAACTAAGATGTAAAGGAAGATCCTTGTGAAACAAAAATATGCAGCAATAAGATTTAATCAATATCAATAGAAACTTGCTTAACTTTCTGTTTAAATTAAACCAATGTTAGTGGCATTATTAGTAAATCATTTTTGTCCCCACCCACCTCCCATATCTTTTCACTCTTTGGTAATTAAACTAAGTACCAATTTATAGAAAGTTAAAGAAGTTTCTGTTTGAAATAAAATGGAGAAATATTTACTCACAAACAACTCACAAATATGATAAAAATAGCATAAAAGTTAGATCTTCTGAAGATGGAAGTCTTGCTTTACCTTAAATATGTCGTGTAATGGCTTGAATAGACAACATTAAATATAAATATGTACAATATATAAAAAACAACACCAAAAACATACAATTATACCATTTTCAAAACTAGCATCAATATGGAACCATTGAATCTGCTTTTTCCCTTTATCAGCTCCTATTTCATAATTATGGTGTTCTTCAATGCAGATCCTGAATAGGTTTCCATAGTTGCATGCTCTAGGTCTTAATAGACTTCCATATCATAGAAGTCATTAATGATCTTGGAAACACTTGTTCCATCTTCCAGATAAGAAATCAGGATGATTTTGCTTATTGGCAAAATCCTACGTCTTGCAGATTAAAAATTATATCAATCCACCTATCTTAGTGTGTATACATATGCAAACTAAATTATTCAATGCATATGACTTTCCATGTGTGTATAAAACAAGTACACACATGACTGTGTGAATAGTTTGTATGTATGCATGTATGTCTGTAATGTGTGTGCATGTTAATGTAACTGTGTGTATGTGTAAGTGTTGATGTGTTTGAAGTATAACTCTGTCCTTTTATATTATATATGCAGTATCTGATGTTTATTGCTACATCCAGATTCTGACGTAGTGTAACATTACACATGTTTAGCATCAATAAAGATATCAAATGAGTTCACATTGCCAGGAGATCAGTTCTAATTAGAATTCAATGATTAAGTCTTCATCTCCTCTGTCAACACCACTGTTGGTTTCCAGTACATAAAACTCAATAAATCCATCTTATAATAATGTCATCATATATATAATTGTGGCACAAAATAAATGATCTCACTACCAAACTAATCACTCCCTAAAACATAAATGTCCTCCTCAGTAAGACCAAATATCCAATCACTTCCTAAAACATAAATGTCCTCCTCAGTAAGACCAAATATCCAATCACTTCCTAAAACATAAATGTCCTCCTCAGTAAGACCAAATATCTAATCACTCTCAGTACACCAAGAAAATTCATCCCTATAAGACTCAATATTAGTAATAAATAACCAACAAGTACATGTAATCCCTTCAGTTTAAAACCTCAAAGTGAGTCTTCATATCTTAACATTATTGACAAAGGTACAGTAATAAATATGAAATTAATGATATTCAATAACAAATACATATCAGTCCTTTTAAAGAATTATCCACTATATCCATTAGTTTTGGTTTCATTTTTAATAATTAATTAAAGATATATAATAACATTTATTTAAATGTAATCTGAAACATAAGTACTAGAATTATTATAAATTTCATTTAAAATTTTTTTTTTTTTTTTTCATAATTTCCTAATTAATTATAAATTTTTATTATCCCATTTTTTTAATTGGTATCAAATAAATATGATAATATAACAGTTATCTCACTACAAACAAATCTTAATGTTATTAAAGTGTTACCATTTCAGTGTCCATCATTATCTGAATAAAAAATGAACAAGATACTTAATGGCTAAAATGGATGAGCTTATAATGTATGAAAGAAACATAGTTTCATATTAATGAAGAGGAAAAATATGGCTCAATATGCAAGTATGAATAGCTAGAGATGTAAATAGGATTAGAATAATAAATGGCAAACATCTACACTACTTATTGATATTATCATAGTTATTAGAAAAAGAAAAGTTGAGATTCATCACTGGTTTATCTTCCTCTACCTAGAGCTCTAGGTTGGATACTATATTAAAACTGCCTCCATTTTGCATTAGATGTGCTCGGAGACAAGGCTGGCAGCTCTTTATTTGTAATCATATTTAAAACTGGTAAATGTTATCCTATTTATACATATAATGAACAAACAAATCATGAAAATAAATAGCATACACGTGTAACAATATGTAAAAAAAATTTGACCTTATTTCTTTTCCCTGAAAACTATTTCTAACGGCCAAATGAGGACACAAAGCAAAAAAACCTGATCACCCCGATTATCGGGCTTTTTGGTTTTATGCGTTCGCCAAGCTTTCATGGTTTCCTCTATAAATTAACAATTTTTCTTTCAAAATGCATGTTTTGAAAAATCACTGAAAATTTAATAACACTTCCCAAATACTTTAAGACTTAACTTTTCAATTTTGGCTTTTTTAATTTAGAGATGATCAAACCTTGGGGGGGGCTGATTAAAAAAACCCTAAATTTGCTAAAGTCACAAGGTGTTTTTTTTTTTTGAAAAAAAACATTTTTATTTTTTAAATCATTTTATGTAAAGCAGTTTTGGTTAGTTTTTTCACATATTTCTTAAAATCTAAGAAATAAATTTTAAATAATCAAAATAGGAAATTTAAAGGGGAAAAAAGAAAAAATTTAAACTTTTTTAAAACCCTTGACTGAAATAAATGGGGGTTTTAAATTGGACCTTGGCCCATCAGGGCTTTTTAAAAAACCCCATTACATTTTCAAATTTAAAACAAGTATTTTTTAAAGAGATTTTATTGTTACTTAATTCAAATTCAAAAAAAAAAAGAGAAAAAAAAGAGAAAGACATAATCCCCTGTTTTACTTCCATATTAAAAAAAATTTTTAGGGTTTCTTTTTTCTTAACTTGTTTTCTATATAAAATGTTTGGACTAAGTGAAAAAAAGTATTTTAAATCCTGTATCTTCCATCAGTTTTTTGTTTTGAACTGATAATTTTTGTCACTTTTCATGTCCTGTAAATTAAAAATTACATTAAACAAAAATTGTTAAATTTTTAAAGAAAATAAAAAATCATCCTTTGAATTTAATTTTCACAAAAAACATTTTTCTCTTTTTTTTTTCACTTTATCTTAAAATTTTCCTATTAAATATTTATGATCAAAACAAAAAACACAATCACACATCTTTTATAATTTAAAGGATTAGATATTAAAGTAAAATTTCATAAAAAAACAAAAAGAATGAAAATTAAAATGGGAAAAAATTTTCCCAATACTTTTTTTCGGCATTACTGGGCCTTCCAATTCATGACTTCTCACACCCTTTAAGACTCACAAATTGGAATTTTCTCAAGCAGGGGACATTCTCCAGGGGGACAAAGGCCCCCAAGGTAGGGAACACTAAGTTTGAAGGGCAATTCGAGGGGTTTGTTCTTCATCTTCCATTAACTTTCGGTTTTCCCAATCATCTCAATAAAAAGAAATTCTTTTATTAAAATCTGAACATGTTTAACCTTTTGAAAATTAAATTTTTTCATTTATTTTAAGTAAAATAATCTGCTTCTTCATTTCAATTAATTTAAACCCTGAAAAATGAATTCAGGAGTCAGTTTTTTCCAATTGAAACAAAATTACTATAAAAATAATGAAGATTTCTTTTTTGCTAATTTAGATTGTAATGTTTGAAAAAAACTTTTATTTTTAAAGAAGTAAAAAAAGAGTATACATTACAAATATTTTTTAAAAAAATTTTATTCAAATGATTTTCAACATACATTATTTAAAAAATTTACAGAACTTAATAAAATCAGGAAAAACTGGTTAAGGAAAAAAAATTTTAATTTTTAAATTTTAAATTCTTATCTAAAACAAAAAATATTTTTTGTTATTCAAAAAAAATCGGGATTTAAAGGGTTTTTTAATACCATTCGCAACCAAAATTCATGCAAACCAAATAAAAATTTTGTTGCCAAGTTTAAAATTTAAAATATTAATGTTGAGAGAATTCATTTTAAAAAAAAAAATAGTTTTTAAAAAATTTTATGAAAATTAAAGTACAAAAAAAAAAAAAAAAAAAAAAAAAAAAAAAAAAAAAATTTAAAACCCGAAAAAAAAAAAAAAAAAAACCAAAAAACCCAAAAACAAAAACCCAAAAAAAAAAAAAAAAAAAAAAAAAACAAAACCCAAAAAAAATTACAAAACTAAACAAATAAAGGCACCCCAAAAGTTTCAAGTAACACTTCAAAAATAATTTCAAAAATGTTTAACGGTGAAGGCTTAATTTCCTACATCCATAAAAATAAGTGAAAGTTAAGAACCCCATACCAAAAAACGTTTTTCCTGGTTACCATTGTTCTGTTATTTTATGAAACCATTAATAGTTAAAAAAAGGGTTTTTTCTCCTTAAAAAGGAAAAATTAGGCTATTCCCAAAATAAATTTTTCATCCTTAAAAAGGGAAAAAATTTTTGGGGTATTTTTAAAAAGAATTTTTTTCATTGTAAAGGGGAAAAAACGGGCATTATTTAAAATAATTTTATTCAGTTTTATAAAAAAAAATCTACATTTTTTAATAAATTTTACGCCCTATAAAGAAAAATTCTTTTTTTAATATAATTTTACATCCTTATAAGGAAAACAGGTTTTATTTAATAAGAAAATATTTTTCTACTTTAAAACAACGATTTAAATCTTCATGGTGGTTTTTTTAAACATAAATTAAAAGTTGTCCTAAAAGGGCAAAAATAAGGACTTCTGTTTTTCCTTGTTTTTTTTTTTTTTTTGCTTAAAGTTTAAAAAAGAATTTTTTAACACCCAACAAAATAAAAATCCCTACCCAATATTTCAACCTGTTTTCTTAAATATTTGGCCCATAACAAAGAAACCGTGCATGATGCAGCAGGAATAAATGTTCCCTAAATTTCCATATTCCCCCACTAAAATATGATTTGTTTTTATTTATTGCTACCAAAAGGCATAATTTTCCCCTAGTTTTTCATTTAAATGCCCTTTTATAAATAAGGAGAAACTTTTAATATTAAAAATTTTAAAGGGGGCTAGGAAATTTATTGGGTTAAAATCTATAACAACTTCTAATTTTTAAAATTTTTAACCCAATAGAAAAAAAAATTTTTTTTCCTTTTATTTTATAATCCCATTCATAGCCCATTCCATTTGGGAACACTAAAAAAACCCCAAGAAAGTTGTGTTAAAAATTTTTTTTTCCTTTCAACTGAAGATAAAAAAATAGACAGGGGAAGGTAAAAAATGATTCAAAAACCCTTATGGGTTTTAAAAGCCAACTTAATACAATAAAAATTTACATTATACCAAAATTTTTAAATTCCCCTTCAGTTTTTAAGATTAATTTAAAAATCTTAACAAAAAAATGTAAAAAACACTTGGGATTTAAAACTTTTCATTTAAAATTGTTCTGTTTAAAATAGGCATTACTTTAAAAAAGGTTTGAAAAAATAGTATCAAAATTTTAAAAATTTTCCCCCATATTAATTTTTAATATACAAAAAATTTAAATATAAAGAATTTTATAATTTTCAGAAAAAAAAGGTTAAGGAGGGGTAAAGGGAATATGAAAATTTGATACATAAATCCACAAAATCATATTCCTTAATGTGGGTTATCCGATTCAAAACATTGAAAATTTTTTTTTAAATTTTAAATGAATTTCAACCCTTTAGGAATTTAAAAGATTCTTAAAAGGAACTAATTCGTTAAAAAAGTAAAAAAGGATCTTAAAATTTTTTAAAAAGAAAAAGATCTGGTTTCTAGAGACTGTTGGGAGAGACAATGCTTTCACAAAATAGTATAAAATTCCTAAAATCAAATCTTTAAAGTTTCATATATTAAAAGGTTGAAAAAATCAAAATTCCTAAATTCAAAAAAAATTTCTCTGACTCAAAGAAATTTAAAGAATAAAAAAAACCTATTTTTTAATGTACCTTTTGTAATTTAACAAATAACCTCCTGTTCTTAATAAATTTAAATAAAAAAACAGTAAAATAAAACTTTCATAATTAAGATGAACATTTTTATTCTGTTAATTAATCAATTATCATTAATTTTCAAATTTTAAATTGGTTTTAAATTTCTAAAATTTTCCCCTTAGGAAATAATAAAGGGCATTTCAAAACCAGAAAAAACAATTAAATACACACTCATCCAAAAAACACTGAAGACGGAACAAAAGATATAATACTCTGTCTGTTTACAATTTCATTCTTTTTTCTTAAATAAAAAATTTTAAAATAAAAATTTTCTGCAAAAAACCAATTAACTTCTTTCAAATTTTAAAATGGCCCACTAATAAATAGAGAGATTTAAAGGTAAATTCTTTTTTAAGACAAGTTCAGTAGGTCATGATGAATTTACAAATTCATCCTATCTCAAAATTTTCCATTAAACAAGGACTTTTTCTTTTGATTTATTAAAAGTACCCCTTCAGGCTAAATATTTAAAAATCGAAAAAAAAAATGTTTTTCTTTTGAAAATAACCCTTTGATAGAAATTTTTCTAAATGAAAACTATGGTAATTTTCAGTCAATTTGATAAAATTTTAACATGAAAAATGTAATTAGGGACATAGGTTATTTACACTTTACAACCAATAAAATGTAATTTTTCACCCCATGCATTTTTTTTTTTAATACTTTTCATTTTAAACGGCTGGAAAGAATTTTATGGGTTTTAAAACATTTTAAATTTAAAACAAGGGAAAAAAAAAAAAAGTTCATTTTTACACCAAACATAGAAAAAATCATTTATTAAATTTTCCCTTTTAAAAATACTTAAAAAAGGGGGGATATCCCGGATTCCACCTGAAAAATAGCCTTCTTTGCCTTTTAGAACAATACTAAAACAAAAATCCTGATAAAGTCTCAAAAAAATTTTTTAATTTTTCCACAAAAAAAAAATTCCTGCTCCAAAATCTTAATTCATAAAATTTAACAAAACCAATACCAATTTTTTTACCCAAGACCAATTTAAACTTGTTCTCCAAAAGTTTTAAATCTTCAAACCCTTATCTTTGGGGTTTCCCCTGACAAAGTTTCTAATTTTTAAAATTTTCTATAAAAATCAATTCCCCGGGGTGGCCTTTTTTAAAACCAGGGGGCCAGTTTGAGCAAATTGGACTGTAACCCCCAAAATTCAAAACTCGGGCTTTGGTTTCGAAAACATTTTTTTTTTTTTTTATTAAATGTTAAATAATCCCCCTTTGGGGGGGAATTTTCAATATTTTGAAAAACTTTAACCCCAATAACTTTAAAAACCAAAATTAACCCAGGCCCCATTTAAAACCCAGAAAAATAAAATTTTTTAAAATCTTTTTTGCTTTGATTTATTTTTTAAAAAAAAATAATTAATATTTTGTTTAGGGCTTTAAAAGGATAAATTTTTGAAAAATTTTGGGAAAAACCATTCAGGGTTTAAGATGTGTTGTTTTAAAAGGAAACTGTGCCCCCAAAAAACAAAACGACCAAACTAAATACATGTTTTTCTCATACTAAAGAAAAAAAAAAAAAAATAGAAACCTTTCATGGGGGACCTAAACTTAAGCAACATTTTATGTAACCCAGGAAAAACTTAAAAGTTCAGATGCCCCAATTTTAAGAAATTAATTGAAAAAAAATGAAAAATTTTGGGTGATTTAGAATTTTTTAAATAAAAATTTTTAAAAAAAAAGGGGAAGATGGCCCAAAAATCGTACTAGAACATTTTGCCTTCAACTGATTCGGTTTTTAAACAGCAAGGTTTCTGAAAAAAATTAATTAAAAACCCCCTGACAATACAACACCAAATTTAAAGGAAATTCCAAAAAGGTTTTCAAGAAACTTCCATTTTTTTAAGTAAAGGGAAGCTTTTTAATCAAAATAAAAAATTAAGCCCCCACAACCAAAAATCTTACCTGGAAATTGTTCATAAAAATTTTTTAAAAGATTTTTATTTTAATTCTTGAAAAAAATCCCCTGGGCTTTTATCAATATATATTGTACAATTTTGGTATATAAATGATTTCATCCAAAAAAACTAGCTTATTTTGAAATTTTTTGAAGAAGATTTTTTTAGATTTTTATTAACCTTGTAAAAAATCCCGGGCGGGGTATTTTTTTAATATTTATTTGTAAATCTGGTTTTTATAAGATTTACATCCCAAATATCTAAGTCAGGCCCTTTTAAATTCATAAAAAAATTTTTTAAAGTTTTCCTAATTCTATTTAAAAAAGGCCCTGGTGGGGGTTTTTCCCATAGGGCTTATTTGTACAATCTTGTATCCCATAAAATCCTACCAAATATTAAGCCTGCCTTAGAAAAAAGGGAAGAAGATTTTTAAATTTTTTCCAAAATTATGTAAAACAAGTGACCCTGGTCGGGGTCATTTATAATGGGCAGATTTTAAAAATTTGAGTCCCCCAAAAGATATGAAACATAAAAAAAACAAGCTCTATTAGGTTCAAAAAAGATTTTTTAAGATTTTTCTTTTAAACTCTATGTAAAACAAAACCCCGGGGGGGTCATTTTTTAAAACGGGGTTTGTTTTGAAATTTGGATGGAATAAATGACTAAACCAAAAAATTAAAGCCAGGCCTTCATTTGAAAGAAATTTAAAAGTTTGCATTTTTAAAATTATTTTTTGCCCTGTCCCATTAGCAATGGACCAAACCTTTTTAAAACTTTAGTGAGTTCATAAGGTTTGCAAAATATTTTTTCAAATTTTCCAAACCTTTGGAAAATTTTTGTTTGAAGCAATTTGACCCCGGGGGAAAAAGGGGGAGCATGGGGGCACGGAGCACAAACTTACGGGGGGCCGATACCCCCGCCGGACAAAAGCCCGGGAAATTTCAAAAAAAAAAATTTTTTAAAAAAAAATTTTTTTTTAGAAATTTGGGGGGGCCAAATTAGTAAAAAAGGAAAGAAACCCAAAAAATTTATTTTTTTTTAAAATAAAAATAAAAATTTTTGGAAAAGGTTTTGAAAAGGCTATATAAAAATTTTTTAAATGGGCCCTAAAAAATTTTAAAAAAAAAAAAATTTTTGAAAAAAAAAAAATTTTTCATTTTTGGGGTTTTTTTCTTTTATTAAACCCCCAAAAAAAATTAATTTTTTTTCCCCTTTTTTTGAAAATTTAAATTTTTTTCCCTAAACTTTCCCTGGGTTTCCCCCTTTTAAAAAAAGACAAAATTTTTTCCCTTTTTTTCCCCCCGGGGGGGAAAAAGAAATCAAAACAAAAAAGCCCCAAAAAAAAAAAGGTAAGGGGTTTTGAAATAAGAATTTTTTAAAAAAAAATTTCCACCCATTTAACCTGGAAAAAATTTTTTTGGGTTTTACCCAATTTTTATCTGATAGGGGTTTTAAAAAAAAAAATTTTTTTTTTGAAAAAAAATTGAAATTACAATAATTTTTTTTGCTTTTGAAAAAAAAATTTTTTTAAAATTTAAAAAAAAAAAACCCCTTTTTTTTTTTATTTTTTTAATTTTTTAATTTTTTAAGGGCAAATAATCTATTCAAAAAATTTAAATTTAATTAACAAAAAAATACAAGAAACCCAAAAAAAACCTTTTAAAATAATTAAAAAACAAGGCCCAAAGCCATAAAAAAAACATTTTTTTTTTAAACCCTTTGAAAAAAAAAAAGTACTGCAAAATTATTTAATTTTAAAACAAAAATAAACACGAAAAAGAATGTAAACCCAATACTTGATAAACCCATAAAATATTTTTTTTTTGAGGTTTTTTTTTTTTTTAAAAAAAGGAAAACCCCCAATTTACCCCTTTTTTGGGAAATGTAATTGAACAAAAATTTAAACCCGGGGTTTTGTTTTGATTTTTTTTTTTTTTAAATAACCAGAAAATAAAGGCTTCTGACCAAGTTTTTAAAAAAAACTTTAAAATAAAAGGGGCCCACATAACTGTTCTTTTAGGACTGGTTACAACTTTTTAAAAAAACCAAAAAAATCCTGAACTTTTTTTTTCTGAATGTTTGATAAATTTAAAATAAATTTTGGGAAAAGTCCTTTACAACTTTTTTTTTTTAAAAAAAAAACCCCCCCCAAAAAAAGGTTTTCAAAGGTTGGCCAGTAGTTTTTCCTGAAAAAAAATTTTTTTCCTGAAATTTAAGCTGTCCCCAAGGGGGTTAAACCCAAAACCTTTTTTGATCCAGAGCCGAAAATCCCCCAAAAGGGAACCACCAACATTCCCTTTTTTCCCCCCTTAAATTTTAAAAACATTTCCAAAATACTACACAAAAATATAAAATTCCATTTTTTTTTAAAATTGCGAAAATTTTTTCACTTAAAGATTTTTTATAAAATTAATTTTTTAACAAAAAAATCAAATTTTTTAAAAATTGAAAAATTTTAATTCTATTTTTAAATTTTTTTACAATTTTTTTTTATCCCAAGGGATTTTTGGGTATTTTGGGAAAATGTAATTTTTAACTACCAACTTTTAAAAACCCTTTCCTTTCAATAGGGGAAAACTTTTTTTAAAACCCCCTTTACGCCCACAAATACCCCCTTTCCAATTATAAAGTTTTTTAAAAATTTTTTGAAAAAAAGGGGGAAAACCACAATTTTTTAAATTTTTTTCCCAAAGAAATAAAAAACCCCCTTTTCATTTCCAAAAGAAAAAACCCGGAGGAGCGCAAAACACAACAAAAAACCCTGTGGGCCGGAGGATACCTTCGCCAGGCTGCCCCTGGGGTTTTTTTTTTTAATTTTTTGCTGTTCCATAGGGCTTTTTTTTTCTTTTTGGTTTTTTCCTTCTTTATTTTTGGGGGAAAAAGGGTTTTAAAAAGTTGACAATTTTACCCAATTTAAAAAATTTTTTTTTTAAAATAGTTTTTCAAAGTTTTCAAAAAAAAAAAAACCCCTTTTTTAAAAATTTTTTTAAAAATTTTTTTCCCCCCCCCCCAAAAAAATTTTAACAAAATTATTATCCTCCAACTAAAAAATTTAAAAATATAAAAAAAAAAAACAATAAAAAATTTTTAAAAAATTTTCAAAAAAGAAAAAAAAATTTTTTTTTAATTTTTTGAATTAATTTTTTTTTTTTCCCTTTTTTTTTTTTCCCCCTTTTTTTTAAAAAAAAGTTTTTTTTTTTTTTTCCCTTTATTTTTTGTTTTTAAATTTTTTGTTTTATTTTTTTTTTTTTAAAAAATTTTTTTAAAAATTTTAAAAAAAAACATAAAATAAATTTTTTAAAAATTTTTTTTCCCCAAAACTAAGAAGAATTTGTTCAAAAAAAAGCAAAAAGTAAAAAAAAACCTTTTTTTTAATTTTTTTTTTTGTTTTTTGAAAAAATTTTTTCTTTTTTTTTTTTTTTTTTTTTCCCCCTTTTTTTTTTCCCATTTTTTTTAATCGTTCACATACCAAAAAAAAATTTTTTTTTTTTTTTCCTAATGAAAAAAACTTTTTTTAAAATTTTTAAACCTTAAAATGCAAATTAAATTTTTTTTTCTTTTTTTTTTTTCTTCCTTTTCCCCCCTTTTTTTTTTTTCCCCAAAATTTTTTTAATCAAGGTCCAAAAAAATACAAAAAAAACAAAATCCACTTAAAAGGCCTAGTTCCAAAAAAAAATTAAGAAAAAAAAAATTAAAAAAAAAACCCTTTTTTTTTTGAAAATAAAATTTTTTTTTCTCCTTTTTTTTTAAATTTTTTTGAATCATTTTTCACTCAAAAAAAAGATTCCCAAATAAATTTAATTATTCCAAAACAAAAAAAAACCTTTTTTGTTTTTTCCCCATTTTAATTTTTTTTCTTTTTTTTTTTTTTTCCTTTTTTTTTTTTTTTTCAATTTTTAATAAATTTTTTTAAAAATCCATAAAAAAAGTTTTTTTTTTTCCAACTAAAAAAAAAACTTAAATTTTTTTAAACAAATATTTTTAAAAAAATTTTTTTTTTTTTTTAAATTTTTTTTTTTTTTTTTTTTTTTTTTTTTTTTTTTTTTTTTTTTCAAGTTTGAATCAAGTGTCACATGACATAAACAGATCCACTAAACTAGTTCTAAGCAATATAAACCTTAAAAAGCATGTAGAATTTTTTTTTTCCCCTCCTTTTTTTTTTTTTTTTTTCCATTTTTTTGAATAAATTTTTCACATGAAAACATAAAACAATCCACTAAAACAAAAAAGTTCATAACAAATATAAACCTTTTAATGCCAGTAATTTTCTTTTTTTTTTTTTTTTTTTCCTTTTCCTTTTTTTTTTTTTAAAAAGTTTGAATAAAAATTCACATGACATAAAAACAAAATCCACTAAAAAATAGTTCATAACAAATATAAACTGAATTCCCATTAATTTTTTTCTTTTTTTTCCCTCCTTTTTTCAATTTAACCCAATTTTTTCCAAAATAATAAACCATCCATAAAATATTCATAAAAATAAACCCTTTTTAAAATTTAAATTTTCTTTTTTTTTTTTTTTTTTTTTTTTAATTAATCAATTAATAAAAAAAAATTTTTTCCACTAAAACAAATTTTAAAAATAAAACCTGTATATTAAATTTTCTTTTTTTTTTCCTTTTTTTTTTTTCAATTTAATATTTAAATACATAAAACAACCCAAAAAAAACATTTTTTCTAAAAAATTTTAAACCTTTTCTTTTAATTTTTTTTTTTTTCCCTTTTTTTTTTTTTTCAATTTTTAATCAAAAAAAATAAAAAAATCCTTTTAAATTATTCCAAAAAAAACCAAATATTATTTTTTTTTTTTTTTTCCCCCCCTTTTTTTTTTCAATTTAATAATTAAATTTAATAAACCAATATAAACAATTTTTCCATAAAAATATAAAATTATTTTTAAAAATTTTTTTTTTTTAAAATTTTTTTTTTTTTTTTCAATTTAAATCAATTCCCCAAAAAATAAAAATCCAAAAAATTTTTCAAAAAAAATAACCTTTTCTTTTAATTTTTTTTTTTTTTTTTTTTTTTTTTTCAAATTAATCAATTCAATACATAAAATCCCACTAAAAACTTTTTCATAAAAAATATAAAACCTTTTCATTAATTTTTTTTTTTTTTTTTTTTTTTTTTTAAAAAAATTTAAATAAAAAATAATAATTAATTCATAAAAAATAAACCTTATCATTAATTTTTCTTTTTTTTTTTTCCCCCTTTTTTTTTTTTTTTTTTTAATAAAAATCACAAATAAAAACCCCCTTAACTTTTTCAAACAAATTAAACCTTTATTAATTTTTCTTTTTTTTTTTTTTTTTAAATTCCCAATAAAACAACCCAAAAATTTTCATTACAAATAAAATTTTTTTTTAAAATATTAAATTTCTTTTTTTTTTTTTAAAAAATTTTTTTTTTTCTAAATAAAATTCACATAAAAAATTCCCCTTTTAAAATTTTAAAAAAATATAAAATTTATCCTTTTTTTTTTTTTTTTTTTTTATTCTTTTTTTTCAAATTTTAAAATTAAAAATTTCACATAACTTTTAAAAAATTTTATTTAAAACAATTTTTTTTTAAAATTATAAAAACCTTTTAAAATTTTTTTTTTTTTTTTTTTTTTTTTCCAAATTTTTAAAAATAAATTTTCCTTAATTTAAAAATTTTTCCTTTTAAAATTTTCATAAAAAACCATTTTCCAAATTTTTATTTTTTTCCCTTTAATTTTTTTTTTATTTAAATTTTAAATACTTTTAAAAAAATTTTTTTTAATCAGCCCCCTACAAATTTAAATTTTTATTTTTTCCCCTTTTTCCCCTTTTTTTTTTTTTCCCAATATAAATTTTAAAAAATTTTTTTTTCAATTTATATAAAAACCAAAAAAGTTAAAAATAATTTTTAAAAATTTTTTTTTATTAAATTTTTTTTAAAATAAAACCCCTTTTAACAAAAATTTTTTTTTTCAATAAAAAAATATTTTTTTTTTAATTTTTTTTTATTTTTTTTTTCTTTTAACTATTTTTTTAAAAAAATTTTTTACAACTTTTCCCTTCAATTTTTAACCCCTTTTCTTTTTTAAACCAATTTTTTTTATTTTTTTACAAAATCTTTCAAAAACCTTAAAAAATTTTAAAAATTTTTTTAATTTTAAATTTTTTTTTTTAATTTTTTTTTTTAATTTTAAAAAATTTTTTTTTTTTGAAAAACCCTTTTTTAAAAATTTACTTTTAACAATTTCATTAATTTTTTATAAAATTTTAAATTTAATTTTTTTTTAAATTAAATTTTTTCTTTGCTTTTAAACCATATTTCCCCTTAGTCTTTTCCAGAAACTGTTGTATCTGAGTAATGTGAAACTTGCTATGATGTTGACCAGCCATGTTCTAAGCTACAAAGCTCTAAATGTAAGCTCTAACTACACTGATGTGGCCACAAACTGCACTATAAACTACATGTAGATATATTACAGACTATGCTGGTCAAGATCATATCAAAAGTCACATTGTCTCTCTCACCAGAACCTTCATTCAACCCGCAGGGTCCCCTGGACTTTCGCTGGCACGCATGTGGTTTTAGACAATACAAACAATACTTTACTGAATTTTTAATACATTGTGATATATAATTAAATAAGTGATAAATATGTTAACAAAAATGTTTATGTAGACTGCACAAGCCAAAATGGTTAAAATGGATGCCAGTATGAGTACATATGAAAGCAGTGCTTCCAGGGGACAGAGAAATGTTGTATACTAACAGTTACAATAATGCTTACATACAGCCTAAAGTTCAGACACCCGATATTCCAAGCACCACATGCAGCATGAGTTCAAATTTATTACAAAGAATCCTTACCTTTATCAGATGATTTCGGTTTCTTTTCAGCCCCATTTGAACCTAAAGAGCTTGGACCAACATCTTTTGGGCCTCCTTTGGCTCCACTGCTGGTTCCCAAACTTCCGCTGGTTACAGCACCAGCACTGGTTCCCGAGCTCACACTGGTTTTATCTCCCGAATTCCCACTGGTGACAACACCTTGACTGGGCCCTGGTGTGCCACTGGTAAAGGAAACATTCTGAGCAGTCTCATTGTTTACTGATACCTGAAGGTCAGACATCCCAGCAGTAACAGTAGCGGTACTTTCTTCCTCTTCAATCTCCAGCACTTTCTCCATCAGAACTGTTGATGTGATACCATTCCGACCTAAAACATACACATAATAACACGCTTACCAGAAAATGACAAAAGATCTCTCAATCTGATATCAGCAGTGACCAAAACTGACTGAGATACTATAGACATTAACAGTATGTATAAGGTTGATAAGACCGTTTTATAAATGTAGATGTAAGAGTGTAAACAAATTGAATCTTGTGTTTTTTGATAATTTTAGAGTTTAATTCCTGACTTACTGGCTAAATACAGTTGAACTTCGGTGACTCGAACAGGCTGGAGGAATGGCAATTTGTTCCAGTCATTGGTGGTTTGACCCAACCGTGGTTATAATGATTTACATATGTACATGTATTAAAAAAATATGACATTGGCATTGTATTTTGTCTACAGTGTCTTCTGGTGGATATCAACCATCTTTGTTTTCTGTTTTCTTATAGCTGATTAGCTATCCCCCGTTGCCGGGATTGCTAAGAAAAACACGAGCTTATATATTCATATTTCTTTCTGACATAAAGTTCTCAAATCTGATTGCTGAAAACAAATCAGTTAATGTTCCATTAAATCAATTAAACAAATTCCTCCTTTAATTTGCAACATGATCAACGTTAACTTATATCATCTTATTACACTTGGATGTGTTAATAATTGAACCGCTGCCAATCTCACAATGTATGAAAAACACCCTGCGCCGTAGGTTGCAATTAAGTCCCCCAGCGAACATCACAGGTAGGGAGGTTTGACCAATAGGTGTGAAAAAGATAGCACTTTTAACCTGGAGCTGGAAATTAAGTTTGAGAGTTCCAGCCATCAGTGTTCAACATATCCCAGGTCAAACAATATAGAATTGAGAACATTTATTGCCGGGACCGTGAAATGTGTTTGAGTAAAGTATGGTGTTCCAGTTTTCAGTGTTTGAGTCACCGAAGGTCAACTGTATTAGCTATAATTAGAAATGGCAAACAGATTGTTTATAATCAATGTCACCAAGTTTGAAGATGATCACTAAGAAAATGAAATTGTTAAATATGTACAAATTGAGGGCAATGGCAGATGGGCGACAGACATTCAACAATCCGTAAAGCCCACTAAGTGCTCAATTGAGCTTAAAGTTGATCTTACTGTATCAAACTTTGTTTATAATTTGCTGGTAAAAACATTGAACTGTACTGGGTTGAAACACAAAGCAATACCCTTATTCAGGCTTCATTCATCCTTATATACCCCCATTTGAAGTATGAGACACTCATACATATGGCGATGGTGCTGTGTTGATCAGTCCTGAATGTGCTGGGAATCTTGTGCTGTCGATTCTACAGGACAGAGGTGGGCATTCCACCCCTCCTCCTTCAGACAGTTTCCCTCAAGGTTTGAATACTTGATGGTCTTTAACTTATTGGTCTCCTCATAGGATTTTCAGTAAAAGTACTTGCACATTCAACACTGGTTGCCATTTCTTAATAAACTGTTGCTGATTACAACTCTTAGGTAAAACAATGTAAAGTGACTATAAAATTCACATAAAACTACCGTAGGCCATCCTGCAGTTTACACGTTCATTTCTTATTTGTGACTCTGAGATAAGAGTGTACATTAATAAACACTGTTAAACATTGCTAAACATGTTCAGCATAAGGATTCTTTCAGCTGGATCTAATGATCTGCAATGGATTATAATGGTGCTAGCCTGTGGTGATTGGTTATAAAATGTCACATATGAACAATAAATTCACTAAATTGAATGCATCAACATGGTAATAAATAAATATAAGCACAAACAAAAACAAAACAAGAGTGTTCTTTGTAACATGTGTCACCTAAAATCCCTTGTGTCACCTCTGCACAAAAATTAGTGTAAAGGGACATAACTCTTAGCTTACTTACTCTATTTATTTGACGTTTAAAAGTGATCTACACAATTTAGGTATATGATGATGAGATCACTTATTGTCTGGAAAGATGATACTTTACCATATTTTTGTTAAAAAGTGGACTTAATTATGATTATCCCTTTCCCTCATATAGACTCATATTGACGCACTCAATAGGTACCACATAAAGCCTGATCTGCAGAAAACCACAGTTAAACCTTACCAAATTTAATTATTAAGTCCTCATTTCCAGACCACTGAGGAGCAGCGAACAGCATAAAACCTGATCTGGTTTTATGCTGTTCGCATAGATCTTTTCATGGTTTCCTCTATGAGGGAAAGGGTTATACTGCAGCCATCCAAATGGTTATCAAAAGTTAACTACACACTTTATACCAAATTCATTCTGTATTTCACAATGATTGGATAACATTGACTCAAGTTGATGTCTTCAAAAGTGCAGCTGATATCAGGAGAGGTTATTAAAAAACATATTGAATATTAAAAACATATTGAATCACCTGAAAATGAAGTAAATTAAACTGTGTCTTACCAACGGTGCTGAGTAGCTTGTCTATGGCCAGCTTGATGATGCGGGAGTCGTACCCCATCTCCAGCACACTCTGGGCAGGGTCGGACAACAACACCTGCTCTGCCTCATTACGTCTCAAGGCATCACCTACAGGTTAACCAAAGTATATAGAGTTTTTTTCAGATTAATAAGTCCTTATTACAATTAGGAATAATAATAAAGAGGTCCATGTTGACATTATCTTCATAACTAGAACTCTGCGAGTCAGATGTGTCGCCTGACGATGACTTATCTGTTGACAGTTAAGATGCCAGTTTGTTACTTTCTTTTAAGGATGGGGTATTAATGTGCAATGATGTTGCCATCAAACAGAGAAAGGTAAGGACTATTATAACTTTAAACATATTAAAAAGTATAATGAAATATGATTACTCTTTTGTTGTTTAACCCTTTTCTTGATAGGAACACCAATAAAAATGACCTATGCAAACAGCATAAAACCAAATCAGTTTTGTAATTCACAGGCTGATCAGAATTTATGCTGTTTGCTGCTCTCTTACTTGAAATACACTAATAAAATCAATCAAAGGGGAATAACTCCAAAAATGCACCAAAAATGCACAAGGTAGAGTTATAGTTCTTGCACACTGCAATTTAAGTCATTGCAAGAAACGTACATATCAAGTCTCAAGCTTATGGTGAAAAAGTTATGCTCCGGACAAGAAATGCTATGCTCTGGACAAGAAATGATCAAAGAAATTCTATCAAAGGGGAATAACTCAAAAAGCGCACAAGGTAGAGTTATGGTTCTTGTGCATACCAAGTCTCAAGTCATTCAAACTTATGGTGATAAAGTTATGCTCTGGACAAGCAGATGGGAACGCAGCAGTAACTGACTCTAGTCAGGCGACACAAAAATACAGTATCATACATTCCATTCCATTTATATTTTTTTTAAGTAACTTCAGAGAATAAAGACTTTCTTCATTCTTGAAATTGAAAAACCTATTGGAGAATTAAATTAAGATGGTTTTCAAGGTTAAAAGCTATGTAAAGCAACTGTGGTCAGACCATGGTATTTCCTCAGGTGTACCAAAGGTTTATTTCTCAGGCGTACATAAGTATTTCCTCAGGTGTACCAAAGGTTTTTTCTCAGGTGTACCAAAGTATTTCCTCAGGTGTACCAAAGGTTTTTTCTCGGGTGTACCAAAGTATTTCCTCAGGTGTACCAAAGGCATTTTTCCTCAGGTGTACCAAAGGTTTTTTCTCAGGTGTACCAAAGTATTTCCTCAGGTGTACCAAAGGTTTTTTCTCAGGTGTACCAAAGCATTTCCTCAGGTGTACCAAAAGCTTTTTCTCAGGTGTACCAAAGGTTCATTTCTCAGGTGTACCAAAGGTTCATTTCTCAGGTGTACCAAAGGTTCATTTCTCAGGTGTACCAAAGGTTCATTTCTCAGGTGTACCAAAAGCTTTTTCTCAGGTGTACCAAAGGTTCATTTCTCAGGTGTACCAAAGGTTCATTTCTCAGGTGTACCAAAGGTTTTTATTTTCTCGGGTGTACCAAGTTTTTTTTCTCATGTGTTCCAAAGGATCTCCGCATGTGATTTTATTGAGCAACAGATAAATATTCACTTCCACTTCTTTTTATATCTCACAATTTTCACTTAGTATATTATAAACTAAATTTTTTTTAATACTTTTATTTACCCTTTTCTAAAGTTTTAAAGTGACCCTATGATGAACAGTACTTTAAATTTATACTTACCTGCTTGGAATGATGATTGCCATGAAATTTTTACACATGACTATTGCGATCACAATATCCAAACTTTCTGACTTCATTGAACTTGTTTCTACCCATTTTTGTGTGTTAGGATGTCTTTTGCAATTAACACTTGTCACTCAAGAGACTTATAGGGCAGTTTTTCAGAGTTTACCAAATTCTGTCATATTTGTGGTCTATACAATTTGTCTGAATCCTTTTCTTTCCGAACTTAATTTTCAACTGGACCCCCACTTGTCATCACTGCTGTGGTATCTGTTGCTAGACCTTGCTTTTAAAGACTGGCTATAACTTGAGATAAAATTGTATGTGACACTCTGTCTTATAGGATCATTTCCAATAAATTAATGCATATTTAACACAAACCAATAATGTGCTCTCATCAAGTGTACTGACACTGACACAAGAATCAAGGTCAGCACTAGACCATGCTAAAATATTGCTGGTATGCATATTTGACTGTCGTGTCCCAATAGGTTCCTATGGCAGCGTCATTTACCCTCTGCTGATCTAGCAAGCTGATCATCTTTTCTGAAGGTAGTTATTCACAAGCACCAGCACTCCACCTTATCTGGTAGATGTTATGTTGATATTTTACACCATGAGCAGAGGTCTTCTGAGGTGTTCTCATAGTCCTTTGATAAACTTGAGCATTGTCTTAGCTAATTTTTCCCTCGACTATATAATCCTGATAGACTAAAAGTGATTATCTGATAGAATAGCATTCAAGGAAAGGCAAATTGTTTTTAACAGAGGAATTTCAAATTTCAATAGCTTTCAACCAATATAAACTTGTACCTTGGTGAAGATAAATGAAATTTAATAAAACTAAACCTATAAACCAGGTACACTGTTGATTACATGATATATTTCAGTGTAGCTATTTGTTAATATTGTGATTTAATTTTAACATATCTGCAACAAATGGAAAGCCATAAAAATAAATATAACCATGTGGCCCTATATTCATGCATGGTGTTAATGTTATATTGAGTTTTTGTTTATCAACTGTTAATACAAACTAAACATGCATTTCTCTATAAAAAATGCATAGTATTCTTATATAAAAAAAACTTCAGGTAAATCAAGTGTTGCCATAGAACCACTTAACAATGAGTTGTGGAATGGTATTCCCAACTCTCCAAATCTTCTTAGTATTTATCCTTACTACTGTTCATAAGAGAAAAGAGATATGAAGTACCGGTATTTTTGATATTATAATCTCCCTGTCTGAAAATTCCTGATTCTGCTATGGACAAAAGTAAATATTAACTATAACTAACACTGATGCTGATATATACACCGCACACTGCTTTTACACAGAATAAGGGATATAATTCTTACACAATCATTAACACAGTTATCTTCACTTGACTGCTGATTGGTCTTTTATTGTAAGTTTGAGGACATTATCAACAATAGTAACAAAACTTCATACAATGTAAGTATAGGACAAGACATGAGTTGACTTCACTATGAGAAGCAGGGGTATAACAGAAATAGAAACACCTTAAATGCTGACTGCATATTAAAGCAGTTTTGCATGATTTTGTATACAACAGGATGATCAATATCACTGGTTGGAAAATAGCGTAAGAAAAGTTTAGTTTGCCAAAAATAACTACATAGTTATGAATTGTAAAGAAACAACTGGAAAACAAATGAACAAATGAACATATTAATCATGCCTTGTTATATTATAATTCAACAAGGTGAAAATCTATGCTAAGGTACTGTGGCCTTGACCAGACTGAACTAAAAGCGATCAGATGTTCTATGGAAACCAAAAATCAATTTTTAATAACAGTGACCTTGACCTGATTGTCCAAAACTTCCTCTTCCCCTAAATATCTACCAACCAAATTTGGTAATAATATCTCCATCCTGACTTAAGATAAAAAATGGAAACCACCTGCCCGCCCGCAAAACAAGGGTTGGTATTCTTCAGTTCAGCTCTTTGTGTTTGCTCCATGCTCTATATTACAAAGATCTGACAACATCCTGTGAAAGGTCGTCTCAAGTCGACCTTTACATCATGAATATCAATAAGATGATATTCAAAATTTCCAATTAGAAAGCATGTTTCAAAAAAATTTGAATATCGGAATACCTTTGTGATATCCGCAAAATTAAGATTTCTGTTCGCTGCTGTAAACTTGCAAATATTCACAAAGTTATATCCAAGCATTTTGAAGCTGACAATTTGATTGGCTAATAAAAAGGTCAGTTTGAGTAAACCTTTAATACGATATCATCTGATCCTACCTAGCAAGCGTCAGTTAGGATATGGCTATAATGAGATTGAGTATCCTTATAATGTTTTTGTTAAAATTTGGTTAAGGAATAGTGGAATCTACACTACAAGCATCCCCATTACTTGTATACCCACTGCCTGTATACCCACTACCTGTATACTAATTACAATGTACCTGTATACCCATCCTCACCAAGTATCACTGAGTAAAGGACCTCATATATGATATAAAAAAAATCTTTCAAACAAGAGGGCCATGATGGCCCTGAATCGCTCACCTGAGTACCATTGCTTCAACTGATGTCAAGGTTTTTAAACAGACAAGGATTCTGATATAACTTAATCTAAAACATTTTACCCCTCACAATACTACACACCAAATATCTAAGCAATGGGCCATATGGTTTCAGAGAAGACTTGGGTGCAGGGTCATTTATCACCGTAGGGCCAAGCCTTTGAAAATCTTTGTAATGAACCATTAGATGCTACTACATACAAAAAAATCTTAGCTCTAGGCCTTATTGATTCATAGAAGAAGATTTTTTAAGATTTTCCTATTTAACTCTGTGTAAAACAAGTGACCCCTGGTGCAGGGTCATTTATCACCATAGGGCTATGATTTGTACAATTTTGGTAGTGGCCCATAAGATGATGCTACATACCAAATATCTAAGCTCTAGGCCTTATGGATTCATAGAAGAAGACTTTTTAAGATTTTCCTATATAACTCTATGTAAAACAAGTGACCCCTAGTGCAGGGTCATTTATCACCATAGGGCTATGATTTGTACAATCTTGGTAGTGGCCCATAAGATGATGCTACATACCAAATATCTTAGCTCTAGGTCTTATGGATTCATAGAAGAAGACTTTTTAAGATTTTCCTATATAACCCTATGTAAAACAAGTGACCCCTGGTGCAGGGTCATTTATCATCATAGGGCTATGATTTGTACAATCTTGGTAGTGGCCCATAAGATGATGCTACATACTAAATATCTAAGCTCTAGGCCTTGCAGTTTTGCAGAAGAAGATTTTCAAAGTTTGCATTTTTAAAATCTATTTTTAGCTCCTGTGACCTAATTATGCAATGGACCAGAACCATTTATACAACTTTAGTAGAGCTTCATCCAAGGAACATTCCTGCAAAATATTTTTCAAATTGGCCAAGCCGTTTAGGAGGAGATGTTGTTTGAAGCAATTGTTGACGCCGGACGCACGCACGCCGGACAAAAGGCAATCAGAAAAGCTCACCTTGAGCACGTTGTGCTCAAGTGAGCTAAAAATGACAATGATTGGCAACATTTCTAACTGTTACATACATGAGTAGTATGAGCTGAACTACAGTTGATAACTTGTAAACAAGTTTTCTATTTATTGCATAACCATTACATCAGCTGTTTTTAGTTGATGCAATAACGTAATCAATTGTTCAAGAACTCATTGTTGTTATTTAATTTTGAAATGAAAAATGCCAAATATGTTATCCACTTTAAATAAAGACTTTACTTACTTACTTATTAATCAGATAAAAAACAACAATTATTTCATGGTAATTTGTGTAACAGTTTAAACTGTTGCCCTCGGTGATAAGGATGGAATTCCAATCTGTTGCCAATAGCTATCCACATGCAAGAAAGTACACTAATAGAAGTTAATTATGTAACATGCAACTCACCAGCACTTCTACTGGGCTGTTGTTCCTGAAACAACCAGGAATAAAGGCTGGTCTGAGACATACAAGCAAACAAAGAAGACATGGATGATTATATGGGACAGTTATAAAGACAACTACATCTACAAAGTAGCAAGTACTTCAGATAGATCCATTTAAAAACTGCTTAATGATGATTTTGCTAAAGACTAGGGCCATAATCCTGTATATAATGTGGATATGGGGGCATCTCCATACATTAAAGGCGTTTGAGCGTTTTTTTCCTAACTGACAGATTTTTCTAAATATTTGCATATAAGTACTTTAGACTTTAACTAAAAGATATTTGAATTAAAAATCTGGGGTCACCATGCTTGTTTTAGAGATCAAGCTTATGGTAGAGCATCACTATTTGCTAAAATTTGTTGAAAAAACATGACATTAAAAAATAAGAAAAATTTTGTTTCTAAATACTGTAACAGCAAATTAAAATGATATTTTTCCAATATTTTTATCACCATTTCTAACTTATAATGTATTCTATAAGTAACAGATAAAGATACTGTCAAATATGCATTGAAAATACAAAACGGGCATAAAATCTCATTTGCGCCCAGACCAAAATGTATACAAAACCTATTCCAAAACTGTGAATTTTTATATATATTTTTCAGAGTCCATTTTTTGATATAAATGCATTATGAAAATGTAAAAAAATACATACCTCACCAGATTTGTTTTTAAACTAAAACTGCTTTTTTGATTGAAATTTTAGCCAAATTTGCATAAAAACACTTAAATGTCACATTTTGTACCTTCAAAATTTGGTAAATATACTTTTGATGATATTCTTATTACATGGGTCTTAAAATTTGGGCTTTCTCCTATCATTTAACTTAAAATAAATGAGAAATTCAAAATTTCTTTTTTTACCAAAATCAAATTCAGCCGTAACCCGCTGAAACGTCTTTAATGTAAATAATCAAGGTCACCTTCATGATTAAGATTTTTTTTAAGTCTAAGGACCATAACTCCATGAAATGGGACATGGTGAGCAAACGCAAACAGTCATGATACCTGTCTACTAGACTCTACCATAAATCTGATATATTAAAAAACTATTTGGTTCTTTATCAATTAATAAACCAAACAAAATAATAGGATCTGAAGAACCTGAGTTTAATCAAATTAAGCTTTCTAGAAGCAAATAATCTGATGTTTACAAAAGTTCCATTTGGACCTGATCACTTGCATTGTTTCTATTTCTATCATTGTTTTCACAAATAAGATTAAACCCGAGGGAAATTAAGGCCCTGGAATCACTTACTTGAGAAGCAGGTATTAGTGAGAGGAAAAGAAACAACAAATACCTTATGATATTATAGAAAATGGGCACTGCCTCCTAGCAGCCATGTTTTTCAATGGATCAAAATAATTCTAACAATCTTGGTATAGAAAGTGACCTGGAACATCTGTTTCAAAAGCTTTGAAAAATCCAACTTGTACTTTTGGATGAGAAGATTTTGAGATTGAGATACATGCACATAAGGAAAATGAGCTCCAACTCCATCGTGGTCGTGTTTTATGAAAGATAAAAAATCTTTTAACAATCTTGGTAGAAAGTGAGCCATGGAACATCTGTGCCAAAATACTTTGATTTTTTTCCTTTTCGTTGCTTCTGCATGAAAATTATTTCTTTGATTACCTGCGGAATAGGAGCACACAAGGAACGTTTCCAGTAAAGTTTTATGAGATTTGCCCTGGTTGTTTAGGAGATGTTTTAAGTTAAATGTTGACCACAGACGGCAGACATTCATTGGTTACAATAGCTTTGAATAAATAGAAATGATTGAACATAATTTTTCTGGTTTTAAATCATCAAAAATGCTTTATGATTGTCCAAATGGAACATTTTTTTATGAGAAAATATGTACATATTTTAGTGACTGGAAACAGTTTCAAGAACTGTACTTTCATGATCAAAAATGATATAATTTATGACGTATGAATGAATGAAACAATATGACTATATTCAAAACACATCTTAAATTTGTTTTCTTTTATGATAAATTGAATAATCATACAATTATGGCTATTTCAGATTTTTGTTTTGTTTTGAAGTTCACTGTTGATATGGCAGTATTTCAGTCATAGAGCAAAGTCAAGCTAATTTAAGTTAAGAGGAAGACCCATGAGTGCACAAAGGTGCCCTGGTAGAACCACGACTAAGTGAAAACCAAACAGAAGGCTTCCTCACATGAATAATCTAACTTTCCAGACCGGGGCTTGAACCAGCAGCCGAGACTGACCAAGAGATACAGATTTGTGATTGGTTCAAAACTATGGTAACAACATATTAATAAAGAAGCAGTTACAATAGTTTTGTACCAATCCCTTGATTTCTTAAGGCAAGGAAAATACATATTTATGGGACCAAAGAGAGAATCTACACAGTGTCAATTATCAACTGAAATCTTATTAGATACATGAAAACTATTCCTTTTACTTCACCGCTATATAGTGTGTCATGTAGTTTTTGCTGAATCATTAATCTTTGATAAAAACAGCTTTTTTTTGTAGGTATTCTTTAAGACAATGTTTTTTGATTAGTCATATTGCTCATACAAAGTTTTGGTAAAAGCTTTTCCCTCACCAAACATTATTTAAATCAATATTAAAGCTTACAATATAATTGTGCATTGTTCAAGAAATTGTGCTGAGATACTTTCAAAACATTCGAACAAAATTAAGCAAGTGAAAACTACTTTTTAATTGGTCCTAAATTTAAAGCAAGTTTTCAAATCGTTCATAAAAAAATCTAACCAAAGAAAAAAACTTGCAGGTTTGGTAGACCAAAACATACACTCTATCTTTCGTTTCTTGTATTCCATAAAATTTCTTTGAAAGGTTGTACAGTTAAAGAAAATGTATTTCATATCAAAATGGAAGAACACTTGCTTAATTTTGTTTTAATATTGACAAACAATGCATCAGAAAAATATTACTTCCTTAAACCAATAAACAACATGCTATGAATATTGGTCAATGCCATAACAAAGCAAATAGATTGGCTCAGAGATGAATATTATGGTGGCAACCCCTTGTTAGAAATAAAATACAATAAAGATACTCTGTAAGGGAAGGTTTCCCTTGTATACAAGGATTTTGTGTCTAAATATTTCCACAGACAGACAGACAGACAGACAGACATCCTGTTTCCCATCTCTCCCTGAATAATTCATGAGTTTAACCTGCTTGATATAAGGGGACATAACCCTTTAAAACTAAATGCCCTAGGGCAACATGTCGAGCCTTCGGCCTAAGATGCACCCTTCACCTCTTAAAGTGACCCTGACCAAGGAGCAAGGGACCCAACTCTTTAGTGTTACACATCATCCCATTGAGGCAAAACTTACTGCCAAATCATTTGAGAATCCTCTGATCCAGAGAAAATTTACAGCCCCGACAAGCAAATCCATCACATTGACCTTCACTTCTAAATGTGACATTAACCTTGGAACTATGGACCAAACTCTTGTGCTTAACACTTCGGATCATTTAGGCAAATATTACTGCAAAGTTATTTGAAAATCCTGCGATTCATGTCTAATTTACAGCCAAGACAAACAAATGACCTTTGACTTCTATGTGTGACCTTGACCTTGGAGCTGCAGACCTAACTCTTGCTCTTGCATGTGACACTCTGTCTCATTGAGTTTAACATAAGTGCCAAGTACTTCTACAGCTCAGAAAAGCAATCCATCTCCATGACTTTTGACCGCTAAGTGTGACCTAGACCTTTGAGCTGGGGACCAATCTTTTCTGGCGACACTCTGTCAAATTGTGGTTAACATAACAGCCAAGTTATTTGAAAATGCTGCGATCCATGTTACGGCTCGACAAATACCTCTTTACCTTTATTAAATAATTAAAAAATTAAGAAAAAAATACAGTTGAATGGAGAGATACCTGTTGGGGTAATATTGCCTGAAATAGTTTTTGTATGGACAATCTAGTGTAAAAAAAAAACAATATTTTTTAAAAGTGTTTTTTTTTTTGTCATAACCTCTAAATCATATACAGTGCAGATCCATTACTATATAAGCTGGTACAAAACATGTATCTCAAATATCTAATTGTTTCACCATCAAAGTTACAAAGAAAGACCAACAATCTAATTCTAGCCCTGGACCCCCCAGTGTGACTTGACAATTTGAGTTTACCGTCGCTTCGACAGTATTTCAGTCATATAGCGACGTCCAGCTAATTACAGGTGGAAGACATGGAGATATCCAGGTAGAACCACAAAGCCCTGTGATGGATCTTCACATGTATGAAGGCTATGGCTTCATTGACATCACAAGTATCAACATTTCAGACATTTACCTCCAGACATACCTATCACAACCTGAATCACACCTCCAAACATACCTATCACAACCTGAATCACAAATGTATAAAACTTAATATTATGAAGGAGATAGGTCTATGATGACCATAATGTCCAGTTACTTACATCCTGGGTGTACTGCACGGCTAGACTGACCAGGTTGATGAACTCCTGACCTTTCTTCTGTTTCAGGTAGAAGCAATTACGTGACCATCTTGCATGTTCTATGAATGCATTGTCTTCTTCTGCCCAGTGCCTCAACCCTGTATTTTACAATTTTGAATATTGAAACAATAGGCATGCTACTTAGTAACTGGTCACCTCATCATAGGAAAGGTCATCCATCAACAGTTATTCCCCGTACTTTGATTTTTCTATGATTCATCATCATTTATGTATGTAGTGATAACAGAATTACAAACCATGGATACCAATTTTAGATTAGTTTAGCCTTCAGGATTACTTCTGAAACATCTTTACTACATATTTCAGTTAATGGATGCCTATAAATATGATTCTTACTATTTTTCATGAGTCAAAGAATAAGTCCTTATCAAATATTTCGTCAAACATTGGCAGCTAATTGGATGATGGTTTTACATCAATAGAAATTGGATGGTAACCCACATGGGAATGTAGAGAAAAGAAGCTAGATGAATATTACAGCTCTCCTCTACCTGGTTTTATTTATGGAACAAATAAATGCTGGTCTGTTTGTTTTTTTGAGACTTTGTCTACTTGAGACAGATATAGTGCTGCCATACTGCAGTATCACATCATAGACTTGTGGCATGATACCACACCCAGTCAGATTATCTTGACACTGGGCCAAACATTATCATTATATGCTGAGTGCCAAGCAAGGAGCTACCAGTACCACTTTTAACAACTTTGGTATGTTGCGGTCAGGTATACTGAACCCGGGACCTCCTATCCCCAAGGCAAACTCTCAGACAGTTGCTGGTCTGTTTTTTAAGTATAAAAAAAAATAACACATAAATGCATACATGTATAGCCACCACAGAGAATTGATTTCATCTCATTATTTTCTCTCAAATTTAAAAGTTCATAATTGTTAAGGCTTGCTAGTTATATATCTTATAATAAAATATCTTTTTATCTTATATGGAGACATTTTTTAATAAGATTTTGCATCATTTTACTCAAAAAAACATTTAACAATATGGATTCACAATATGATGTGACACTATTTAAACACAGGTACAAAAAGTATTTCTGATATAAATTTAATTCATATAAATCCAATTATGGGATTCTGCTAAAGATTGTTTCCAAACTGAAGGAAAACGACACCATTATTTAAGAGAAGAAGTTAACCATGTCAAATTTGTGGAGTCACAACTGCATTAATAGTCAAATGGGTCAAGGTCAAGGTCACTTACCAGTACCACAGAAGAAGCATCTGACGCAGTCACCAAACCCTATAAAAACACACACATACATTACATAAATGAAAAATATTGAAAAATATAATTAATGTAATGTAATTAATGTGTAAGTCCTAAAAAATAAAACCATTTTCTTTAACACCAAAAAGCCAACTATTTCAGCTTCAACTTGTCCTTTTCAGCAGTTCTTGGCTAAGAAGGGAGCCTGATTCACTGATCTCCCAAATCTATATTTTAGTTTCCAACTCAAGATTCTAAAATCTTAAATAGTCAATTTCTTGTAATATAACAAATGAATTAACAAAAACCTAATAATATGAACAGTTGTCCCTTTTATACAATAAGCTACATTTGAATGAATGCCATGCCCTTAGACCTTTGGGGGTTAAAGGTCATATAAAGACAAAGTTTGGAGGCTGTTGGTGGAAGAACTTCTATGTTATGGTCAAGTTTTGTGACAAACAGACAAACTTCTGACAGACCAAAAACAGTTTACTGCGATTTATTGATCCTGGGGCATAAAAATTCGTAACCACACTGTGACACGTTTTAATAGTCGAACCAACTTCCTCTTTGTCACAGGATAGCGGTTTGAAGCACTTGGCCGCTTAGACCAGTAAGTAAAGTTCCTGGTTATCCCTTTATCTAATGGATATTTATGTACAAATCTATGACTTGATGAATATTAATTGACTGAACTTTAAATGATATATGAATAAATAAATTTTTCTTTGCTGTGCAGATTGTGTAGAACTGTTTGAGCAAACAGAGGAGAAGCTGATCAGAGAGCTCCTGAAAGGAACTGTCTGATCTTGGTCCAATATGTCAAAATGAGTCAATTTGAAGTAAAGAATTATATGGCTTATTTGACAGGCCTGTAGATGATGACAAATAATAAAGTGTTTTCTCACCGTACATAACATTTTTAGTAAGGTAGGAACTTATACACAGCATATTAGAAACAATATTGATAGTTTATTAACGAAAGCCTAAGAGTGCCATGCTGTGTTTTAGTTAACACAACTCAGTATCAAATGTTCGAAGTGATTACAGAAATAAATGATGATGAACAGTTTCAAGGGTCAACCCTCTAAATATGAGCAATCAACTGACCTGCATAGTAAAATCCTGCATCTGCGAGGACCTCTGGTGACTGCTTGACGTTATCTGGCCAGCCGTGAACCTGGCTAACCTTGTGGCCTTGATGGAATACTGCGGGTTTGGGCATCTGTCCCACAGCTGAAGGGCAGAAACACATGTACAGAGTGACTGGGACCTCTCAGGTACACACACATACAGACAGCCATCACACAGAATAATAAATTATGAATGGAAAACTTGACAGATCACAAAAAAAAAAAAACTTTTCCAGCTTTTAGCAGTAAAAATTAAAGCCACACCTTTTCAAGCCATGGCTAGGTAAACTGTTCACAAACAGTATCACAAACCAAACTATGGGTTCTTCTGTGTAAACCAGATCAACCACTGACTACCTATTTTTCTGTAACTTTTGCTTAGCATAGTCAATTTGAATATACCTGTAAACAATGGAAATGTCTATTGACCTTGCTACTTAACATCTTTCCCTGATCATCTTTAAATTTTTTTCTTTTTCAACCCTAGGAACCAATAAAAATTTGTCCTAATCTCTGTAATTAATTTAAAGATTAAAATTGGTTCAAAATCTTCTTAAAAGACGATAAATAAAATAAGAAAGCAAAAACAAGGAACCTTGAAAGTTTTCATAATTTTTATAAAACAAAAAGGATATTTTTTGATTACAAGTTTTTTTTTCCCCAGACAAAGAAAACACACTCAAAAAAAAAAAATCCAATTGAAGTCAATTTCCTATTTGCCACTAAGGAAAAATTTTTACCCCAAACGACATTAAAAAACCTAATTACCATAAAATACCCCCAAAATTAAAAAAAATTTTTGGGAAAAAATCTTAAAATCAAAAACAACAAAAAAATAAACTTTACCCCCCCTTTAAATTCACCCTTGTCTTCAAAAATAACCCGAAACAAAATTATCAAATAAAAAACATTCACCCAACCCCAAGTCCCCTTTCCCCCCAAAAAACCATTCAAAACAAGGGTTTTTTTTATTTAAGTTTTTTTAATGGGAGAATTGAGTTTAAAGGGGGGAAACCTTTTAATTAAAAATGAATTAAATTTTGGAAATCTGTAAAAATGATTGTGTTTTTTCTGGACTACTTCCCCCAAAAAAGGGACTCACGGCCTTAGTTTTTTCAGAAAAAAATCGGGGACATTATCCCAAAGGGGAGGATAAAACATTTTCACCCGCAAATTATTTGGGAAAAAAAATTTCCATTGTTAAAAATTAAAAAAGTTATTCATTGTTTTTTATGTAAAGTTTGGAAATCGCTATTAGGGGGAATCCTAAAATTAAACAAACAACAGTAACTCCCCCCGGTAAAACCCCCCCGGTTGGGAAACTTTTTGTGTTTGTCCAAAGGAGCCCCAGCCCTTCCAGGACGGGGGGGGCCCTTTCCCCCCACCTTAAGGTTTCCTTGTCCAAAAAAGTGGCGCAAATTGCAAAAACCCTTTTTTAGGTAGGCCGGAAAAAATACAAAACCAAAAATTTTTTTACTGCGGATTCTGGGCCAAGCCGAAAAAACTCTCCCATGTAAGGTTTAATTTGGAAAAAAGATGTTCCATCTTTGTTTTTCCCAAATTTTTTTGGAATTTTTTTTTGGGTTTTGTTTAGTTTTGTGGAAAATCAAAGGGCACAATGGCACAAAAGTACAATACCTTCCCCAAAAAAAACCCGGGCCCTTTCACAAGGGCTTTTTCGGGGGGTTAAATTTTTCCTTTTTTACAGGGCAACACGTTCATTAGCTTGATTTAATCCATCCGCAAAAAACAAAAAAAGTCAAAATTAATGAAACCCAAAATGTTGGGGGCAAAATTTTTCTCAAGTAACTTTTTGGCCTTAAGATTAATTTAAACAAATCAACTTTTTTTTACAAGTTTGAGAAAAACAAAATTTTCAAAATTTCCGTTTCTGGAATCTTTTTAAAGTCACAAAAATTTTCTTTTTGGGAAAGTTTTAAAGGGTTTTTTGTTTTCAAAAACAGTTTAATGATTTTCATCAAAAAGTTAGTTAAAATTCCCCACACCAAAATGTTTTTTTGTTTCCTGAATTCCCCTTTTTTTTTCGTGAAAATTTTATGGCCCCCAAAATTCCCAAACTCAAAAAATATTAAAAAATTTTACCCAAAAAAAAAGAACATGTTTGTTTTTTTTTTAATTTGAATCTTTTTTAGGGGCTTATTATTTTTTAGAGGTTTAAATTTCATTTTTTATCCCTGAAAAAATTATTTAAACCAAGAATTGAAGAAGAGTTAGGATTAAATGATAACCCCATTAAACCTTTTTCCCTTGTGGCCAGATTTAAAAAAACCGGGGGTTTAATTTTAAAAAACCTAAAATTTTAAAAATTTTTTGAAAGAAAATTTTTAAAAATTTTCCAAAATCTTTAAAACATTTGATTTTTCCCAATTTTTTTGGTCAACTTGAAAAACCTTAAAGGGTTTTCTGAATTCCCAAATTTTTCTAAAATATTTTTTTAAAGCCTCAAAAACTTTTTTCCGTTAATTTAAAGTTTTAAATTTTTAAAATTCCAAATCATTTTGAAATTTAAAACTTTAAAGTCATGCCTTTTTTTAAAACCCTTTCAAAGGGAATTTGGGTTTTTTTCCAAAAACCTTTTGGTCTTCTTGTTTCCTTTTTTCAAAAATGCTGATTTTAAATTTCAAAAACACCATTCCAAATTCAAATAGCTTTTTTCCAAAAATTTTCAAAAGGGATTCTTTTTTCCAAACCCAAACATGTTGTTAAATTTTAAATAATTCTGTTTTAAATCTTAAAGGTCTGTCTTGTATTAAAGCCTTAAAGGAATGTTTTATTAAAACCTCAAAAATGTTTTTATTCCAAACCTTAAGGATTCTTTTATTAAAAGGGTTTTAAAATATGAAGCTTTAATTCCAATTTTTCAAATCATGTCTTGTTTTAAAAACCACAAAAGTAAAGTTTTAAAAAATCTTAAAGGAAAAAGGGTTTAATTTAAATTTCCACCTTGTTCCAAACTTCAACCGCTTTTTAAAAAAAAGGGCAAAACTTTTATTCCAAATCTTTTAAATAATTTTTTATTCCAAATTCTTCAAAGGTAATGTCTTGTATTCCAAAGCCTTCAAAGGTCATGTCTTGTATTCCAAAGTCTTCAAAGGTAATGTCTTGAATTCCAAATTCTTCAAAGGTAATGTCTTGTATTCCAAAGCCTTCAAAGGTCATGTCTTGTATTCCAAAGTCTTCAAAGGTAATGTCTTGTATTCCAAATTCTTCAAAGGTCATGTCTTGAATTCCAAAGTCTTCTAAGGTCATGTCTTGTATTCCAAAGCCTTCAAAGGTAATGTCTTGTATTCCAAATTCTTCTAAGGTCACGTCTTGTATTCCAAAGTCTTCAAAGGTAATGTCTAGTATTCCAAATTCTTCTAAGGTCATGTCTTGTATTCCAAATTCTTCTAAGGTCATGTCTTGTATTCCAAAGCCATCAAAGGTAATGTCTTGAATTCCAAATTCTTCTAAGGTCACGTCTTGTATTCCAAAGCCTTCAAAGGTAATGTCTTGTATTCCTAAGTCTTCAAAGGTCATGTCTTGAATTCCAAATTCTTCAAAGGTAATGTCTTGTATTCCAAAGCCTTCAAAGGTCATGTCTTGTATTCCAAAGTCTTCAAAGGTAATGTCTTGAATTCCAAATTCTTCAAAGGTAATGTCTTGTATTCCAAAGCCTTCAAAGGTCATGTCTTGTATTCCAAAGTCTTCAAAGGTAATGTCTTGAATTTCAAATTCTTCTAAGGTCATGTCTTGTATTCCAAAGCCTTCAAAGGTAATGTCTTGTATTCCAAAGTCTTCAAAGGTCATGTCTTGTATTCCAAATTCTTCAAAGGTCATGTCTTGTATTCCAAAGTCTTCAAAGGTCTTGTATTAACCTTTTCCCTCATATAGACTCATTTTAACGCACTCAATAGGTATCACATAAAGCCTGATCTGCAGAAAACCACAGTTAAACCTTACCAAATTTAATTACAAAATCCTCATTTCCAGACCACTGAGGAGCAGCGAACAGCATAAAACCTGATCAGCCTGCGAGTTACTCGCAGGCTGATCTGGTTTTATGTTGTTCTCATAGGTCTTTTCATGGTTTCCTCTATGAGGGAAAGGGTTAAAAGTCTTCAAAGGTCATGTCCTGGTTTCAGAGAAAACTTCATTTGTCACGTCTTGTATTCCAAAAGTTTCAAAGGCCATGTCCTGTATTGAGAAAATACTTCATATGTCATGTCTTGTATTTCAAATGCTTTAATGGTCATATCTTGTACTTGGAATACGTCGAAGGTCATGTCATTTAATTTACTGTTTCTTACCAGGGATTGATGAAAAAAGGTCCTCCAACAAAAGACCCTTTGCTAGTCCAACGGTAACTGCTTTGTCAAAGAGACAGACTGAAACAAAGCAAAATACCATTTTTCCTAAAATTAATAAATAAAATGATTAGGAATGTCAAGTCATGAACCACATCTTACCTAATATATTTCATATCAAAACCATTCCCCATTAAATGTTCCCGGGAACTTATATTTTCCTAAAAAAAAAATGGGTCCATGATCTAGTGTAAGTGTACATGACAGCAGATCTGAAGGCTGTGGTTTCAAATCTTGTTGCGGGAGGGTTAAGCATCTCTCATAATGACCTTCACAACCTCATAGTACTGGTCCAACCGTGGAACCACCGAGAAGGATTAGTAGTAAGAAGTAAGTAACAAGGAATAATTTAAACAAAAGAAAAAGATAAAACAATTAACATCCCCTCAATTAGGTACTAGTACCCCCACTCTCATGATCAGTCACCTAACCATGGAACATGTCCATTAATGAGGGTGTTGTATTCGGTTTTAAATAAAGTTACCAGAACTTTGGAAGATTTTTGACATCTTCTGGTTCCCATGAAAGGTAACAACATGCTTTTGTTAGAACAAAGAGTGGCAAAGTGGCATCTACAGAAAATATATCCAGTATATAAGAATTTATGTAAGATTTTGTATTAAAAGAACAATGGAAATACAGCATATTGCACTTGTAGTCACAGTATTATTGTATATAAACCTTGAGTATCAGAAGTATTCTGTTACAGAAAAGAAAAAGGAACTTACAAAAGATGGTTTGAAGTTTTAAAACTTCACAACTGATAATGGCATTCATGATGTGACTCTCTGGCTGTGTGATGATGTATGGTATCAGACAGAAATCAAAATCCTGAAGGCTCCAAGGCATGATGTGAATATTACCCCTCACCATCGCTGACCCTGAAAGGTATTATGGACAATTGGAATAGACTGTATCTAGGAGTAATGTTTCAGTAACTTAGGTCACATGGTAAATAAACATTATAATGCAGGGGGTATAATGAGATTTCAAACCCACACAACATTTAGTGCATATCTAGATTCAATATCAATGGGCTTGAAAGAAAATATTCTGTATATTTGATTTTCTATTACTAATTTACATGCTTATTTGACACTTTTAATAAATGCTGTTATCAATCTGTAATGAAATAAAGTTATTTATGACAAGTAATTATAATAATTGAGTGATACTACCTTTTTCTCTATACACATTTACAAAGATTTTAAACACACAGCCGTTATTATGCCGGGGACTTAATGAATCTTATGGCTATACTTAGAATGAAAGGTTGAAATTCATGCTTAAGTAGAGTTTTCAACAATCTGGGACCAGCACCTTAAGTAACCCTGTCTGAGTCCCATCAGCCAAAATAAAGCCATAAACATGACTTAAGATTTGCCCCAGTCACCAGTAACATCAGTCAAATTCAAGATTAGAGAAGAAACTAGCCCCATCAATGGGTCACCTCATTAAGAAAAGATTTAATAAAGATATCAAAATTAGTATATTTTTCAAAACAGATCAGCATGTAATAAGGTGATCATCAGTGCAAAATAACATAAATTTCTTATTTATATTACCAACTACATAACAAGGGAACAAACCATTTTCATTTAAAAAAATAATAATTGCAGTATTTCCTTTGAATAAGCAGTAATTATATAAGGAGACTATCCAATCTTTTTATAAAAGATCAATACATAAGGTGATCATTTAAGCCAATCTGACCATTGGTTTTAGGTAAGAAGTTTTTAAAATAAAATTCTCCTTGTTGCAATGGCAACAAGAATTCTGCATTGATCAATTTCATTTTGACAACTTTTGTAAAGGCCCAACCAAGGGTCGTCCATACCAAGTTCCAACAAAGTGCCACTGTGTCATGTGGTTTCAGGAGATATCATCATTTAAAGTAAATTATTTCTGATGGACAGAGATTTATCATAAAAGGTCACCTTGGGAAAGTGATCTAAAAATTTGCATAACCTTCAAATGCACAAAGTACTAGTCCAAACAACACAATGGAGAATTAGTAGATGTTGTAATGACATACTGGTCAATATACTCCGGGGTCAATTCTAGACTGGTCAGACAATGTATGTGAAAGGATATTTGGTAACACAGTCAGGCATACAATAGTTGGCCAGGTACTCTGGTTTCCTCATACATCAAGACACTACGATAAAGGCTAACAATAAAACTTTCATGAACAAATATTCTGCTTTCTGTCAATTTGTAAAATATTTAATTTTAACCAAACTTTTGTTTGGCACTAAAAAACAGCCATACGAGTAAAACAAATGTTTTATACAGTACAGTGTGTTATTCCTTACTGGATATCCAAACGTTTTGTAATAAAGACTAGTAGGTGCTTAACAGCAGGTTCTATGTATGGAGCGAACTGGTAACCCCATTTTCGTTTCCAAATGTCAGACTGTATCAAATACCATTGTGACATGACAATCCTCCATATATTAAATAATCACGAGATATGGCTGTCAGAAGAAGAATAACCTATATATATACAGTAGAACCTTGCCAAACCGAACATCTTTTAACCGAATTCCTCGCCATTTCGAAGTTTATTTTCGGTCCCGATTTCTTCCCTTCTTATTTTAACTAAATAATCCGAATTTCGCTATTTCGATTTTTTCGCTATTTCGAAGTAAAATTCAGGTCCCGAGGTCGCAATTAATGTAGATTTTTCAATTTTTATTTCGAAGTCAAATTTCATAAATTTTCGTGAACTAATTATCGTTCTTATTATCATTCGTATCCGGGTCAGTAACCCAGTTTATTTTGCGGAGGCAATTGGAGTGATGGCTCAGGCAAGTTTTTCACACCTTTTTTCGAGATTGGGTTGGGCAACGTGTGTCCCACCGGAAATGTTGATTATTGCTAATTGATGTCTGACAGGTTGCATAATATGCACGTGCCAGAAGATAAACCCAAGTGCCAGATCTTTAGTACATTCCATATCAGAGCCTTCGTAACC
>CM037787.1:13248626-13274707 GCA_021229015.1 Solen grandis | reverse complement strand
ACAGCCCATATTTTATCTATTGAATCAACAAAAACACGTCTTTTAGGAAATTTCTTTATAACTCTATGATGTAATTCATCTGCTAATTTATTTGTTCCTATAAATCTATTTTTCTTAGATCCACACTCAGAACATTTACCTTTTAACATTTGTCTATTATTGGTTGTTGTTACTTGTTCTACTGAATTATTTTCAGTATTCTTTTTACAACGTAAACAATATATTTTTGGGTGATCCATTTTTAATGATAAAAAAAATGGTGGAAGGAAAAATCTGTAAAAAATGTGGTGAATATAAAACATATAATAATTATTACAAAGAATCTAAAGCCCCTGATGGGTTAAAAGCAAAATGCAAAAAATGTTTATACTTTGTTAAAAGAGATCACAGAAAGAAACAAAGAAAAATATAAACAATTAATTTGGAAAGAAATCCAGATTATCAAAGAATTATTTTTTAGAAATAAATAATAATTAAAAAATATAAAAATGGTCGATAAAAAATCCAAATCATTTAAAGATCTTATTACTGAAACTAATATTAATAATATAGATGAAGAAGATATAACTAAATATAAAAAAAAAAAATTATATATATTTATAGATAAATATAAGCTTGGGTAGATAAATTTCAAGAAAGAGGATCTGGTTTTGTTTTTAGAAATATTAAAAGTGTAGAAGTAAAACAATATAAATATGATTATCAGAAAGCTTCATCTTATATACCTCTTCAATTTAAATCAAATAATATTATTAATGTTAAAAATAAAAATGAAAATAAACTTAATATGAATGGGATTGAATATCCTGTATCTACAAAAGATATTCCAAAAGTAGAGAGACAAAATAATATATCTATAAATGTTTTTGCATTAGAAGATCAATCTAATAAACAATCTTTATATCCAGTTTATGTTTCAAACAATGAAAGTGAAAATGTAGTTGATCTCTTATACATTGAAAGTAATGAAAATACCCATTATTGTTTAATTAAAAATTTAGATAGTTTTCGTTATAAGAATAATCATAAATCATTTACATGTAGAAATTGTTTACAAGGATTTCAAAGGGAAACAACACTGATTAATCATCAAGAAATATGTTATAATAATGAACATTGTAAAGTTGTAAAAAAAAAATTTAAAAATTACCATTTTAAAAATAAATTACCATTTGTTATATATTGTGATAACCAAACCTAAAATTAAAAAAATTTAAAAAGAAGTAAATAGTTATGGAAGTTAAATTGATTATCCAAATATATTTAAATCACAATACTTTTCTTATGTTGGAAATGATGCAATAGAAAAATATGTAGAAAAAGTAATAAAGATATTTAAAGAAATAAATTATAAGATCTACCTTAATGAACAGAAAAAACCAATACTAAGTAGGGAGGAAGAAGACGAATTTCAAGAAGCAACTGAATGTTATATTTGTGAAAAAGGATTTGAAAAACAAAGTGATAATAATGTTTCAATGGAACAGCCGGACAAAGTCCGTAAAGTAAGAGAACATAATCATCTTTCGGGGGAATATAGAGGAGCAGCATGTCAATCATGTAATACTAAAGAAGGTAAAGTAACAAAATTAATACCTGTATTCTTTCATAATGGTTCTAATTATGATTTCCACTTTTTAATTGAAGAACTTATGAAATATGAAGATAAGTATAACAAAGTTAAACCATTATCAAAAACATCTGAAGAATATATATCAATTGATTATGGGTCATATTATAAAAAATTAAGATTTTTAGATTCTTATAGATTCTTTTTAAAAGGACTATCTAATGTTGCTAAATCATTAAAAGAATTTCCTATTTTAGAAAGTGAAATTAAAGATTTTTAAAAAAAAATTTTCCCATATGAATATATTGACTCTATTGAAAGATTAAAAGAAACTGAATTACCACCAATAGAAAAGTTTTATTCAACACTTAGACAAGAAGGAATATCTGAAGATGATTATGCATATGCAAAAAAGGTTTGGGAATATCATAATTGTAAAACTTTACAGGATTATCATGAATTATATTTAAAAACAGATGTTCTTATTTTAGCAGATGCTTTTGAACAATTTAGAAATTTCTTCTTAGAAAAACATGAAATAGATCCTGCTTATTGTTTTTCTGCTCCTGGATTAACCTGGCAATGTGGACTAAAATATACTGGAGTAGAGTTAGAACTTTTAAGTGATTATGATAAGTTATTAATGTTTGAGGAAGGTATTAGAGGAGGATTTTCAGGAGTATTAGGTCCTAGACATGTAAAAGCTTATAATAAATATACTCCTAATTATGATGAAGATTTTAGAATTATAGATGAATATGAAAAAAGAGAAATGTTAGAAATAATTAAAAATGGTGGAGATTTAAATAAATTCTTAGAAGAAAAATACTTATTATATTTAGATGCTAATAATCTTTATGGATTTGCAATGTCTCAACCTCTTCCAACAAATGATTTTAAATGGGAAGAAGATCCTAATTATTATTTAGAATGTAGTCCCCATAGTGTTTCACAGCCGGATGAAATCCGTAGAGGTTGTATAGTAGAATGTGATTTAGAGTATACAACAGAGTGTAGAAATAAAACATTTAAATATCCTTTAGCACCTGAAAAGATCTATGTAAATAAAGAAGAACTTTCTCCCTATCAATTAAAATTATTAGAAAAAGAAAATAGAACATTAGGTAAAGAAGAAAAATTATTTCTTACTTTAAAAGATAAAAAAAAAATTGTAATCATCAATTTTAAAAGAGTATATAAAATTAGGAATGAAAGTTACAAAAGTTTATAGAAAAAAAATAAATCAACATTATTTAAAAATTTGGAATTAATGAATAATAGTTTCTATGGAAAAACTTTAGAAAATATAAGAGGAAGAAATGAGATTAAACTACTTACTAATAGAGAAGAAGTAAGAAAATATATAAATAAACCTAATTTTAAAGATTCAGTTATATTCAGTGATAACCTTGTTGCAATTGTAAATTTTTTTTTAAAAACCTTTTTTGGAAAATTTTAGATTATTCAAAACAATTAATGTATACCTTTTATTATAATGTTATTAATAAACTATGGGAAAAGAATGAACTAGTTGCTTCAGATTCAGTTTTAGGTGATACTCCAATAATACTAAGATATAAAAACAAAATATATATTGATAAGATAGAAGATAAAATAAAAACTGTAATTAAACATGAAACAGAAAAAGAAATGTTTAGAGTTGTTACACCAGTAGGATTTGTTGATGTAACAGAAGATCATTCTTTAATAAAAGATGATAATGAAATTATTAAACCTAAAGATTTAACACTAAATACAAATCTTTTATTTAACGATAATTATAAAGAAACATTAAATCCACCTTTAAAAGAAGAATTTTTAAAATTAGAACCAACAACTCTAGAAGAGAAAAAAGCTTTTATAGAAGGATTCTTTTTAGCAGATGGATCTAGTGGAATTTATCAAATTTTGGTGTTTAAATAATCAAGACTTAAATCTTTTAAATAAATGTTTAGAATGGTGTAAAGAAATATATCCAACAGATTTTAAAATAATAGATTGTATGAGATCATCTGCAGTTTATAGAATTATCCCTAAAGGAAATATAAAAATAATGGCAATAGAATTTGAAAGGAAAAAAAATTTTTTTTAAAAAAAAATTAATTTTATTTACATTATCTTATAACATCTCTAGGATATAATGCCAACATTAATACAAGAATAGATAAACCAAATATATTTTCATTATACATAACAAAAAAAGAACAAATTGCTACAGTAAAAAAGATAATACCATTAGGAAAAGAAAAAAGAATAGTATATGATTTATCTACAGAAACTGGGGATTTTAATTGTGGATTTCCATTAATCTGTTCAAATACGGATAGTATCTTCTTATCAATAACAACAAAAGATATTTATAAAGATTTAGAAAAAATAAAAGATGACTATCTAGATACTTCGGATTATCCTAAAGAGCATACACTTCATTCACAAAAAAAAAAAAAAAAAATTGGATATTTTAAAGATGAACTAAATGGAAAAATTATGAATGAGATAGTTTTCTTAAGAAGTAAAGCTTATTCTTTTACTTTAACTGATTTACCCTGCTGTGAAACACTAAAGGAAATAAAGGAAATAAAGAAATTAAAAGGAATAGGAACAACAACAATTAAAAAAGATATAAAGTTTGATGATTATAAAAATTGTTTATTTAATGAAACACAACAAATAAATAAGATGTATACATTAAATTCTGATAAACATGAAATGTATATTAATGAAGTAAATAAAATAAGTATGTCTCCATTTGATGATAAAAGATATATATGTGACAATGGAATAGATACTTTACCCTTTACGTAATTTCCATGCAACAAATCCAGTTAATGCCATTCCACCAATAATAAATACAATCTCTTTATTTTTTTGGTCTTCTGACGGAGTATAAAAATCACTTAATGTAGGTTCTTTAGGTAAAGGTTCTAATTGTTCACCATATAAACGAGTATATTCTTTCGCTGCTTCATCAACTTCATCAAAGACTTGTTCAGAGTGGTGTTGTTTTTGTAATCGTTCATTTAAAAAATCTAATCTTTGTGTTCTTTCTTTACTCCATTCATCACGTGCAGCTTGTAATTGTTCCATTGCTCTATCATGTCTTTTTTTCTCTTTATTACTTTTATTCTTATCAATACGAGAAAATAAATAATTACCCCCTCCAAATGCAGCAGCATTCAATGCTGCTCCACCAACCATCATCGCTAATGCAATTGCCATTTTTATACGGATTAAATCCGGCTGCGTAGCACTATTAAAAAAATAAACTACGCTAGTTACGAAGTTCTACCAAAGGGCTGCGTAGCATTACTTCATAATATCAGCAGGAATAATACCTTGTTTAACCAACATATCTCTTGTATAAGTAGCTAGAAGAATATCAAGAGTTAACATTGAAACATCACTAAAATTTAAATCTACTTTAGGAGCAGGTTTTCTTAAAACCTTTTTAATTATTTCTGCATAACCAATTGTTAAAACAGAAACTACTCCTGCATGATAAGCTGTATTAATAATTTGATTTTTATCTGCCATTTTTTAGAAAACAAATTTGTGTTCAGCTATGGAACATTACGGACGAAGTCCGGCTGCGTAGCATTAAAGATTAAATGGATCATATTCAACTTTTTCTTGTGGTTTAACTTTTTCTTGTGGTTTAATTTCTTTCTTAGGTTGCATGGGGTTTACTTGTTTAGAATTATACATATATAATCCTAATCCAAAAACTCCGACTAAACATAAAGGTATATAATTTTTGTATATATTTACACGGATAAAGTCCGGCTGTGAAACACTATGTTGAACTTCTTTAACTTCATCATTGTGTTTAACAGCCGGACTTTGTCCGTCCTCTTTTGTAATGCTATGGACTTTGTCTGGCTGTGAAACACTACGCAGCCGGGTTTCATCCGTAATAGATTTTAATTGAATGTTTTCTTTCTTCATTGCTTCCATTTCTTTTCTTTTTAATTCAGCTTTTTTTTTTTTTTGCTTCTGCACCTTTCTTACCAGCAGATATTTTGGTTTTTTATTTTTATTTTAACTTCGGGGTTTCTTCATTCATTTTTATTGGTGGTATTTTCACTTTTTTCAACTGGTGTATTTTCAACTGGTGTATTTTCAACTGGTGTAGTAAAATCAATATGACTAGCAGTTGTTATCATAGTAGTAAAAGGAGCAAGATACATTCCAACTCTATAATACAATTCACAACAAGCGTTATTTAAAGCATGATTGATAAATGGATCTTCTTCTAAATCTTGTATTAGTTTTGGTGGATTAACAACATTAAAATATTTTGATACACCCATAACATATAAATTAATAAAAGAGTTTCCCAGTGTCTTAGTCATACTTGCTCCTAATCTAGCTTCATATCGAATATATAATTTAATAATTTCTTCATCTGGTAATTTTTCAATATCTAAAACTGAGAATTCTTTTCCTAAATATTGTTTACTCATTCCTCCAGAAACAAGAGCTAAAAGTCTTTCTCTTTTTTCATTTTCATTATGTATATGTAACAGCTGCGTAGCATTATTCTGTGGATTTGGTGTTTCTAATTTATCCTTTAGAATTTTTTCGGCATCCATTTTATATATTAATTTTTTAAGTTTACTTATAAGTAAATTTATTTTAAATATTCCATATCCAACTATTGATAAGACTATAATATTTGTTATCACCGATGTTGTTTGATAGAGGATTGTTAGCATTTTTTAAGCATTATTATGTATAACTTAAGGTATATATAAGCATTACTTTAGTATTATTAAAGCATTACTTTAGTATTATTAAAGCATTACTTAAGCATTACTATGTTTACCTTAAGGTAAATATAAGCATTACTAATTAACCCAATAATTTGTAGGTTGATCAGTTCTTAAAATTAATTTACTATGTTTATTTTTTTTCAATTCTTCTTTAATTCTTTCTCTTTCTTCTAGTGTAGGTATTACATCATTTTCTCTTAGACAGTTTTCAAAACTATCCCTGTCTTTAGTATAAAATATACACAACCATTTTGTTTGTTCTCTAAGATCTTTTAAAACTGAATTGTATCTTTGTGAAATAACCCATACACTTTGTTCAGCATGTCTACCTGAAAAAGCTAACTCTGATAACATATCTCTTTTCTTTGTTAAATCTTTTGTAGCATTACAATCATCTATAATATATAGAGTAGGATATCCTTGATATTTATTAAAGAATATTCTTAGTAGTTCTTGTAGTTTTTCTTCTCCATTAACAATAGGATTAACAATTATTAAATTCTTTGTTTTTGGTTTTTTAACATCAGAGATCCATTCCCTATTTTTATATGCTTTATTCCATTGAATAGTTGGACATAATATAATAATATATTTAAATACTCCACTATATTCTTTTTCTAAAAGATCTAAAACAAATTCTGTTTTTCCACAACCAGTTTGTCCACAAATAATTGCAGAATGTGGATATTTTGGTAAGTCCATTTTTAAATCTTTTAAATGAGTGAAGAAAAAAATTCAAAAAATAGAGAAGTGCCATGCAGCCGTTCCGTAGATGATTATGAATATTATCCAGAAGAAGAATCTATACGTAATTTAATTTCAGAAGCAGAAGAAGGTGTAAAAAAAATGAACTCAGATTTACGGTGTAAAAAAAATGAACTCAGATTTACAACACACATATAGAATAAGTAATGATTTATCAAAATCAAAAGAACATTTAAAAAAATTGAACTCAGTTTTAGAAAATAAATATAGAGATGAAATAAATAAGAAATTAGTTGAAGAGAAGAAAGAAAGATATATAGAGAATATTATTTCTCAAACTGAATTAGCTAATAAAAGATTAGCACGTTTAGAGACTTATGCTTTTTGGTTTATGGGAGGTATTATTATTGGTAAAAATTAAATATGTTTTACTTTTAGTAAATATGTTTACTTTTAGTAAATATGAATTTAAAATATTTAAAAAAATAAATGTTTATTTCTTTATGTAACAGCTGGAATTTTATTCCACTATGTAACAGCTGGAATTTTATTCCACTATGTAACAGCTGGAATTTTATTCCAACTTATGTAACAGCTGCTGAGCACTGTGAAACACTAATACGCAATTTCTTTAAATCTTCCATCTTCAAAATTAATTTGTGCATCTTGTATAACAAATATATAAACATTTATTGGCTCATCCGATCCTGCGTCTTTTGTTATTTGTATAGTTATACCTTCTGAAGCATTTTCAATTCTTCTCCCTGAACCATGTAGAGAGTTATCATCCGTTGAACGTAAATCTAACCATAATGCATAATTGGTTGTTAGATATTTTTCTAATGTTGTATAGGTGAAATTTAATTTTTTTATCATCTTACTAATTTCTTTATCCTCTTTTGAATTAAAAGCAAAGAATTTATTTATCTCATCCCACTGTTGATAAGCTCTCATTCCTTGACTGTATAGTTGATTTGGTACTCCTTCTATTGTCATTTCTACTTTTGTTATTTCAGGATTAAAATAATGTTCTGTTGATGTTCTATCCGGATCTTCAAATAACATTAGAATACCTTTCATACTTCTAGCTGGAACATTTAGATTAATATTCCAAAGTGTATCAGATTTGTTTTTTGTTATTTTCCTATGTCTAAGTATTCTATCATATAAAATAACCATCTTACCACTAAATCTATTTCTAATTTTTAAATTAAAAAATTTTAAAAAATTATTACTATTAACTTTTATTATAATCATTAAATGTAAGTTCATATTCAAGTCTATCTCCTAGACCCGCTTGATAAAAAGGCATATGTGATTCTAATAATTCAAAATCTAGAGGAATACAAAATCTATTTCCATAAGCTTTTGCAATAGCTTCATCTTGTTTATCTGAGGAAGCATTACCAGCTCCAACTCTATGTCTTAACATGTTTATTTTACCAATTCCTTGGTATGCCATATTTTCACGTTCTGTAGGAGACTTCCATAAATCTGTATAACAATGAAATATATCACTATCATCAATTGAGATAATTTCATTTCCAGATATTTTTATTGTTGTTTTCTTAATTATTGATCTTCCTATATTTGGATATATTGTTGCATTTGCATCACTATCACTTTTAATTTCAATTTCAAATGCTAATCTTGTTGTTCCAGGAACAATAACATCATTACCACTTAGATTAGGAAATCTTACTAACAAGTGTTGATTTTGATCAATAGTTGAAGGATTATTAGTTATTACAACACTTTGACAAATACCTTTAATACCTCTAGGTTCTCTTATTCTTCTGTATGGGTTTAATTTTTCTCCGTAAGCCGACATTTTTTAGAGGGAAAAATAGAATAAAGTTCCAACTATGGAACAGCTGTGAAACACAGTGAAACATTTTTTTAATGTTTAAAATGGCAGAAGGAGGATATGATTTTGAAAATCCTGTGTTTGATGAAGATGATTATGATGATGATGATTATGATTATGATGATGAAGAGGATTATGATGATTATGAGGAAACTCCTCTTATAAATAATAATTTTGATAGACAAAATATTTATAAAGTTGATAAAAAACAAATTTAATAGTAGAAGAGAGAAAAGATATGGTTGATAAATATTTTAAATTTTTAAAAGAAAATGGAGAAGAATCAGAATATATCGATATTACAAACTTTGAAGTTAGAGATAATATACTATATTTAAAGGTCCCAGGTAAAGATAATGTTAAACTTACTAAAGGTAATAGTTTTATAAAGTTAAGTACTTTAGAGGGTAAAATTGGAAGAGGTGCAATTAGAAACTTGTTGAATATACGTTATGAACCAATATCAGTAGAGGATAGAAAAAAATTAAAAAATGCAAATGAAAGACTTTCAGAAAATATTGAAATGACTGATTTAGCTGATGTAGCGGAAAATGCTGAAACTAGTGCAGAAGAAGTAGCAGAAACATCATTTATTGAACCTCAGACAAAGAGAGAAATGAGTGGTGTCCTCAGAGAAATAACTAATATTAAAAAAAATATTTCGAATGAATTAGCTAAATTAAATGAAACAAATAAAGACTTAGCATATGAAAAAAATAAATTAGAAAGAGCTAAGGAAGATAATGATGAATTCCAAATAGAAAGAATTACTGAAAGAATAAAAGATTTAGAGATAGAGAGAACTTCAAGATTAGAAGTACTTGAAACCAATAGAGATAAATTAAGAACTCAAATAAATAGAATAAAAGAGACAATACATAAAGTATTAAATGAAGATACAACATTAGCAGAAAGAATAAAAACTTTATTTAGAGAACAAGGTATAACAATTGTTAGTATTTTAACTGCTTTTGGAATGATTATTGGTGTTATTGTTGAGACTTTTATTCCTGGTGGTGGTGGAACTGTAACACCTAAACCTCCTGGGAAAGGAGGAAATGTTAGAGATTGGATAAAAAAACAATTATCAAATATTGCTAAACTATTAACAAAACTTGCAGGAAAAGCGGTAGAGGCATTACCAGGAATTATAGGAGCTGTTGTAGGATGGTTATTAAAAACAACAGGAAATGTTGTTGCATGGTTTGGAGAACATTTATGGGCTTTATTAATTTTAGTTATAGGAATGATATATACAGCTGTGAACAAAGTTCGTTAGTGCTCCATAGCTGAACAAAGTTCATTAGAGAACATACTCGTAAATAAATAAAGCTAAAAGTCCTGCTGTAATACTTCCTGTTATAATAGCTGTTTTATCATCTTCATGTTCTGTTGATGGACTTTGTCTGGTGGGAGATTTCTTACGGACAGGCTGTGAAACATTATCCAGCTGTGAAACATTATCCAACTGTGAAACTGGTTCTGGTAAAGATTTTTTTGTTGGTGTACCACTTATATCTGTGGGTTGTATAGTAGATCTAATATGAGAAATATTTATATCACTATTAAAACCAAGTTTAATTTTTTTAATGTCTATTTTTTCTTTTGTTAAATCTTTTTTTGTTGCCCATAAAATTTTATTATTATGTAAATTTTTCTTTTGTTAAATCTGTTTTTGAGTTTCAAACCCTATACCTATTTTTAATATATCTCCTCCTGATAGAATTTGTGCCCCTAATAGACTCCATATAAACATTTTAATACTTTCACTAATTCTTACAACTCCTGCTTTTGTAAAACCTTTTGACTCATCAAGAATAAAAGTTGTCCACATGTTTTTAAATTCATCTGGTTGTTGGATATAATCAATAGAAATTAATTTTGTATAAGTCTTATTTTTTACAAGACCTCCAGATCCAAAAATAAATCTATATGTTCTAAAAACAGATAAATCAAAAACATTAAGAGAATTTCCCACAAAATAAGTTTTTTTCCAAACATTTAAATCTTTTGTATATATATATCCAAGACCACCACCATCTATATATTCTTTCTGTCTCCAATCTATATTATAATCTAAACCAAACTCATCACAAATATTTTTATAAACTCCACTATCATAACTATTATTAAAAGCATTCCAATTTTTATCTTCTGGAAAAGCAATAGATAATTCAAATAATATTCTTCTTGTTTGATAGTAAATATGGAATAAGAATAAAGAACCTGTTAATCCTCCTGCATTTACATGATTTTTTATGTCAACTCCACAACCTGTAGTAGCACACCAAATAGCAAAGTTTAATTGATTCTGAAAAAATAACATCCAATCACTCTCCCACCTTTCTACTATTTCTTGTGATGTAACTTTAGATAATAAATATTTTTCAAATATATTAGGGAAATCTACATTAAAACTTTTTCCATCTGATGAAATTATTATTTCTTGTTTTATAATGTTAATATTATTTTTTTTAAACACTCCTCCATGTAAATAATTAACATCCTCATTATATTTAAAAGCTTGTGGAATCATTTTTTATCGGTAAAAAATGTATCATATAATTTCTAATATTGATAAACCTATAAACCTACAACAATATATAGATAATAAACATGGAGATAAGAAAATTAGATTAAAAAGTTTTAATTATACTATAGGATGGTATAATATAGAAAATATTCAAATAATGGGTTTTTCAAATTCCCCTCAAACATTTAAAAAAAGAGATGTAGTTGATTTAGAATCAGTAATAAAATCATTTAAAGATCAGATAGAATTGCATGAAGAAAATTTAAAACTAACAGAAAATGAGGAAAAAAAAGAAGAGTTTGAAAGAGAAAGAATGGAAAAGTTAGAAAGAGAAAGAGAAAGAATAGAAGAGTTAAAAAGAGAAAGAGAAAGAGAAAGAATAGAAAAGTTAGAAAGAGAAAGAGAAAGAATAGAAAAGTTAGAAAGAGAAAGAATAGAAGAGTTAGAAAGAGAAAGAGAAAGAATAGAAAAGTTAGAAAGAGAAAGAGAAAGAATAGAAGAAGAGAAAATAAAAGCAATACTATTAGTATTCCTACTAATTATAAACAATTATATATTCACCTTGAACAAATAAATAGTGCTTATAATTTTCATAATGAAATTATATAAACATATAAAATTCATTTTTTTATCAGTAAAAATGAATCATATAATTTCTAATATTAATGAACCTATAAACCTACAACAATATATAGATAACAAGTGTGGAGATAAGAGAATTGGATTAAAAAGTTTTACTTATAATATAGGTTGGTATAATTTAATTGGTCAATATATAAAATATCATACTTTCCCTAAAAAAAACATTCCAGATGGTTATTATAATTTCCAACAATTAGCTGATATATTTGAAAAGTATAATCCTAGTATAGAATTATCTGTTAATGAAGTAGATGGTATTGCTTGTTTAACAATACCATGGCAATCTGTTGATGAAGATGATGGCATAAAAGTATATGATTTTATAATAAGTAAAGAATTAATACAAATGTTAGGATTTAAAAAATTTAGGGGAGAGGGGGGGCTCATAATTGCAGAGAGGGGTATAGCCAATATTGCAAAAGGGGATGTTGTTGTTAATCCTCCATGTAATGGATTTCAATCAATAGATTTAGCTCCTTATAAACAACTATATATTCATCTTGAACAAATAAATAGTGCTTACAATTTCTTTAATGGAGCACCTAGTAATATCTTAGGGGTTGTTCCAGTTGAAAATAAACCATTTGGAGATATTGTTAATACAAACTTTAGTAATCCAGAGTATAAAAAATTAACTATAGGAAATATTTCAGAATTAAATATAAGTGTTCGTGATGAATGGGGGGAAAAAATAGATAATCATGGATTACCAATGAGTTGTGTTTTAGAAATTATTCCTTAGTGCCGCGCATCCGGACAAAGTCTGTAGTGTTTCACAGCTGGAATTTTATTCTATAAAAATGAGTATATTTGGTTTTAAAAAGTATATACTAGATGAGAGTAAGATAACTTCATATTTTAATAATTTAAAGTCAAATTTTGACAGTGAATTATTTAATAATTTAAAGTCAAATTTTGACAATGAATTATTTAACAAGATTAGACCATGTGGTAAAAAGAATAGAGGAATCCTTAAAAAACATTACAATAAGTGCTGAAATAAAAGGTTCTTTATTTAAAGGTAAGGTGTTTTCATTTGGAAATGCCGGTAGAGAAAAAGATGTTGGTTATGTTGTGATGAGGCGTGGTTATATTACTGGTATTGGTCTGTCGAGTAAAAGGACAAGTGGTGAAGTACGAGTTGGTGTGTTGGTGGATGGAGAGCTTTTAAGTGGGTGTGAGATTACTTTGCATACAACACCAGCAAAACATGATAATTTTGAACGCTCTTTTTTAGTTGAGGCTGGAAGTGTTATTAATTTTGTTAGTCTGGTAGATAATGGAACTGCAGTTAATACTGTTGCCTCGTTATTGTTTGAATTCAAATAATATACTTAAAAATGAAGAAACCAACGGCCCCAAATTTATACCCCGATTTAAATAGTGAAACACTAGATTCACAACCGGACTATGGAACAGCTGCGGAGCACTTTATCCATAGTGCTACGCAGCCGAATTTCATTCATAGCGAACTCCAGGAACCAAGTCAAAATTATAGATTGCAAAAAATCTCAGAGATTGAGAAAACATTAATTAATGAGAGAGATACTCGTAAAGCATTATATAAAAAATATAAAAGAGGAATAAATATAACAGATGGAGTAGACACAGCCTTAATGTCTGCTAGTATAATTATAGGAACTATTGGTTTAATTGTTCCTATTCTACTTCCGTTAGAAATTGCCGCTCTTGTATGCGGAGGAGTTGGAGCCTCTATAAAAATTGTTAGGCTTAAATTTATGAATAAAATTAAAAAACATGATAATATTAAAACTATTGCTAACAGTAAATTAAATAGTATAAAAAATTTAATCTCTAAAGCTTTAACAGATGGAGAGATATCTGAACAAGAATAAAAAAAGCTTAAAAATTAACAAAAAACTCTGCGGTTCCAAAAAACTATTCAGAAGAAGAAAGGCAAAAATTAATAGAACAGGGAAGACAAGAAGCAATGGAGATAATATCCAAAAATATAAAAACTGTATAATATTGAATTTTTATAATACGTTAGAAAACCCTCCTCCATATTCAGAGTGAGGATTTTTATATAAATGTAAAAAAGGGGTTTAGGAAAAAACACAAATTTTTAATTGTTGTTTTTTTTAAAAATTTACACATGTGTTATTTTAAATTTTACATTAGTGTGATTTTTTTGATTTTTTTAACTAATTAGTAGTATAGGTATTGAGAGTGCCTGGCTTTGGAGGAGTGGTGGGGGGGTGAGCCAGGCACTCTCAATACCTATACTACTGACGGAATAATGAATGATAATAATAAAGTGAGCATATTCGATAAATAAAACTAAATTACATCCATAGCAACAAATAATGTGTTAAATCACGCCATTCTACAGGAACAAGCTAACGATTCATCCTCATTATCCTGAGCAGGTGTTATCAGAGATTTATAAACAGAGAATGGCAGCTCTCCAAAATAACGCGCTTTATCGCGTGCCTCGGTAAATAACGAGAGCGTGCCCACATTTCCACATAGAAAATTCTTCTCAGGAACCAAAAGGCCTGTAGTTAAGATATTTAGTGTGAAACATTGTCATATGAACATCTACCAAATTTGTTCAAATCATGTCCCTGGGTTTAAAATTGGCCCCGCCCCAGGGGTCATTTTTTGGCCAAATAAAAATTAGAAAAATCCTCTTCTCAGAAATTCAAGGCCTGGAGTTAAGATACTTGGTGTGTAGCATTGTCTAGTGGATCTCTACCAGTTTGTTCGAATCATGGCCCTGGGGTCAAATTTGCCCCCCCCCCCCCAAGGGGTCACTTGATTTTACATAGGCCTAAATAGGAAAATCTAGAAAAATCGTCTTCTCAGAAATTCAAGGCCCAGAGTTAAAATATTTGGTGTGAAGAATGATCTAGTGGATCTCTACCAAGTTGGTTTAAATCATGGCCCTGGGGTGAAAATTGGCCCTGCCCCATGGGTCACTTGAGTTTACATAAGCTTATACAGGAAAAAAATAGAAAAATCTTCTTGTCAGAAAACACAACGCCTGGAGTTAAGATATTTGGTGCATAACATTATCTTATGAACATCTACCAAGTTTGTTCAAATCATGGCCCTGGGGTCAAAATCGGCCCTGCCCCATAGGAACGATTTTTAAACTTAACCACATGTAAACTTTTAGTGTGGATTAAATTTATATTGCTGTTCTTCTGCGTGGATTTTGTATTCAGTATGACTATGTTGTAAAAGGCAATGAAGCAATACTTCTCAGGTGAGCGATTCAGGGCCATCTTGGCCCTATTGTTTAGTTTATTTATAATTAAGAGAGAGAGAGAGAGAGAGAGAGAGAGAGAGAGAGGGGGGGTGGAGAAAGGAAGAAAGACAGATAAATAACTGGTCCGATATGACTAAGCGTCGAGATACATGAAAGCCTCGTGTACATGCAGGATCAACCCGTGATTTTTGCCCGTAGATTTTTTTCCGGTGTTAGTAACTCAAATCTTCAAAGGTAACATGTAGAATGATTGCTTACTGATATAACTTTTGATATCCATTGGAACTTAACATAAATGTGTATTTGAGTTCCAATTGAGTCCGGTCTCGTGTCTCGGGCTCGTAGCCGTGGGCGCGCTCAAATCGATTAGGATAGATAAGCTGCCATTCTCTGTTTATAAGTCTCTGGTGTTATAAGTTATAAGTGTTCCAAGTTTGGACTGAATAATGTTGAAATTATGTTCCGGTAATTCAGGATTAAGGCAAACAAGAGTTGTGGTTCTTGTGCACTTTCATACCTGATAAGGTAATTATGTTTTCTGTTGGGCAAGAAAATGTTATGACGAAGTCATCGCCGCCACCTGCACCGCCGAAGACGGTCAAAGTGATCCCCGTGTGTCTGCCATGCGTAGCAGGCGACAACAACAACCAGCACCCCCACCAAAACAACAACAATCAAAACAATGACAACAACAACCAAAAACAGCTAAATGTTATCTAAACAAAAGGAAGATAGATACTTAAAATATATGTAGATAATTAGATTCTCAATGTTTGAGTTTTATTAAACAGACATATGTTTAAAATATTCCATTTACTTTGAATATACCACCACGGGGATATAAATATTGCTTTTTCCGATAATACATTAAAAAACAACAATAACAAAAAAACAAAACAAAAAAACAACAAAAATAAACATTTATGTTTAAACAAAGAAGATCCCCGCGGTGGCATTTCTGTATTATACTGCAATTGATTTTTGTTCTGCCACGTGTCTGTCCTGTTTTTCCCTGTCTGTATCATGTGTTTGGACAGTGCTGTTTAAAATATAAACACTGTGAAAAAAGGACATGCTTGTAAAAGCACTATTATAACCTAGATTATACCCCATCGGTATCAACAATACCATTATCCCATCATTTGTATTCAAAAATAAATTGGGTCCAAATGCATTACTTGTGTTTCGATGCATGGGTCACTGAAAGGAAGACAAATATATCCTTTCACGAGAGGTTGGTCGAATTTCGTGACAGCTGCAAACATGTGGTTTAGATAGAACTGCAAAATGCTATCAATAATTAAAACTTCAGCAAATTAGCTATACTTAGTTTGAGTTATGTTTAGTTAGTGTGTAATCCTTGTTGATTGATCGTTTGCGAAGGCGGCGTTTGAAGAGTTACGGGGATCAATTACTTGGTTACGTATTTTCTGAATTTATTACAACACCAGTAAAAGTACAAAGTCTAAGGTAACATTGGCTGTCCATTAAATTGAAGAAAATGTTGAATTAAAAACTTTTGGGAAGGAACTGAAACATCGAAAAAAAATGTTAAGATATTTTTATTTTAATTTCAATAGGGATAGCTTGTTTCATGATTGATGTTAAATAGATAATGTCTGCTTTTTTTTAATTTTAGAGGTATTTCAGCTTAAAACCCTCCAAAATAATTATGGAAATTAATTTACAAACACTCAGTTCCAAAAGAAAGAGTGCATCATTTCGGTTTTGAGCAAACATCGGTTTCAAATTTCACACACTTTATCTCATAGCGATTGGTGAGAGCGAAACTATGCTTAGTGTTTATATAAATAAATGCACTTAGCCTATTTCCGCACTCACCCCTCGATATGATCTGTCATCGATCTTGCCCAAAAATCAACCAAGTGGTTAGAGACTTTTTTTCAATATTGGTACCAAATATATAGGCTCCCAAAAAAAAAGAAGTCGATGAAAAATCACAGAAAACAAATATTACACATGTACACATTCTTTCGGAAATGAGTGTAGATAGCTCAAACAGTATATCAATCTAGACATGGCTAATCGATTCATAACTGCATGTTCATATTGCTGTATCAAATGTTTAATTAGGAAGTCCTCTTGTTTCTTAAAAATATCCAAATACATGTAATCATTCCCCCCGTTCAGTTCATCTGTTTCCTTCTCGCTTTTTCCAAATTCCAGTTTTTTTTTTTAAGGATAATCCTTTCACTCACACAGACTCATTTTGACGCACTCAGGAGGTACCACATAAAGCCTGATCTGCAGAAAACCACAGTTAAACCTTATCAAATTTAATTACAAAATCCTCATTTCCAGACCACTGAGGAGCAGCGAATAGCATAAAACCTGATCAGCCTGCGAGTTACTCGCAGGCTGATCTGGTTTTATGCTGTTCGCATAGGTCTTTTCATGGTGTCCTCTATGAGGGAAAAGGTTAACACACAATTGTCCAATACTATATTTGACTCATAATCACATAAACACCACAACTGCACGCAGGCTGAGCAATTTACATATTTTTTTTATCAATTTCTACGAAAACACGAAACTCACCGTTTTCTTTTCTTTCACTCATTTTCATATTGTATAATGTCAGACTTTCATATTGCTTCAAGACAGTTATTCGTTTAAATGTTCTGAGAGTGCTATAATTACATTGTTTAAAAAACATCTTTGTTTTTCTAACGCTGTGACTTCACCACTATTTCTGTCGATTTCATAACAAATTACTTGACAAGGATTTCAGCACAAACACCTGAAAAGGCGCGTCATTGCGGCCAAAACTTACTTATGAGTAAATTAAAACTGAACTATAACTTAACAGTCACTTTATTATAATTAACTAGAATATGAACTAACATACAATCAATTTTGAATGCCGCCTGAATGATTGTATTGATGTCAGATTGACACGACTCCGAAAAGCGCTACAAAGTTAATTTACGAACATTGAATGATCTTCGTTAAATATAACATTAACCCTTTCCCTCATATAGACTCATTTTGACGCACTCAGTAGGTACCACATAAAGCCTGATCTGCAGAAAGCCAAACTCAAAAGTTACCAAATTTATTTGTAAAATCCTCTTTTCCAGACCACCGAGGAGCAGCGAACAGCATAAAACCTGGTCAGCCTGCGAGTTACTCGCAGGCTGATCTGGTTTTATGCTGTTCGCATATGTCTTTTCATGGTATCCTCTATGAGGGAAAGGGTTAAGCCTAAGAAGTTCTGATAGTGACCATTGAAATTTTTCGCAAAAATTTCCTATCTCACACATGCACTTGGATGCATTACTCTAGGTTAGTAAATAAATAGTTGGCAACGATATCAGGACATTCTACGATACTATATTTAGTGATAAAAAATATTCAAATATTAATATCAAAACCGGTAAACGCAAACAAAGTAGCTCGAAAGCAACACATATTTGGATTGTTGCTCATGGCAACAAGGGAGAACAGTGGGAAAACCTACATTACTATAGGACTACGTATATGATTATAGGAATCTCTGATTTTTTTCATAATTACGGTTATCATTAAACTTTGCACCAGGTAGACACTTCCAGTGGCGGATTCAGGGGGGGGGGGGGGGGGGGGCGCACCGGCGAGGCGCCCCCTCTAAAATTCCCCCCAATCATACATAAATGAATGTAGACATACAACCCACCAAAAATCACAATAAAGCACTATTTTACAGTTTTTAATTAAAAGGAAAATCGCACGGGAATTTCCCCACCAGAACTACACCATTATCACGGCTCGGGGAAAGTGGCAAGCCGCTTGCATTGTCATTGCCTGCATTTCTTTTTAGTAAAGCCCCCCCCCCCCCCCTTTAACCTGGACTCCTGGATCCGGCTCTGACTTTAGGATGAAATTCTCCTGATTTTCTGCATATTGTTCTCAGGAGAATTTCTAATTATTTACCTGAGTGATAAATATTTGTTTCAAATACATGTATTATCATCTTTCTGTTAGTTTTTTTTTTCTTCAAAATTACAAAAGAACCCCATGTTGTATAAGAGTTAATACTGTACTTCTTTTTGCAACAATTTATCTTATGTATTTTCACGAGCGGATGCAGTTGCTATGTAGTAAAGAGATTGTCTGTTTATCTGTCTGTCCAAAAGGTATATTATGGGGTTGCGATATTACATTTTGACATTATGGGGTTGTTTCATTACAATACAGTCATAATGGGATTAAAATTTGTATTCTGAGATGTGTATTGTGAAGTGTATTGTGAGATTATGGGGTTAAAATGTTCGAGGAAAGAACAAAGAGATAACCTCACAAACACAAACGTGAAACTTGAAAACGTTTGTCTGTCAGTCTGTTGTCCGTCCGACGAGCCTTAAACTTTAGAAAACTATAATACTTTTTCAAAACCTATTAGGTTCTTACTGACCATTCAGCTTGCCAATCAGTTTACCTTTCGAAGTAAAATATGCTTGGTGACATTTTAGCTTACCATTCTGCAGACCATCGAATACCTGAATACCTTGCTGGCTGACAGTCAACATGGCGGAGGACTGGTCAACTGAAAATGTTCTGTGTTCGCTTACTCTTACGCACTGACGGATGAACGGTAACACAATTATATTACAAGCCTTCCCCTCAACGAGGGGCATGAAACATATGACTTTCGTTTGACATCTGTTATATCATCAGTTTGATCAAAGTGTATGCGAGCTCTTTTCGTCTTTGCAGCTCTATTGATATTCACCGAATAGAGATACTCAGGGAAGCTCTGTTTGAAGTGAGCTCTATAGGGCGTGACAGCTTTTGTTGTTGTTTTGAGTTTACCGTCGCTGCGACAGTGTTTCAGTCATATAGCTACGTCCAGCTAATTACAGGTGGAGGAAGACCCCGAATGCACTGAGACACCGACCTACCGCAAGCTAACTGGAAGGCTTCCTCACATGAAAATCCGAATGACCCTGCCGGGACTCGAATCCACGCGGTAAGGAACTGAATGAGTGAAAAAGTCAGCGACTTTACCCTCTCGGCCACGGAGGACCCCTGTGTGACAGCGCTTCTCTCAGTAAACATATACATTCTCAGACTAACACGTCATTTTCATGTTTGTGGAGACTCTGGTAGTCAGGAGGACTCAACGTTCTTATCTCGATACCGATGCCAGACTTTGCTATTTTAGGATACAGCCACTTAAATCTAGCTATTCTGGCCTGGGCAACGTGGTTAACGTAAAGCTTTAATGCCTTTCGAAATTACACATTAAAGTGTTGATATAAATCCTCTTAACGCGCATCTTATGATTTGGATTTATTTCCGGAAGTAAATTACGAAGCAGTAAATCAACATTATACAGATGGTGTAATCCAGAGTTGTATAAAATTGTCAATAAAGCAAATGTAAATATTTCTGATAAGGGCGGGCTTTCGGAGTTTCGGAGCAAAAAATCTTAGGAAATCATATTCTCTGTAAAAAGACTTGCCCCAACCCAGGTAGAAGTAAAAGCGCACACTATTGTAACTATTCAGTCAATCACCATTTTTCTTTACTATTTCAGTCGGGTTGCATGGCATACTTATATGCAATAATTCATTTATCCAATGACACCTTTTAATTAGCTTATAAATTTCCAGCATCGAAGAATGTATGAGTACACATACAAATCAAATTGAAATATTATAAAATGAAATAATTCAATTTTTTTACAGACGAGGGCTTAATTGTATCCATTAAGTTTTAATATATCACAGACTTATAGAACTGCAGAGTATTGTAAATGCATGGAAATGTATGGGGAAGGATGAACATTTTTTCTTGTTGCTAAGCAACAACAATATTCAAGATATAAGATGATACTGTAAAAATGATCATTTATCTTCTCGGAACACTAATTTTTGTTGTTGTTTTATCCATAGATATAATTCTAAACGAAAGCCTAATCCTTAGAAAGACCTAACGTTTTCCAGAACTAAATCCACGAATGAAGGTACCAAACAAATAATTATGTCAACGAAAATTATGATTTTACAGCATTGGGGTTATAATGTAGACATTATTATAAGATATTCTAAATACTTTCAACATACAAGTCCGCGAGTGTTGCTGGGTCTGAAAAAAGAAAAAAAAATCGCAAAACTAGCGTTTCTCATGCTAAACAGAGAAAGTCATTTCGGTGGATTTTCTGTATCGTAATCTTTTTTGACGCCGCGTAGAAACGCGGCATCAGTATGGAATAGGTTTTAAATTTGGCCACGGAGCAGCATACTCGAAAACGGGAGCAACCACCATTTAAAAAGTTAATAAATAATATTAAAATGATAAACAAATATCGACACATTAAATGGATATCTGACTTCTCTCTAAACTCCTTGGCCACGAGTTTTTAAACTTGGTTAACGGACCTTGCAAGCAGCCCGATTCATTTAAGCTCAGAAAAAAAGATTTGGAACATATTCTATGACCATAAAATGTTAAGAAATTAAGAAGTTTAATTACATATCGTCAACCTGAAAAATCAATTAAACCGAACTTACTGATGCATGTTACAGTATAGAAAGGGTAAAAACAAATAGTACACCCTTTGTCATATCGGACATGTCTAATTGACGGCCCCAGGCTGTCCCAATAGATAAAGTGCGTGAAATGGGTAAATTAAACTGAACTTTGCACAAAGCATATGTTGTAAAGCTATGTATAAATTTATTGATTTATACATATCATCACACTATGCTATCAAAGAAAGTATGTAATAACTATCGGGAAGACCAAACTTATCTGTGCTGATTTGTTTGGTTTATAGTATCATTGTTGTTGCTGTTGATATCTTTATATTGACATCAACACCGCTTACTTAGTAGCTTACTGTTAAGAAATTTCATGCATCTTGCAGGCCCTAACTTTTCCAATGATTAATATAAAAAGGAATTAATAGATAATAGACAACTTGAAACTTTAAAAAAAATAATAATAACAAAAATACATAAATTAATGGAAATTAGGGCGAAGACACTCTTGATTTACATTAACTTTTTAGAAATTTAGATAATTCTGAACCAAACGGTCTTTAGCTGAGGATATACTTATTTGGCAAAATCGTGTGTATCATTGCCTAGCAGAAATATTTAGACCCGCTGTTTGTAAAACATACTTGCATATGTTTTTAAAATGATAAAATATTCTGAAATGACTTTGCTTAATTTTAAATCGTGCTTCAAAAACATGCGCTGCGTCTTTGATGTTTGCATCAAAATTAGCCTTGATTTGTCATTTGTATATCCTGTTTGCCCATGTTGCATAATGTGGTACTGCAAGCACCTGCTTCATGGATACCGTTTTCTATATCTAATCGATTTCGTCTTAGTGCGTTCAGGAAAACAACGTTTTCCCGTACAAGACGATCTACACAAGCTGAGTTTATTTGCTAGGAAATAAAGACATTAACGAGGAAGAGCAAAATCAAAGCAATGATAGCTCTGAGAGAACAGTGTTTTTAATGTGATTATGTCGCATTTCTTTAGCTTACAAAACGATAATCAATTTTTTAAAGCGATGCCAATAAACCCAATGTTATAAATCCGCTTTAACCTTGCGTGAACACGGTCATTAAAAGAAAAGATCAACACATCAGTTTTCTCAATGGACTGCTAATAATTAGACTATCGCCACTCTTATTCTTTACTACAGTTTATAGGATTATATGTATATGTGGAAGCAATCTAAAACAACACACCTTCATTTAATGTATTTATTTTTATCTTTTTTTTTTACAAATGTTCTTAGGTAGATTAATTATATACAGTATAACAAAATATATGTACATGTATATAGTATTGCTATAATAATAAAATAAAAATATTGTAAAAAAAAGTTCTCCCGCTGGCACTCGAACCCACACCTCTTTCAGACGCCATTTATATGGCGAACAGCTAACTTCTTTACCCGCTGCACCGTGTGTCCAACTGTTGTATACTGTTGAAATGGTGTCTTCCCAACTGTCCCACTTTTATATAAAACAGTAAAAATCAAGGTGGGACAGTTGGGAATCATGCTTAATTGGATAACAATAGACTGTCATGGATGAGTGACTATAGTCTTTACCTAAATGGATGGAATATTTCAGTGCAATTATTTGTCTTATTGTCTTATATTATTAAGAGCAATTTGCAATAGTATTTATGGTTAGTAATATATTGCATTAGTATTTATAATAAGTTATATGCTATTAGCAAAATTATTTATAATAAGTATTTATAATACTTATTATGTTTTAGGATGTTGTCAGTATTCTCTCTCTCTCTCTCTGAAATGAAGAAAACAAACTCTTTATGTTTTCATATATTTATTATTTTTATTTCATGTGTCATGAACAAATCAAATAAAGACAGGGCTATATTCGGATGTGGTACAATTTATTGTATTTTGTTTTAATTTGAAAACAAGCATTTCATTTAAACAACTGTGACATTCCACCCTACTGATCTGTTCTATACAGAGTTACTCGTCAAACCGAATCAAATGCGATGCACAATCGGCATACTCCATCACAGTGATTTCTTCAGCCATGTACTTGTGTTTCAGGGCAGACAGTCTCTGTTCAAGTTGTCGGTATTTCCTCCTCTTCTTTTCTCTCACTCCTCCGGCACTGTGCTGAAGAATTTTGATAGCATTGGCAGCTTCAATCCTTTGTATTGTTTCCAAGAACTTGTAAATGTTCGGATGTGACTGTCTCATACTTTTCTTTAGTTTGTTGTGCCAGCCTTCCAAGTTGTTTGTTGTTCTTGGTCCTTCTGTCTCGAAATGGTTCCAGTTGTCCTTGTCTCCCTCAACCCAATGTTCAGTGACATAGTCTGTGAACCTTGAAACATCCACTGGAATCTCTGCATTTTCAGCATCCGTCAGTGCGACAAACCACACATCTTCAACATGTTGTATGGGGACTAGAGGCAGAACTGCAGCTCTTCTTCCTAGTTTCTTAAAGTCCTCATTCTCAGAATACAGTCCAACTAAGCCAAGCTTCTGTATCTTCCGCCAAACACACTGTGTGTAATGAAAAAAACACCCTTTCACATTCACATTTGGAAACACTCTGCGAGCTGCCTGCTTGGTTGCTGCCTCAAAGTCTATCAGGAGTGTGTCTGGTCCCAGTTCCATTCCTATTTCCCTGCATTTCTGTTGAAGATGTTGAAAAAGTCTGCAGTAAATCCTTTCACTTTTTCCAGGCAGAAGGGCAAACACTAACGGATACATGTGTCCATCAATATATCCATGGAGTGTGTAGACCTGGCTGAATATGTCTGGGCACACATAAAATGTTCCGTCTCCATATATGGTTGGGTTCTGTGCCAGATGCTGGAGATTTGTTCTTGTAGCAAAAATCAGCATCCTGTTGTCATTCTCTGCCTCATCAACCAGTAGGAACTGCTCACCAGTGTGCGTTTCAGTCCATTTTCCATCCAAATCTATGTCACTCCTGGACTTTGGTATCCCCGGTCTCAATGCACCTCTTTCCCTGTATAGAGATGACTTGGTGGAGGGGAAGGTTGGTAATCCTTTGCAGACTTGTTCTGCATCTTCGTCCCATTCTCTGTCTCTCAGACTGGATATGACTTCTTCATATATTGACGGAATCGGCGTGGTTTCTTCGCGTGCCCTCTTTCGCATGAGTTGATTTATTTCATGGCGCTTCAGTTCCATGTGTTCGGCTGCATGATTATGGGTATTGGTCACAGAAACTGGAATGTTGTCAGCTGTTGTGATTTTAGCAGAACAGGTTCGGACATGACAGACCCAGTACACCCTTGTTGGTTTTCGGTTTTTGACCTGGTATCTGAATCCATTGTAAACCAGACTATCACCACCACGTTGGTTCTTGACAAACTGCACACTCACTTGTGCATTTGCCATTTTAGCTTATAATTTCAGACGATGTTACTTAGTGAAATTTTACTATCAAATGAAGACATTTACATCAGAATGTATATATTGTATCTGATACAGTTCAGTTCATTAATGAGATATCACAGTTTGAAAGTCACAATAAATTGATAACCAAAAATGTTAATTACTTCAAATCAAATTGTTTACCTTAAGTAGTAAACTGCTAGATCAAAGGACTTGTTTGTATTTCTTAATCCAATCACTTAGCAATATATACAGGATAAATGGACTTTAGTTGGACCAATCAATTAACACAATTTAAAGAAAAAAGTAGCAGAGGTGATAATTATCTTAATAAGTTCAAATTATTTTTTATCTTTATCAATTCACATAAGCTTTAAAGCCAGAGATCAAAGGAATGCATGTTTACACTATAAATTACAATTAATTTAGTAACCCTAATTAATGGACCTTAATAAACACATTTGAAATTTCATCCATTCCAGCCAGTTATGCTTCAAGATATCGGTTTTTTTTTTCCTTAAAGTTTATTAAACCCGTTATCTCAAGCATCGATTATCAACACATTTTAATTCAGTTGCGACTTCAAAAACGAAATCGTACTGTAATAAACATGAAAATTACCACCATTTAGTGATATTACAGAAAGCAAAATTATGAACTTTTTCTCCGCGTAGTAAAAAGAGGAAAATCGATGTCCAAATATTGGACCAGACGTTGTGCGATGCAGAAATGTATGCTACCGTAGAACAGCGTTGCAAGCAACCCTGTTAAAAAACAACTATTTATTCTATATTTTATTTCAACCGATCATCTGTGAACGAGCTTAAAGCACTAAAGTCTTATACAACCTGGTTTTTACGGCAAAATATCCAATT
>CM037787.1:13230201-13248526 GCA_021229015.1 Solen grandis | reverse complement strand
ATGGGTAACTGCTACTTTTGACCTTGTGTTACAACATGTACACCAATGTACGTACCAGCGTGGTACATCATACATAAACTTAATACTTACATTGAGGATATATGAATGTAATGTGTATACAATGTCACGCCACTATGTCAACATATACAATGTTGTATCAGTTTGAAACAAAGGTTGGCCCTAGCACATCTTTACTTCTCTTCCCCTATTCCCCTTGATTAAGGTGACATGACAGTTACATACCAGGGTGCCAAACGATAGGGTCCAGAAGTGTTCTTCCCGGAACTCCAGCACCCCATCCAGAGTGGATGCCTCTCGTAACACTTTGTCCAGCTGTCCCAACATGTGGACAGGTGTTGTCTGCAACACACAGGTAATACCCACAATACAATGCACAGGAAGTCATACACAGGAAGTTGTTTCAAATGCAATTCCTAATGCTCAAAGTCAACATTAATATCACTATGTAAAAGAATTAAAAAACAAGATCAAAACCCACCTAAAGCAGAAGCCAACAGATTTATGATAAATATGTATATTTTTGATAAATGATTATAACAACAAATGAGTGAGTCATTAGAGCAATTGATGAAAAATAATCTGATTGACTATTGAACTGAAAGCAATGTGATACAAAATCAGTATGTAACCATAGTAGGATCTCAGAACTCATATATTTATACTTATTATTCACACTAATGCCAAGGCAAAAAGAACTACAACTGTAAATCCTTTTCAACTGTCCTTTAAGGGAAAAAAACAAAACAAAAACAGAATCATTTCTGTAATCTACCAAACGTGACTAGCCAACAATGATGTCTCTTTTAATCTAATACCCATGGGCCACACCTGCTAATTGTGCCTCCAATCAGTTTCTTTCTCCTGGAATCTACAACTTGTCCCTCCCACCTGCTATCTGTCTCACCACACGCTACTAGCTCCTTCAATCTGCTAATTACCATTCTCACCTTCAACTTGTTCTCCACCTGTTATTGCTGCTTCCATCTGCAACTTGCTCCTTTCACCTGCTACCTGTCCCTCCCACCTGCTACTACCGATACTTGTCCCTACCACATGCTACTACCTGTGACCTGTCCCTCACACCTGCTCCTTGTATATTTCACTTTAACTTTACTCACCTGCAACAGTATCTTTCCTGTGTAGACAGCCATAGGAAACATGGTGCCACAGGTCATCACAGCAATGATCATGGCTGCTATTGTGTCCGATGAGTAGTAGTTCCTGTAACACAGAACCAGGTGTTTGTCCCAGACTGACACATTGTATCTTCAAACATGTCTTGCATATGTTCAACATGAACTGTGACTAATATCAAATTATGAAGGAACAATTTCCATTCTTTACACAAAAACCAAACTGAATAAATCAGTGTAGATAAAAGATTTACATAACAGGGCTTTTACCAGCAAACAAGATAAAGAAATGGTTCAGGCTAACCAATTTTGATAAATCTGAGAGCATGAAATACATCTTAGAACATTGAGTTCTTGAATTAGTGAAGTTATAAAATTGTAGCATGTCTAATAACAAAAATCTTGGTTTTTCCCAGCTGTTTTTGACTTTTGTTTGAAAATCAAAACACCCCAAAACTTTGATATATAATTTGAAGATTTCATGAAAAACATTTGGAAACTCAACCTCATGGAGACAGTGCTGTCAAAATATCACATCCAGTTACAGTAGCCAGACACCTTGCCAGCCAGTCCTGTGACCACCCTATATTCATGCTGCGCTGCCTGTACCATTTTCCATGATTCTGGTTTGTTGTAGCCTTGGAAAGAAACCTCCAATGGCAGATTTTTTAACCCCTTCATCACTAGGGGATGTATTTGGTGTCTTTGGGTAAATGTGTGAGGACTTACTTTTTGTCTTTGGTTAATGTGTGAGGACTTTGTGTCTTTGGTTAATGTGTGAGGACTTACTTTGTGTCTTTGGGTCAATGTGTGAGGACTTACTTTGTGTCTTTGGTTAATGTGTGAGGACTTACTTTGTGTCTTTGGTTAATGTGTGAGGACTTACTTTGTGTCTTTGGTTAATGTGTGAGGACTTACTTTGTGTCTTTGGTTAATGTGTGAGGACTTACTTTGTGTCTTTGGTTAATGTGTGAGGACTAACTTTGTGTCTTTGGTTAATGTGTGAGGATTTACTTTGTGTCTTTGGTTAATGTGTGAGGACTAACTTGGTGCATTATGTATGAGGACTAATTGGTGTCTATGAGTATATATATATATATATAAGACTTATTTGATATCTATATGTTAATTAGGACTTACTTGTATTCCAGGAGTATATGTGTAATTTGTTTTAAAAAATTATGAAACTTATTGGTGTTATAGTATATGTGTGATGGTTAGAGTAAAACCTCCAGTGAAAGCAACGAGGACCAATGGATTGATCCGAGGCAGCAGGAGCTTGCTGAGACCAGGCACGAAGAAACACACACTGAAATACGGCAATAAATATCTCTATAATAAACTGCTTGATATATATAACTAAATCATTTGAATATCAGACTTAATTTTATGTTAATTTCTTCCTTCATGCTCTACTTGGAGGAATATAAAAGTATCTATTTTATAATCCAAAATGGACCTTCCCATATTTGCATGAAAGTATGTCTTTCCCCATCAAACATTGTAAGTGCTTTTCTTTCCTTGCCATGACCATGTCAGCTGCTCACAGTGATGCAAATGTACACTCAATATCTTTTGTATAAACAAGGTCAAACACTGATCAAATAAAGCTAATATTGATTATTTGAGTTTACCATCGCTTCGACAGTATTTCAGTCATATAGCGACATCCAGCTAATTACAAGTGGAGGAAGACCCCATGATGCCGGGATTCAAACCTACGCGGTAAGTGCTGAGTGAGTGTTTAATTCAGCAACTTTACCCTCTTGGCCACAGAGGCCCCAAATGAAGCTATTACATAATTTGATTATTAATTCAAATATTTTTGTAAATAATGGAAATGTCCATTTAACTGAAATAATAAATGAAAACATTCCTTGTGTTCTTGTTGTCAAAATAATATGAAATAGACACTTGCAAACATTTTTACAAATCAAAATGATTTGTATCTTATTAACAATTAATTTATGAAGACTTTAAAACAACTGAAATCATATGTCATAATCAAAGCATAGTTGATTGGTAAGAATGAACTCATGAATTGTGCAAAATATTCCAGCCCCCTGAACTTGATGGAAAACTTGAAAGAAGATACTTACCATAGAACTCAATTTTTTTTTATGCTCTAATTGAATTGAATTTTAAGAGTAAACTTTAGCCCCATAATTCTTTTTGATCACTGTTAATTTAGTCAATCAATCTGCTTGTTAAGGTTTGGCCCAAATGTCCTCCTTCCATGCATGGGACTTGCACTGTCAAGTCCTATGTACAGCCTTCTGAAAATTCAAGCTGCATCAGGCTGAACTAAAGAAACCCCACTGTACCAGTATTGAAGAGAACACAAACAAGGTATATCATGGTAACCAAGAAGAGAGATGCGATCAGAAAGCTAACTGTGTATGGTGGTGTAGGTGAGACTTCATGATTTCGCCAGGCACCAATTACTGGTCCAACCTTGGAGCAGGATTGAGGATTCAGTAGAAGCTGTAAGAACTTATCCTGAGATTGACATTAAAATAAGAAGGACTGTGGCCCACCTCTGACTCATGTCTGTGACATGTTCCTGAAGCCAGCTGGAGCTGGAGGCATCCATGACGTGTGTGAGGGCACGGTTATCCACACTGTAGACCAGGAACAGGTGCAGCACGAAACCCAGGACCACGCCCACCAGCAGCCGACCCCTAGAATAACACCTTGTGTATACTGAGCATGGCCAATTACCAATCTGTTATATTTTGAATATTTCTTATTTTTTGTAATAAAGGCTTATTTGAAACTTAATACTGTTGTAAAAGTTACAGGTTTATATGTTATGCTTTTCAGTTTTTGAGAAAATAATGTTATTCTCTTCCATTTGTCAGATTTGTTTGGAAATGAATCGGGGTTATTGTACCCTGGCTGTGACAATATTAGCACAAGGGGGAATATCCAGAATCAAAACATAACATAACTGAATTTCTTCATCATCAGGAGAAATAAAAAGAAATTCCTTAAAACAAAATATTTTCAATAATAATAAAAAAAATCCTTACGTGTGTATTTCTGGCTGTTGTATAATTCTTTCAATACTGAAATAAAAATGTAATTAACTTAATTATTCAATCAAGTGACACAAAATATCACTTGGTAACACTTCCTGAATTTTTAATTTATTAAAATCTGTTTTGTTTTTTTTTGGTGTTTTTTTTCAAATTTTCTTCAACATCCTATTCCTATTTAGTATGTCACCTACATTGAATAACATGTATCATGGTTTTATTTCCAACATTGGAAATATTTTCAAACAGCAAAGTTCTTCATACTTTGTTGTTAATTATCGTTAATGATCTGGATCCAAATAAAAGGCATTCATTCCCATTTTTGTCCCCCAAAAATTGTCCTTGTTAGTTAAGAAAATTAGAAATTAATTACAAAAAAAAAAAAAAAGAGCCATGGTGAATACAGACTCTAGGTAATTATTTGAGCCAAATAACATAGATAATGATAGCCCCAACACCTAGGGGTCTTGTAAAGGGGCCCCCATTTTAAGCAATTATGGCAGAAGCCTATTAGAAGATCATTTAAATTGCACAAAATAAAACTGACAATATATTTTAGGGAGAAGAATTTTTAAACTATCTAGGGTATCTGGCTAACCCCTTGGAACCTCATTTTTCAAACACTCAGTATTCTATCAGCTTTCATGGTAGAGGGCCATTTAATGATCAATTGTGCAAAATGAAGTTGAAATTTTGATCCTTGATTTCAGAGACAAAGAATTTTGAAATAATGTACTCAGTTGATTTAAAAAATACTAAAGCTACTCACCTTTCTTTCATGATGAACAATGCCCCAAGTTGTGCCAGCATTGTGCTTGCAAATGTGGCAAGGACCTCAAATCTTTCATATCTAGGATAAAAGATCATCTTTAGTGAGACTTAATCAAGACTTAATACATGAATTTAAAACTGGAATTCTACATTAATTTCTCCAAGTTTACACTCAATAATTATGCAATGATGAAAGATGAAATGTTTAAAAGCTAAATTATAGTTTTGATTCAATGAAGGCCATGTGCATACAACCTTCACCCCAAAAACAACAACAACAACAAATAAAAAAAAAATTCATACTACCGGGTAAACTTAAGTCAACTTGAGAAATTACGAACTGGCATAACGTTCTCCAGATCTTGTTGTTGTAGTATTAAAGTTGTCACATTGCTATTAAACAATACATAGACAAAACAAGATATCTTCTTTGAATTAAGAATATTATACATACATATATGTATGTTAGAGAGACAGAATGAGAGAGAGGTTGACCTGTACCCAGCAAGATCATGTCTCCTGCTGTGAGCCAGTGACAACTGAGAGAGACTCACCCGAAAGAGAACGCTGGTGAAGGTTTCTGTAGTCGTACCCATATACTTAGCAGGCAGGTGAGTAAACTGGGGGTCAGAAATGAGGACACATTGAGAGAACATTGGATTTAATAAAAATATCTGGTATAAATCTGAACATTTTATAATTTTTTAATGAGATAATTGTCTACTTAACATGATAAGATTTGGTAACTTGTATTGTAAAACAGTCTCTTCGGCAATATTTAGACAGGTGACATTTAGCAGGCTGGTACCCAAACTTTTTGTTTCACTTGGCAAATGTGTGTCAGTGAACGTAGGCGGAGCTTAATTTACTTAATTTGTATATGCAGTATCTTTACTAAACATGTACTTATCAGCACCGCACAATGTCTGGTATATACACTGTCAGCGTATGATAGGAATAAAGAACATCCAATGTGTCATACGTATTGGTGCACACAACCATCTTTAGGACATTCAATAAGGCCCTGATGGGAACCTTTAAACGAAAGTTATAGGGCAAAGTTTTTTCGCTCTACAGATTCTTTTCGGCGAAGTTTATGGACTTAAGGTGATATCTTCACCTAAGGTGCCCTCTAGCTTGACATTTTACATATTGCTAGAAATTGGAAAGCAAAACAAAACTGGAAGCAATATTTTCCTGTCTAACAAGACTGATGTAATCTTAAGTTAAAGGTACAATTGAATTGCATTTAAAATCAGCCTGTGAGTTACTCAGCATATCCTATGAACAACCCTTTTTTTAAATTTCCATTATAAATTTAAAGATACTCATAAAATTTGAACATGAATGTCAATAATCTAGGTACCTAATTTAATGCATTTCTGCAGGAATCTCTTGCAAGTTGACATTCAAGCATCAGATGTATTTACTTAATATATAATAAAATTATTTCTGGATGACATAACAACAGAATGACAAATTACTGTAAGTATAATGACAAGGTAGAATACTCTCATGTAATTTTGACCAATCTGTTCCTTGCTCTGCTATGCGGTACTTACCTAAATATATCAAATATTGTCAGATATGTATATGCTGTCAAGGCTGAAATATAGAAAAACATATTTTAATCAACTGAAAATTCATTATCATAACTATTCCCAAATTAAAATTGAAATTTGAGTCTGAATCATTAGTAAGAGTATGAAATGTGAATTATTGCATTGAAGTTATCTACATGTTACTTGCTTGGGCAAGTAAAATCTTAGATCTGGCTTGAACAATGCTGCATAAGCTTGTTCACCAAGAGTTGACTACTGTACTACTACTCACTAATTTTAAATGTGTAGGCTTACTCTCACCCACTGTAAGTCTATTGCACTACTTTTCCATGCTATCAACCTTAACTCACACTCATACACTGTTGCTCTACTGCACTATGTGTCTATACCAAAAAATAATGTGCCAAAAAATAATGTGTTTTGTACTTTTCACTCACATTTTATGTGTAAGCTCATTACATTTGAAGCTCACTCTAACCCACTAATAGTCTATTGCACTACACACCTATGTTTATATTTGTGTAAGCTCACCATTTACTAAGCTCAAGCCACTCCCACTCACTGATGGACAGCTGCTCTACTCACCCATGCTATTTGTGTCATGACACCACAGCAGCAGAACCAAGGTGCCAAACACATTCAGGCCAAGGAACACCAGGATCTTCTTTGTCTGCAGTGTGGAAGTTACACACAGAATTAACACAGTGGTACCGTAGAGGCAGTGGGGTTTATCCTTACAGAAATCTTCAGAGTAAGCTTCTCAATGACAACAAATTTTAGAATCTTCAGGTTGTATTATTTAAAAGAAATTTCAACTGAATGGGTCAGAACATCTGCCACAAAGGACACCTAGAAAAAGGCATATGCATATGAAAACAGATACAATTAAAACTGATTAAGATGTTTTGATTACCTATATATGAATGGTAAATCTGCATAGCTCACACAATCCACAGTTGCTACTCATCCATATCTTTGAGTATCAGATGAAATTTTAACTCACTGCAATTTGAGATTTATTTTCAGTCTGATTTGGGCTTTTGAGAAGTTAGAATGGTGCAAATTTGAATTTACTTCACAAGTAGTGAAAAGTTTATATCTTCTGCTATCCTGCTGGTACAAATCTGAATGATTTTCCCACAGGTCTTACCTCCTTCAGGCGCAGTATGGAGCTGAACTCTGTCACAAAGGAATGGAACACAGACTTGTGCGCTGGCAAGAATGGGTAGATGGTTTCCTGAAAATAAGTATGGTTACAATATGACTGCATTTTACAATGACGACATGATGGTAGCGTACATTAGAAGACACCAGAGTAGATGGAGAAACCCACCTGCCTGGATGGGCATCAACAGAACCCTCTCACATACATAGGGATGCAACAGTGATCAGAGAAAATAAAGCAAGGGAGCTCTACCAGTACCATCTTTTACAACTTTGGTATGTTGTGGTCAGGACTGAACCTACGATCTCCAGCTTCCAAGGCAGATGCTCTAACCACTCAGCCACCACTTTTAACAATGATTCAGAAGCAAGTTCTACAACATATAATAATCCCTCTTGACTGTCCCAAGGTTGGACCAGTACATTGCACTCACCGTAGGCCATGAAGCATTTTTCCCATAATTGTGTTCAAACCCACAACCCTTATGTCTGCAAATGTGTACACATGTACCCTTGTGAGACATATCCATGTATACATATCAAATTATCAGGTAAACCAAAGACCTATAATAACAAAGATTGGAAAGAAATCACGCAGCAGATTGTCCAGATCTCGCAAAGTCACATTTGCAAATATCTGCTATCCTATTTGAGATATTTGAAAGTAATTCATATCTTGCAACAGAACAATACATTACCTTCAAAATAATACCTAATATATTAAAATTAGTAAAGAAACAAACAAGTTTTATGTAAAATACAGAAGCTCCTGCATGAACAAAAATATGCTACACTGGTTGAATTTAAATCAACAGTTTAATGTATTAATGTATTTTCAAAATTAATTAAACTGAAAATATGTTCTTGCACAAGAAAAATGATACTTTTATAAGAAAGTTATTTTTTTCTCTATGTGTTTTTCCATATATTTAAGACAGTTTGCAAAATTCAGTGACCTGCCAAGTGACAAAATAATATTTTCCTCTGTCAGTTACAGGAGTTTCCTATCTTTGCTTAATATACTGGTTTTTGGGTAAACCAAGTAAATATCCTGGCAAATATTTAATGTGAAGAACAGTCAACACAACAAACATTTTATTGAGGTCTTTCGGTTTCTACTTAAAAGATATCTTTCATAGAGTAGATATGACATTGTACCTATTTGATGCACAAGAAAAGGAAATACTTACTGTTGTTGAAACATGTTTTTTTGAGGAATCATAACCAGTTGCGCCTGAAACTGAAGAAAAAATAGGGTTACCTAAGGAACATCAGTCAGTCTGTATTAAAACATTTTGAAATCTGGCCAGCAGTTTTGAAAGAAATGATCCCACCAAAGTTTTATCAAATTCTCTCCAGCAGTTTCAGAGGAGAGGTCATTTTAAGTTTTCAATGTATACATATAAAGCAAATTAGCCCCGCTATTGGCAGCCATGTTTTTTATGGATCGGAATAATTTTTGTGAAGCTTCACCCAAATTCTGTCCAGTGATATCAGAGGAGATGTCGTTTTAAGATTTCACTATATACATTTAAGGCAAATTAGCCCTGCCCTTGGCAGCCATGCTTTTTTACGGATCGGAATAATTTTAGCAACTTTTGTGAAGCTTCATCCAAGGATAATCCTTGCCAAATTTAATTAAATTCTGTCCAGCAGTTTCACAGGAGATGCCGTTTAAAGATTTCACCACAAAACTATACGGCAAATTAGTCCCCTGGTTGCCATTTTTTTGGTGGGGGGGGGGGGGGGGTGGGGGGGGAAGGAATAATTTCAGCAATCTTGGTAGAGGGTTACCCAAGGAAAACCTGTACCAAAACATTTTGATATCTGGCCAATAGTTTTAAAGGAGATAATTTTTAAAGCTTTCATAATTTTTTTCTTTCTGTTGCCATGGTAATCAGAGTTCTGCATGGATCAAGTTTATTTTAGCAACTTTTGTGAAGGTTCACCCAAAGATCATCCCTGCAAAGTTTAATCAAATTCTGTCCTGCTGTTTCAGAGGAGATATCGTTAAAAGCAAATTGTTGACGACGGACGATGACGATGACACGGATGCAGGGTGATCCTAATAGCTTATCATGAGCACTTCGTGCTCAGGTGAGCTTTAAACATCCAACAGTAGTATAAACAAACAATATGTGTATTATATGTCAGCACATGATATCCAAGTGAAGTATTAAATTGTACAGAAATTGAAAATTTACGGAGTGAAGGACATAATGACAGGCATCAAGACAACGGCCTTAAAGGTATCAACTATACTGGCTTGGTAAACGAAAGCAGGCGCAATTTCCATCGAGTAAAAATTCTGGGGTAAAAAAAAATATTTATAGGAATCTTTAGAAGTTGACAAGTGTTGAAAGCAATGTGCAGTGCTCAGCTGTCTGGTTCTAGAGTCTGCAGAAAAAAAAAATGCTCAGGATAGATGGTTACATAACTATATGTATAGCAGGTCTGTAACTCTACATCTACATGGTTACATCATTGTAATGAGTCTTGACTATTATGCGATGGGTGGTTACTGAAGAAAATGAATACAAGTGAAAAAAAGTAAAGATAAGAGTAGTGATGGATAGTAAAAAGACATAAAAAAGGAAAAGCGTTTGAGTGCTGTGTTTTTGTGTTTTCTCCTCCCAGACCTCTCCAGTTATGGTGGCCAGGGCCAGCGCAGCCCTGGGAATCATCAATGGTTTACTTGCAGCATCCCATAAGTACTAAGGAGAGAAGGTGGATAGCCCCCACTTAAACGATACAAAGTCTGAGGCCACTGCAACTGATGTAACTGAGTCTAGTATTATCATCATCATCTTCAGTGATCGCCTCACTCTATGAAGAGTATATTCGCGATTTGGCTAAGACTATACATGTGTAGCTGAGAGGGGATATGTTAATCTAAAAGAATCATACACATATATATTTGTACAAAAAGTTGAAAAGTTTAAAAAAGTTAAAAACAGGGTATTGCCTAGAATGAATGGATGTCAGCCGGAACAGCCTTAAAACCCTCAATTGTAGTTTGGCTGATGGCATCTTGCAGTAGGCGGTTCCATAGAACAATGCTAGATGGAAAGAAGCTGTATTGGTAGATGGATTTACTGCATGGTATTTGAATAAATTGTTGATTATGGGGTCTAGTGGATCTGGAATGTAGTAGTGGGGGATCTGGGATAATATCAATAAGGTTGTGCTTTATTCTGTAAAGCATTGTGGCCCTAGCTGTCACGTCTGTGTTGTAGAGTGTCCCATTTTAGTTCATGAAGCATGGCTGTGACTGAGCTTGTACGTCTGTAGTCATTCCTCACAAACCTAGCTGCTCTACGTTGGATCATTTCCAACTGGTTTATATGAGTGACAGAAAATGGGGACCACACAGTGGAAGCATATTCCAATATGGGACGGACATAGGTTTTATAGGCTGTTGCCTTTGCAGTGGGAGAACTAGATTTTATATTTCTGCGTATGAAAGAAATGGTGGAGTTAGCCTTTTTTGTAATATTGTTTATATGGGTTTTCCAAGAAAGATCTGGTGTAATAGTGACTCCAAGATATTTAGATTGGTTGGATGGTGTAAGTGGAATTAATAATATTTGGTTTGTTAATGATGTGGATGATTTCGCATTTATGGAGGTTGAATGACATGAGCCATTCACGTTCCCAGGCCTGCAGGCAATCAAGATCGTGTTGGAGCTGTCTGGTGTCATCATGATTTCTGATAAGTCTGTACATCAGACAGTCATCTGCGAACAGATGGACTGTTGACGTGACTCGTGAAGGGAGGTCATTAATGTACAACAGAAAAAGAAGCGGGCCAAGGACACTGCCCTGCGGGACACCAGACGTGACTGATGAGATCTCTGAACTTGCACCATCGAGGACAACCTGTTGACTTCGACATGAAAGGAAATCAGCTATCCAGGAATGGGTGGAGCCCCGGATTCCATAATAGTTAAGTTTTTGGAGGAGGCGGCAATGGCTGACTTTATTGAAATGCCTTACTGAAGTCTAAAAGGATGGCATCAATCTGCTGATTTTTGTTGATGCCCTTGGCAAGATCATTTACTGTGAGAATAAGCTGAGAGTCACATGAACGTCTCTTACGAAAACCATGCTGGAAATCAGTAAGAATCTGAAAAGTATCAAAGTGTGACATGATGTGACTGAAGATGATGTGTTCTAAGAGTTTGCATGTTACAGAAGTTAGAGAAATTGGACGGTAGTTTGAAGGAATGGAGCGGTTTCCCTTCTTGAAGACTGGGGAAACTATTGCCGTTTTCCAGTCAGAAGGTACTTTACCTTGGTCAACAGAGAGCTGGAAGAACCTGGTGAGTCCTGGAGTAAGTTCAACAGCAGCAAGCTTCAGAAGTCTAGAAGAAATCTTGTCTGGTCCAGCAGCTTTATGTGGTTTTAGACCCTGTAGGAGTTTTAGTACTCCTTGTTCTGTGACCAAGATGGATCTTGCTGAGGGAGTTTTACTGGGTGGAAGAGTTGGTTGAACAGACTCATCTTCTTTAGAGAAGACAGAAGTGAAATGCTGATTTAGTATATCAGCTTTCTGCTTAGCTGCGTTGTAAGTGACACCATCTTTTTTTAAGGGTGAGACACCAAAGTTATCTTTCTTTCTGGATTTGATATAATTCCAGAAGACTTTGGGGTTTGCATGGTCCTCACTTAACATGGTAGCTACATGGGTCTCATGGGCTCTCCTACAGGTTGATTGAGCTTTACGTTTGATTTTAGCATATTTGGCCCAAACAGTAGGGGAATTGGATTTCTTGGCTCTCCTGAACCAGCGACACTTCAGTCTTGTTAGCCGGCGGATGTCTCTGCTGATCCAAGGCTGATTGAACCTTTGGGCACTTTGACTTGATGGGACTTCTTCTTCCAAGATCTGGTGGCAGCCAGTTTTGAAGATATCCCAGATAATATTTATATTGGGTGTATTCTGGATTGAATGAATGAGTAGGTCTGAAAGGGTTTTGCATTTGCTCTTAATGATGTCTGAGTTTGCTTTCCCCCACATGAGAACTGTGCGTTTAGGTTGTTTATGTCGAGGAGCACAAAGATTTGAGTCCACGAAGATAGCATGGTGATCACTTATGCCTGGTATGGCTGAACACCTGTTAATCAGTTCTGGTCAATTAGAAAAGAACATATCAAGCGTGTTATTACCTCTGGTTGGAAAGTTGACAATTTGGGCAAGATCAAGTTCTGATTCAAGGAGGAGAAATTGTTCGTTAATGGATTTTTTGTACAGATGGCCCATTATGCTGCTGTTCTGCCACTGTATGTCAGGAAGGTTTAGATCACCAGTAATCCATATGGTGGCCTTTCTGAATTTTGAACAGACAGATGATAAGGTTTTATAAAGATCTGATGCAAAGTTTTCATCATTATTTGTAGGGCGATATGCCGAACCAATTATCAGTGATTCATTATTTATACAGTGCAACTTAAGAAAAAATTATGATGGCAGCCAGAAACAAACATTGCTGCTGCACTTTCTTTGTCTGGTCTACTTGATCTCTGGCATACAGATCCCATACAGTTGATGAATAATCTTATTTTGGTCTGACTATGGCCTTACAGGAATGATCCTTAGCAGGGTTAATTTTCATATTTCTTCTAAGGAATGCACGCGATTGATTTGCTTTATTCATATTTAGTGATTGCATACATGCCATATCTCCCGGTGGGAGATTAAATCTCCCGGGATTTCGAGTTGTCTCCCGATCTCCCGCCGGGAGGTGAAAATCTCCCGGTCTGACTTAAATCAAACCGGTTTCCCTTTGAACTCAGTATAATCCTTTTTATTACCGAGCTACGATACAGCATCAGGAACATTACGTAAGAACATGTGTTAGTATCAATCCTGACCAGTGGCAATAGGTGATCGTCCTTATCCAATCAAATTTCATGATTCAGACAGGTAGCAGATTCGACTGTCTATCAGATGAAACAATTATCGTCGGGTAATTAGCAGCTATCAAGGCAATACTAAAGCTAGAATGAGTAAGGTTATAATGCATTTGGTTCGTCGTAATAAAGACGTAAATGATTGCTTTAGTATATCTTACCATGGATAAAAAGGTCCCGGAGAATTACCGGAAGTGTAAACAATAAATGATAATTAGATCAGCTGTATACCAATCATTTAAATCTTATCAAAACTTGTCATATAGACACATCATAGAAAGTCAGCTCAGCTAGCGGTAAATTGCAAAAGAAGTGCAATTTTCACACCGACACTGATTTGATAACAACGGAAATCGTCTGCTGAATAATTTACTATAATGAGATGTGCTGATCGGAAGAGTTGGGTAACCACTTCATATCACCATACCGTACACGATCAATATTTTACGCTAAATATTTAAGCTAAAAACAGTTTTAGCTAAAAGCAATTTAATTTAGAAAGAAAAGAAAACACAGACAGAAGGTGAAAATATTATTAAATATGATCTAACTCTTTATCTTTATTCATCCCCATTAATTAAAACCATATGATCAAAAATCATTCAATAAATCAAAGATACTGTATGATATCAGTTTAAATGTGTTGATGTAAATGGCACGATCTCTGATCTGTTCCAAGGTAGTGTTGCATTTAATGTGAAACAGTGCTTGTGGAAAGTTAAGTTTCTATTTGAATTCGATCTATTAATAAATTTTGAGATTTTTTTTTATATATTTTTTAATGGTATTTTAATGGTATTTTTTAAATGCAATAAACAGTATATAATATAAACTATTAATGAATTTAATGAAGGGATAATCAAATGTGTATTTTTCTTTATTTTTTTTTATTAAGAACGTCTCTTTGATATATGTCGTAAAATCTCCCTGGCTGGACCCCAAATCTCCCTGTGAAAATTTCAAAACCTCCCTGGGAGACATATACTCGGGTAGGGTATTACCGGTGGTCGTATATTACCGGGGTATTCAGAAATAACAAGAATACTGGTCTCATGAATTCTACCCCAGTTTTATTTGTATACTAAAAGTAAACACATACTGTGTGCTATCTGTCAAAACTTTAAACCTTAGGTATGAGCTATTTTCAAGTGAGATTTAGTTTTTCTTCTTCCTTTTTTTCTTTTAACAACCAAAACATATTTTCTACCTGAATTATTTCAAAACAATAATTAAAAAATAAATTTATACAACATAATTAAAAATCATTCTAAATGTTGCAGGACAGCATAATGAATGTCACAGGAAATTTATTATGATGATATATTTGATCTAAAAAAATACTAGGAGTGAAGTTTATATATGCATTGGTAATACCCTACTAAGAAATAGCTGAAATATACTATGTAGTGTTTACATTGTCAATATTTTTATCAATGAGAAATTGTTCTAGAGAAGTGACAGTCATTTATTTTATCAATGAAATGTTGAGGATTACTGAAAGATAAATTCTTCATGTTAGTGCTTCTTCTTCTACTCGTAACTTATTTCTGAAAGCTAAATACCACGGTAATACAACCCACCAGGATACTGAAAATATGGCATATGTGATTGGGTCAAGTTTACCTGCTTGATTTTAGTTACCTGCTTGATTTTAGTTACCTGCTATTCCTAAAGTTCTATTGCATGGTTACAGATGGTGTCCCTATGGATAATCAAGTAATCTTGTGTTTTTATTTTAACTCAAGAGATGCACTTAAAGAAGCTATCGGTAGGTTCAATGCATCATACCCCACCCACTTTCCTATATATATCTCAATATTGTTATTTTATATTGAGCCGTTAAATACCGCAAAAAATACCTTTATCAAGATCAACTGTCACACTGCTGCTAATCAGATCTGGAATGGTGCTATAAGAAGCCATTTCTCTTTAGCTTTTCATATTTTTCGTCAAGTATGATGTGTCGACTACTGTCAAAGCTGATTGCATATGTCACATCATGTTCAGTTATTTGATTAGTTTAAAATGAGGAATTCCCATCTTTAACAACTTTTTTGACCAATAGAATTCAGTGTTACTTTTAACGAACAGAGTACGGCGCTGTGTTTATTATGGAGACTGGTTCCCGGTTTATGATGCAGACACCCTTTACACATTCTCGGGAACCAATGAAACCAGTAAACCAATGAAAAGTTCAGGATAAATAACACCCTCAACTGACCTAGTTAGAAGATAAACAAACTTAATGAAGGTTACAAGAACTATTGTGGATCTTAATTTCATTGCAAGTTACAAAAATGTCTGAGCAAGATTCCAACGACTTGATATTCTATGTTAATGGTAAAAAGGTAGGTAAATCGGGACGTTTTATTTTTACCGCATTCATGACCATAATTACGTATGCTTAACTTTTCTACGGTTTACAATCAACTCCGGTATTTGGGAACTCTACTGTTACACATTTTGTGGCGACATGAAAAAATATGTAACTTTAAAGGGTTTTCGATGGTTTTAATTTTTTTTTTTGCCATATTAAACACACATATTTATTACATGTGTCATAAATTGTAACGATAATTTAAAATGAGAAATTAAATAATAACTAGATTCCGTTTGCACGGCAAACGATAGGACTTTCTGCAACCCGTTTAAAATTTGATCAAACTGAAAATCATTTATACGGAATACGAAGAAGACATTAGGAAATGAGAGTGTATCTATATTCTTGAAAATTTAGGAAAATCCATCCTTTTGAGACGATAAAACTTTTGACTTGACGTCTATTCTGACGTCATATGAATATGAATTGATTGCATTTTTAAAAATTCAGCATCTAAAACACATGTCATAAAATCTTCATCATTCTGGACCATTCGGATCACATCGAATTTATAGCGCGAGAAAGGAAAACATAAGAACGTCTTGACGTTAAATAACGTTAAATAAAGAAAACTTTGAAATTACAACATGAGCAAATTTCATCTTTCTGTCTCATCTGGGGGCTCTAAGATATTTAAATTAATTTTGAGGTCATATTTTCGAAACTTGGTTTCACCAAAGAACCTTGGTCTTTTCAATATTTGAAAAGGATAGTAAGGATGCACGACTAAAGCATAACTTACACCCTTTGAGAAAATTACAAGAAAATCCATTCACAAATAAATTCTGCAGAATGCGTACAAATGTTTTAGGTGATGTCACATCTGGCTTCATATGACGTCATATGAATTTGAAAATCATTGCATTCGAAGACATGGTCTGAAATTTTTCATTTTTTTTTTTTCAAACAAATTTCATTATTATATGGGCCATTGGCAATTACATTTTCCAAAAATGTCTAAAATTAATTTATAGTGCAAATCGGATATTTTCCGAAAATGCTTTAACTTACAGTGTAGAAATACCACGTGACCGGGACGTCACTAAAGGCATCAATTATAAGACAAAACTGTCAACATTTGGCTCCGCTTGAACATAAAAAATTACCCCTAAGAATTTCGTTTCTTTGTTGATTTCAATGGGACAAGTGTCAGTCTAAGGAAAAAAATAAATATTTTATACGTATCTGAAATGATATTTGACGTCAGTGGTTCTAATCTTGGATTACCCATAAAACCTTTGCCTTTTCGAATTTGGAAAAACAGACACTGGTAGGCAAAACTTAAGCGTAGCATACACATTCTGTGAAATTTTAATGAATATCGGTCCAGAAATAATGGCTGTAGACCGCGTACAAACTTTTGTAGACAACGTCAAAGTTGACATCATATGACGCCATATGCATAAAAAATTCAATGAAATGTAATATTCAGCATTTTAAATAATTATAGGCTTTTAATTATTCATGCCACTGGGACCTTAGCAACATAGAGAAATTAACGGGTAGATATAAGAAATTCTTTTTTTACCGTATGACGTCATATGACGTCAATTGACATTCGTCATCACAGAATAAAAAGAAGTTTTTGAGACTAATATTCAGTTTAAATATCAGCTTTCAAACTTATCTGGATGCTATTTTATACGTATTTGAAATTTCACGTCAATCGTTTGAATCTTGGATTCGCCATAGAACCATTACCTTTTTGAATTTGGAAAACTGGACAACGGTTTACACAACTTCAGTGTTGCATATACATTCTGTGAAAATTTGATGAAAATCGGTCCAAAAATAAAGGCTATTGCGTGAGATCGCGTGAAACCTTAATTTTTGTCCTGACGTCAAATCTGATGTTATATGACATCACATGAATATGAAATACATTGCAATCAAAAGCACATGGTTTGAAGTATACGCCATTAAATTCGATGGTCCTTGAAACTTTAAAACATCAATCTTAACATGTAGATATCAGAAATTCTTTTATTTTATGATGTCATATGACGTCAAATGACGTTCATCTTCACATATGGTAAAACACATTTGGAGACTTATAATCTGTCTAAATATCAGCTTTCTAACACATCTGGAACCGATTTTATACGTATTTGAAATTTGACATCAATGGTTCGAATCTTGGATTGGCCATAAAACCTTTGCCTTTTCGAATTTGAAAAAAACGGACACCAGGATGCACAACTAGAGCCTTACAATTACACATTCTGTGAAATTTTGATGAATTCGGTCCAGAAATAACAGCTGTAGACCGTGTACAAACATTTTAGACGACGTCAAGTTGGACGTCAAAACACGTCACAGGCAAATAAAAATCATATAAGTGCA
>CM037787.1:13180101-13230101 GCA_021229015.1 Solen grandis | reverse complement strand
TGAGGCGACAACCAGACATCAGTTTATAACCCTGTGTAAGATACTGAACACAGCCGATTATATAGGTTCCCTAATTATGGACAGTATCATAATGGTGACCTCAATTTTCGAAAGATTGTCCATCGGCCTGACTGTTCTTAAATGACATTTAATGACCTTACAATGCAATAAAAATATTTCTTTTTTAAGCAAATAAATTAAATGGTCAGAATGGAATTTAGTCAATTTAGAAGTTTTAGGGAAGATTTGGTATTTTAACAAAATTATTAGTTTCATTATGTTTTTATGGGAATTTGTCACGGAATTGTCCATCTGCACGGGATGTGTGTAGCAAGAAATCATACTTAATAAATTTAATAATAGAAATAGCACAAATAATGATTTTATTTTTAATGAAATGTATAATAAAATATTAATCTGTATCTATATGCTGCATATGTTTCCATAAATATGAATGTACTGCTTTGAACGGGAATAGAAAGGAGACAGTCAGTTCACTTTCCTTTTCTGTCGAGTATCTACTTCAAACAAGAATCATGTACGCACATTGTAAATGACAATTAAAAAACAAAGAGGTTGAAATAAACTTTCTTCATGATGGCATATTTCTGCTAGCCACTTATCCACTTAGCTATGTCGACATTTTTCTGAAAAAAAGTCACATATTCGCTTCCTTTTTGTGCCTCATTTTTTAAAAGGATGTGACGAAAAACAACCTTATCCGAATACTAGGAAAAATAAGTTTAGGGTCGGTACAAAAAATAGTGTCGTTCGGGTTAATGGAAACTAGTAACATATTTTATTACGCCATATTATCTGGCAAATAGAAATTTTTCAAGTTTTCCACTTAAGGTAAAGTCCCTGTAATAGTTCCGCTATGTCTTGGGCCACCTAACCTCCACCCTAATGAAACATTAGGAAACCTTGGTTATCTCCGTGAAAGGCCATGTTGTCCGAAATGTAGCGGAACCATTATAGGGACTTTACCTTAAGTATATTTAAGATAACTAAGAGTATAAAAAAAAAAAACGATAAAGCTAAGTGGGTAAGCGGCTGACAAAAATATGTCACCATATGCCTCCAATAGTTGGCGCGCACTATTTTATTCATTTAAGACTGAGTATTATCAGCTGGAAAAACAGCTGTTCCAAGCGCAATGACGAATATCCTTGAAGTTCAGTTAAACGGCATATAACTTTACATCATGGCTCTCTTCATCAAATCAACATTACATAAAGCTGCTTCCTGTTCTACGATTTCTAAGACTCGTCTATTGTCACGTCACCACATTTGTAGATGATATATATCCGCCAACATCTTGCTTTCTTTTGACTTCAGTATAGAAGGTAAGCCTAGAAGGAGGACCAGCCAGTACAGCCCCCCCCCCCCCCCCCCTTTCCATATTCTCCAGTACAGATGTCACCAGCAATGTCTCTTTGACCTGCACGGGCAACTGTTACTTTCCGCTGACCGCGCTGTGACGCTCAATGACACACCATTGGTAACGGTCATCTTAGAGACGGGAAATTGCTTCGATCGATAGTCAGTCCATGGTCACTGCAGGTTCGGTTACAGCCATTTCGTCCTCGTAAGGATGTCTTAACGAACCAATGTTTGACCAGTGGTCTAATATAGCGATTGCACGCTTGGCAAAATCGATATTTGAGGAATGGTTGCAATATTGTTTTACAAACCAGGGTTGTGGAATTAATCTGAGTTTTGTCATGTTCACCCTTCGCAAGAGTTCACACTCAGTCGATTTCCCAGCCCTGTCATTTTCTGACAGAAAAGTCCACATGTTAAACAATCCAGTAACAGTGCTTAGAGATTTCAGCGTCTGAAATTGTGACGTTATTACCATGTTAACAATACTTGCTCCATATAAGGAAAGGGCAAAACATATATACATGTATATCATTAATAAAAACACAAATTGGTCACAAATGTCATCCCGTAATACATTATTAATATAGAAAACTAATAAGATCTGTTTTGAAATAAGATATACTGTTCTATGTTAAGCTTTATCTAATTTTTTTTTTCATCCTGGCTATGTGCATAATCCATTACACAACTACCATTAGATTCCATGCAAGAAAGAAAAAAACTGAGAACAAATTCACCCAATCCTCTAACGTTTAAATTCTAAATTAAGTGCATATTGCATAAGGTGCTAGGTAAATGAGCAAAACCCTCAATTATAATTAACATATTCCAAACTTCATGGACTATAGAATGGCAGTAGTTCTCAGATAATATATTGGTAAGTTTTATGGTCATTTGGGGGCCGGTGGCCCATTTACTCTAGATAAATTTCGGACGAAGCTCGTCATCATCATTAATTACGTTCATTACAACCATTGCAATGTACACAGATTGATGGTCGTTGAACAATATGAGCGAAAATTGTTATGGCTTCCCCGGTCTCTCGATTATCATTGTGTCAGTTATATTCTCCAGTGATTGCAATCAGAGTCTGTATCGCTTCAATGTTCCATCTCTTTCTTGCGGTGCACGTCTGAAACAAGGTTGCGGCCAGGTCAGACGTCCACGTCGCTTGATTACGGTAAGTAACATTAGAAAGGTAACGCTGTTCTCGGTGGGTGAAACGCAGTGCATTCACCAATATTTCGCTTTATAGCGATTATTATCAACAATCGAAATGACATTTCAAGTAGGCGTTTTGAATAAAACTGCTTTATGACACACGAGGAGGGTTTTTGTGATTTTCTCTCCATTTAACTCCTGTGCATTATTTACCGGCGTTCGGTCAGTGAGAGGTCAGTGGAGAAGAGGTCAACCGGGGTAACTTCTCTACTAACCCCATTGCAGCGGAGCAGGTTAGTGGTGGTGAAACTTGTAACCTGGGTTATCTTGCTGTGAGAATGGCCTCAGAATGTCTGCACGTTGAAGTCAATTATGCTCGCTAGGTAAGCGGTAAGCAATGCATAAACTGGCCGGTCATTTAACTTGAAATGCTGACCCCACTGGGTGCCCCGGAACACTGCACCGGGTTATAGATGGGACATGGAGATAATTTTTGAGCATTATGGGAAAACTATTTTACAAACGCACATACACAAACATTTTCATATATATATTTTAGGACATTTAAGATACATTTTTTTTCTTTTGTGAATTTGTCATCAAATCAAATGACAAACAAATATTCATAAAGGAGGTTTTTATGCATCAAATGTTCCTGGTTTTCATTTGTATATTCGATTTATGATATATAACTTAATCTAAGTGACACGATATATTGAAAATAAAATATGGTACTTGAAAAAGGAAATGATATCAACTTTGAAAGTAATTCGTATACTCTCCATGAAATTAAAAACACATGTATATTAATTATTATTAAGATTGCATGACATTACTGATATGAAATAATACTTTTAAAAAGCTTTGAGATGTGTATTTCAAATGTCCTGTATATTCACTTTAAATCAAATAACACACATATCAATTATTCATAACTATATAGCTTAGTATCAAAGATACAAAATTCTACTTCTAAAAGGTGTTAAAATGTTAATTTCAAATACTTTGTACACTCAACGCGAAGTTAGAAATATTTGTGTTAATCATTTATTACATAATCTTATCTTTGGAACATTTCTTCTCTGTAAGGCCAATACTGGGCTCCTTGTACGACGCTTTTACCGACTGCCCGCACGAATATATTTGAACGCTCACCGTTGGCTGCACTTTACATAAAACAAATTATGCACATTTCCTACCCCTTATGGGCGCCTCTTAAAAGAGCCTGGTCAAGCTACAATGACGTAGCAGCGGCTATTTCTGACTGACCATCAAAGCGCAGCAATTTCTTTGTGCCAGGAATATTACCCATAATTTCTAGATCATTCATAACGCACGCAGCAACTGCAGTTTTGCACACACGCACTCTTTACTTAACAATAGCAGTGGCGTGGTGATTTCATTACGAGCAGGCATCTTGCAATTGACAACACTGGAAAAAGAAGTTACGTCAAGGACTTGAGCTTCAGTTTTTTTGCATTTAAAGCTTAAGCAGCTCATCGATTAGACAACTATTTTGAGTTTTGACAACTGATGTGGTTAAATCCAATTAGACAACAGGAACAAAGACAGAAGAACAGTTCAACTATATCTGCAAAAGTGGACCAGAACACAATAAAAGGTAAGTTGCTAAAAATATACATACATGTCTTGTGTCGGGTAAATGGATTATTATTTGTATAATTGTGGTTATGTAATATTTTGTAAAATGGATTTATTTGTATATGGTGTATTTTGACGAAAAAACAACAACAACAATAACAACCTCAAAACGAATAAGAGATTTGAAAGACTTGGATTGAAAGTATTCGTAAAAATGTTTGAATATCACTCGCATTTACATCACTCTTATGTTGTCATTACAACTTTTTTGTACATGCATTAAAACATTGTGTTTTACGTACATTAATTATTTTGTTGTTATTTTCACGTACGTCTTATGATTAAATAATGGAAATTGACAGCAAAATCAAATTTACCATACGTAAAGAAACAGGTGGTGTGGCAATTACTGATAAAAATAAACACGTGTCATCTGTCATCGCTTTGCTCTTTTAATGGAAAGGTTAATTCTTGTAAGGTCTTTGTTACAGCACGCCTGTATTATGTTTGCTTGTTGTTGATTTGGGTTTGTGTTTTTTTTTTAGTTTTTTTTTGGTGTTTGTTTGTTTTTTCTCACGAAAACGGATTCCATCAAATGTATATCATATGATTACTTTATAAAACACAAACTTAACAACTTAAAATATTGAGAAAAAAAATATTGAAAAGTTTATGTACATAATCATTTTGTATGTGCTTTCGCTTAAAAACACTTATCCACAGCGTGCGTTTTCAAAGCCCTTAAATAGTATGGCTTTTTTCCTCATTACATAACTTCTTAATTCAAGAAATAGAGTACTGTATGTCCAGGGGTGAAAGCGATACTAAGCTAAGTGCTTATATAAATATATGCAATAAGCCTAGTTTTGCTCTCATTCCCTGGATGTGTTGATTTTCATGGCTTTATTAGCTTATAAAGTATTAAGACTATAATATGAAAATTTTCGTCGAAGTAATCAGAGTATGTAATAAGTTCATAACTTGCTAGGTTTAAACTATCATAAACTTATAAAGAGACCAAACATAGATGTGAAAATAAATTGATTGAGATTACCATACAATTAAATAACAGCCATTTAACTGACCTTATGCCATATATACCTTCACACAATGAGCATTTCCTCACATCAAATGATGGAAAAAAAATTGTAGTAATTTCAATATACAGTGTATAAATGATATCTGTATACTTTACATGATATTCGCAATAGCATATACATCGTATGTAGAGTATTCATGCTTACGTCAAAGTCAAATCATTGATTAATTCTTCTCCCAAAAATGACGTAAGAGTGTATCAAATAAGTTCATTCTTGCGTAATAGCCCCCTGCCTTCAGCACCACCACCAACAACATATACGACTAACATAAACAAATTAAAGCCATTTTCTGCTCTATAACATTTACATTTCAAAAATAAAAAAAAATAAAAAAAAACAACCGCAAAGCATTTAATATAAACCCAATTTTCATGTGTTTTCGCTTTTCATATACATGTAAATTTACCACTTTTACAGACAAGGTTCATTTTCAAGTACTTCGATACACATGTTTGCAAGCAGAACCCTTGTCCTTCCTGTCAGTTTTAAAACTAGCCTTTCATGCCCATGCATTTTTGATCCGTTATATTGAAAGTTCAAACCGTATTAAGCTAGTTCAATAAAATAAGACGACCACCCTGCCGTCTAATTTTGCCTGGTAACGGGACGTGTACATTCACAGGGAGTGTCCCCAGTTTTCGCCATGGCGCACAATTTTCTCTGAATAACTGCTCACACTGTGTCATTAGACCTGCCAGACTTGACGTGCTCAATAATGGCCAACGACAAATTTTGACTTTTTTTTCAGGATGTATATAATTCATGGTACAGAATGTATAACAAGCTCGTTGTCCTAAACATTCCCGAAACTATTGCTTTACCAATGCTATCAGTTCGACAAACCAATATTTCTCAACAACGAAATGCATTAACCAGATTTCTTTTCAGTGTAACAGAAAAATATGCCTGGATTTTTCCCCATAATATTAAATAGGCAGGATTTCACATTTTTTTCTCGAAGATATATCAATATTGCACCTTTCGAAGGTTATCAAGCACTATTGTAAGAAAAAGAAGACTTATCTGGAAGAGCAACCCTAAAACAAGAAATTCGAGGTTACCAAATTTTATTTTGAAAAAAAGAATGTTTGTAGTTTGGAGCGTATACAATTGATTTTCAGAATTATATACGTCTACATGCATGATAAATATTTTATGTGTAATTCATTAGTTTGCGAAAAAAAATATTGGGGTAAGTATACCAATATTCATGTAGGTATTAAGACATAAATAGTTTGGTTTTCAAAATTGGAAAGAAGTTGGCATATACCGGTAGTTTTTTTTGCGAATAAGTGACGGCATTGGAAATAACTTTCATTTTCTATTCATCTTATGCTTTATAATAAAATTACTACAAAAGAAAATCAAATCATATCACGTGATGATTCGATTTCCGATAGACTTATATCGTGGCCGCAACAGCTTTGAAATAATCTACATACTAAGTATGTTTTAACAGCGTCGTTTCGTCACCTGCTACACCAAAACATGTATATGTTCAGTTGTTCATCATATTAGTAAGTCTTGGCAAAGTAAGTCCCAAGCTTATATCATATAATATATACATGTGCTTGAGTTAAATAGACACATCAGATTCTGATTTTGTTGTTTTTCGCTCTATTGGCAGTATTAGGTTTTACAAAGCTTTTACAGTCATATTAGCAAATAAATGCAATATATGGTCTTTCAAAATCATTCTTAGATAAAACTTTGTTGGTGAAGATTGAATTCTGGTCAATGGACAAAACGGAATCCTATTGTAACGAAGTTTAGCTGAATAGAAAAGAATCAACAACTATCATATCTGAATTGTAAACATTAAAGGTATGTTATATTGCAATACCCCACGCTTGATTCAGTAAGCTACATATATCATCAGGGGCCGCCGTGGCCGAGCGGTTACAGTCGTGGACTACAAATCTTTCAGCCCCTCACCGCTGTGGGTTCGGATCCCGGTAGGGACTTCGGATTTTTCATGTGAGGAAGCCTTCCAGCTGACTTGCGGTAGGTCGGTGGTTCTACCCGGGTACCTCTGCGTACTCGGGGTCTTCCTCCACCTGTAATTAGCTGGACGTCGCTATATGATTGAAATACTATCGCAGCGACGGTAAACCCCAATACAACAACAACTACAACTACATATTACATCAACACGTGAAGACGATAAACCAACGAATACTTTAAAACTGAAATAAGTCATTGCAAACTTATATATGGTCACAGATCGATGGCATCAACTTGACCAGGTTTTGATTTTCGTCAGATCTGCTTACCCAGCTTTGATAATGTTACTTATTAGCGGTTCAAACAAAGGGGTCACGATAACGCTGCAGTCCACGGCAACAGCCCTAACACTGAGGGGCAGGGGCCGGACTGTAATGACTATGGTAACTGCAGGGTCATAATTAGCTGCCGGCGACCCTGTCACCACAGTACGGTCATATGACCCTGTCCCCGATATTCTCACGGTAGAGGTCTTCATCAGGCCCCGGCTACACGTTAATTAAATTTTCTGGCAGGATACTGACATTTTATAATCTACTTGCAAGATACAATAAATTGCGTTTTGTGTTATTGAAAACTATAAAACATACATTTTGTTTCCTCGTAAGGTATGCATGACCATGTCTAGTGCTTGTTAATCGTGCATAAACTTATAATTCAATTCGAAAGTATTTTACAGCTACAGTCAGATACGATTTTACATTTCGTCTTCTTCATCCAAGAAAATGGCAAAGAATAAAAACAATATCATTTGTAACAAGTCTCCTAAAACCGTTTTATCAAAACAACTATCATTCATTAGCTCGTCTGTTCCGAAGAAAAAGTCGAGCTACTATGATTGCTGGGTTGTCGTTGTGCAAAATCTTTAATATAACGAATAACTGAAACACTTTTAACAAAGGAGCGTTGGTATCCGTATGCGGTGCTCTTATTTTCTATTATTGATTTTTTAAATTGTTTTATATCAACAAGTTTAACATTTGCACAGCATTTGCACTATATGATAACCTTTCACAGACGAAATGTTTTCATCCTTTTTCATAGAAATTTCTTTCTTGTATGTTCAAACACTGATACACAAACTATGCACAGCCAAAGTTTGCAAAGCAAATATACTTGTGAAGCCAGAATTGTGTCACAAAATGGACTCAATAGTTGACACAACGTGCAGCTTTGTCTTTGCTTGTCACCAGTGTTGGTTCTTGTACGTTTTTAAATATCAAACATGTGAATACTTGCGTGATTCGTTTTTCGAAGACACAAACTTTCAGTGTAATGCAGACATCAGAAAAGAAATTGAAACATTTCAGTCTTTTTTTTTTTTTTCGATTCCGTTTATTCATTGAATATAATTTTCATTACTGTTTGTAAGGAAATAACTTAAATACATAAACTGCATTAGAACCAAATACCATAAAATATATACAAATTACGAGATACGATGTCAATTTGTTCCTTGTCATCTAAGCAAGGTACGTCAAATGACTAACACCGTAATCGGTCTATCCAGGCCAACCATTCTATAACGGGTATTTTCCTGCAATAACATAAAACACATTTCGTTGGACTGATACCCATTCCATGTTCCCATTGCTATGGCAACATTTGTTTGATATGCATATAAAAAAGATTAAATACCATAAAATAGCCCTCTCTATAAGCCGCCCACCCCAGTAACACTGTCCAGGTATCCAACATTATACAAATTAAGGGCATATGCCTATAATGTTGGCCCTTTGAAGCTAATATGCATCGCTGCCTTCTGATAAAAAAGTACAGCGAAAGTGGTTCTTTAGAGGCTGACCAGGGGCCAGAGGGAAGATGGTGTTGAAAAGTGTACCTTTGAGGTCAAGCTAAACCAATACACGAATAATGGTTAAAGCAGGGTATCTTCGAAGCGGTTTTAGCCAGGTTAATAATTGGTACACAATTTTGTTAACTGAAATATATTGAATTTAATCGGAATTGAAAGCATTTCCATTGAGTACATTCATGTATGTCTAAACACACCTATGCTTGAATGTGACCTTATTTTTTAATGCTTGATAGAGCAACCAAATCTTTCGAGAAATTTTACATTACCACTTTGGCAAGAGATTATCTTCCATAGTAGAGCGATATTATAGTTACTATTTGGAGGAGGTGAATTATCACGAATTTGCGTAATATGTACTCAGTTCTAAAAGGAAGTGTGTACTCAGCGGTTCAGTGATTTATATGTATTATTAGTTTCAAAAAGCACACTATGTTAGCGCTGCAAAAAAAATCAATGCCTTTCATTATAAACAAAAAACAGCATAATACTAGTCGTGCAAATACTGATATTTCATATCAAACATGATATACTTTGAAAAGAAATCATTTTCATTAACTGAATCCTTAAAGTGCACACTTCCTCTTAGATCTGAGTAAATTCATAAGTAATTGATAAACTGAATTTCAATTTGATTGTCGAAAGGTTAAGGTGTATTATTTGTTCACTTTCACAATGTACAAATTGACATATAAGAATGAATTGATAATACCTGAATGCTATCTAGTTTATTGTAGTTTCTGATCAAGACAATCAACATTGTATATTTTGTTTGATTAACATTTTGTTAAAATAAATGAATAATAAAACACTAGCATATCTTTATTCATGTACATATAACAATCATGTAGTATAACTGCACTTTGTATTTGCTTGAGTATGAAGTTTCCCTTTATAAACATAAAAGATGAGTTGATGACGTCACGAGTACAAAGTAGATGAGTTGATGACGTCACGAGTACAAAGTAGATGAGTTGATGACGTCACGAGTACAAAGTACATGTACTTAATGCCCAACTCTTATGCCAATCATTATTTTAGTTTTCTTTCTTCGTTTCTGACAACATCATATGTTCAATAATAGCGATTTTCTTTTATTTTATTTTGAATTCAACCAAGGAGAAGCTCCGTATCTCTTGACCATATATTTGACCATTCACAAATGAATAATAAATCAGACAAATATTGAAATCAGTTGCCAACAGATTAGGATCCACCCTTTCAGCAACTGCGTGTACAAATGTATAACAAATTTGAAGTGAATCAGTGATAAGTGAGTTAAGTAGGGGCGATTACCACCTTTCACCCGGTCGATGGTTAATCAAACAAAATGTCAGGGTTTAGGACCATGAAACTGTCCCCATCAGGTCGTGACCTTGCGGGACAGCGCTCAATATTATCCATGTTTTATTTATCTTACATAAGTGGAGGACTTACGGGGAGGATAAATTGAACTTTTGCCCCGTTATTTAAATACATTGACTAACTTTGACAAAAAATTGCGTAAATCTCGTCTGGCTTATTGGGTCTGATAAACTTTTGGACAGTCGGCCATTGTGGTCAGAACGTTACGGTACGGACCGTTGTTGGACATGCTTGCATTGAGGTAGGAATGTTTGTAATTATTGTATGTTCACCTGTCCGTATTCAGATCCGGACACGTGACTTTTGTTGGATAACAAATTGTTGATGTCAGCTCAGGGTTTTCTGACTATCGGGGTAAATATTTATCTTAAACATCGGCACAAAGATACTGGACATGACAAACGTGTGCCATAAACTACGGTAACAATCGTTTCAAACAGTCCACGAGTGGCTCTTCTGGTGCAAAATTATAAAGGGTCGGTGCAATTACATTTTGATTGTTTGTAAATACAGTCGAGGACTTTATGAGTTGTGTCGTGCAAGAGTTATTGAGATGACTGGAGCCGTTGGTCATCTTGACCCTACCGATGCAAATATTTACTGTATGGAAAGGCACTGCCTTTGAGGTTGTAACAATATGAAGATACCATGAGTATTTACATTTGAACTGGTCAATTCCGCCATAAAAGTTATGTCAGAATTCATTGTTATATTTACCAACTGATTGCATTAAGGATGCATTCAACGCACGTTGTAAACATTGCACAAGTTTTCCGATGTTGCCACGTGACCTGAAATATGTATAGCATATGCTTAAACAAAAACAACTGGGTTTCGATTTCATCCTTGTTAAAATGGCTTTTACTTCAATTAAAAAAATAAATGATTTAAAAAAAAAATATTGAAAATGAAGTACAGTTTAATTTATTCATTCATCTTTTTATTTATTTGCTGTTTGTTGTTGTTGTTTTGTGTGTGTGTGTGTGTGTGTGTGTGTGTGTGTGTGTGTGTGTTAATGGATTCGAAGCAATTTAAGAAATACCCATATAAAAAAACTGAACGTCTTTTATTTCTTTTTCTAGACAATTTCATGCATTTTTAAATGATTTTCGTAAATAAAACGGGTATAGATCTCCTTGTTTAACAAGTTACAAATATGATGTATATCAGCAGCAATTTACAAAATCGAGGAGTGAGGGCGCCCTCACCCCTCGAAATAGAGACTGCGGCGTCACTAGCTTGCACTTGTCCTTTAGACTAGTGTTTACACATTGTATCAGCAGTGGTTTCTAAATTTCTAGATAATCACAAAGCCTTCCTCCATTTTTTTCAGTTCTTCTCTCATTACCAACTGATGTTGTTTTTTTCTGCTATCAATAGAACGTGACACGAACCTTAAACATGCTTTACACAATGAAAACAGAACCATGCCTGCCAGTCTTCGCACCAGTCGTGTGTTCAAGCTCCAACTTAAACAACTACATAGCATTTAACATCGATGTGTAAGTGCCCCCAATCTTTACCAACACATCTATCTTAACGAACACTTCTAAGGCGCTCTTCCTGTGACACAAGACGTATTTTTTGCATTCGGTAATGCAATCAGGAAGTATTACATCGAGAAGTTATCTTGACAAAATTGAATGCAAAACAAATAGAGGAGAATCGCTAATGCGCATTCACTCTCATGAATGGATTAGAATATTGCTTTTTCTCTTATCTTAAGGATTTGTATCTTACCCTAGCGCTCTTTTGTACTCTTAGAGAGTGCAGATGACCGAGATTCTGTCAATATCGGAGAATACGGTTTTGATACAGCGCGGAATGACATGAACTGTTGGTTGGAACGCCATTCCTTATATAGTTTTATATGGGACTAGGCACTTCAGGAGACAGGGTTGGAGATAAAAAGAGAGATTCAAATATATGTTGGTGGTAACGGTTATGATATAAGCCTATATATGAACGCTAGTGTCGAGATTTTAAACAGGAACGCTCGTAAATGAAAACGTCTGTTGGTTTCTTTTTCTTTTCTTTTTTTTTTTCATATTGAAAATACAATGAAGAAAATAAACAAAGAATGGAACAAGTATGAACACGTCTTGATTTTGTGATGTTTTCCATCTAAAGGAAAACTCCATATTTTTTCATATGGAAGTATGTCTGTTTATAGATAACGTGGAGAGTTCACTTCAATAAATATTAATGAGATTTTCGAATTTATGACACGTATCTCTTCAGAATCTAAATCTTGTTTGGGGTATAACCTCGGTCAGCTGGTGTCAAGACAACGCTGGTTATATGCTTGGACAACCGGGACCTTATCAGACCGGCGTAATTGTCCTGCTTGTAACAGATGACACAGGTGTTAAACAGACGTATGTGCCAGAATGGTTTCTTGCCTCATTTTCATCCTGATTATGTGTCTGTTTGTTATGTTTTTTACGTCCCATCTACAGCTGCTACATCCTGATATTATGCCGGACAGTCCTTACGGGTTTAAATTTGCACATTAAAAGGGTTTTGCTTTAATGATTGCCCGCCTAAACTTGCTACCATGGAATTATGTATAACAAGATTATACATTATTTTCCAGATATCATCTCTTTGCAAAGACATGTTTCCTGTTATGTTTACACTTGAATGTATGCTTAGAGAAACGTTTAGTTTTCAAAAATATTCTTTCTGACGTTTTCTATAGTAAGAAAATACGAACCTACAACATCGCAAGACTCAGTCCACTCACTTCACACTTTGAACCCTTCGATTAACATACACTCTTTTAATAGTTTCTATACTTCAAAGGGCGCTTCGAATGTTTGAACGTGACTTTATGGGTATAATTTCAGTTTACATAACGTTAATATCAATCGTTGTTTGAAATTAAGATGCGTAACTCGACCGATAACGAGGTCACATGTGTTATAGTAAAATTCGAATATTCGGATGATAACTTTAAACATCCCTAATGACAAAATCGTTATCTTTATTTGCATAGTTTCGAATTCCGAACGATCATATTTAACATTAACCTGGTCGATAAAGACCGTTTACCGCATTGAACAAACGCAATATTTATCTTTATGATAAATTTTTGATGTTCGAATGGCAAATCGAGCTAATTAAGGCCACGTGAAAGGTTATTGTCCAATCAAGAGGGCACCGGTGTTAGGATCATTGTGTACAAACCTTTTGTAATAAAGGGCATGTTTTACCTTACTCAATACTTAAAAAAAACGCAGTGACAAAGGGATGTTTTTCCATGGGTCTTTGTATAGGATCATGTTTCAATTATTTGGTGAACTTTACTTTACTTCGTTAATCATTTACAACTGAAAATCTTTGCCGATTTTTCCTGCTTTTATGTTCATGCAATAAAGGCACTGAATGCTAATTTGGTGGACTCAAGTTTTCTAGTCGGTGTGTGACCCGAGACTATCTTAATAGAATAGGTTAATTTAAAATTGGAGAACTGTTGTATGTAAACAAACTAAATCATACGTTCAGTGGAATTATCAAATCAGGTTCTGACATTTACGTCAAGAGATCATGATTTTTATTTTCAAAACATGATTTAAGAATTAAATGGTAGACTGGCGACAAATTCTGGGTAATCTTTTATATGTTATCAATTATATTTGCTCTATAGATTACAGTGAACATGCGTAATGTAAGTCTAGTTTGTTTGTTAAATGCATATACAGGTGCAGAAATATACTTGTATATTTATGGTCCCTTTACTGTTACAAATGACTCCCAGCAAGTTTATTATTATTACCTTTGTTGTTTTTTTTGTTTTTTTTTGGTTAATATCATTTATTATTATCATGATCATCATCATTTTTTTGTGTGTTTTTCTTTCATTTCTTTTTTATTTATTAGGAAGTATAATGCCCGTAAAATGATCTCCCTTTTTCACAGAAAAGCAACGTGCAAATGACTGCAGTGGCGGATGACAGGTGTATTTGAACACCATGTTAGATATCAAGGACGCGTGTCTTCTCTTTTTATTGGTTTGTTTTATTAAAACATACCAAGTAATTTAAAAACGATCATTTTTATAGAAAATGTAAATTACTATTATTTTGTTGTCCGTGACAATGGCACGTGCCGCTTGATGTTCTTCTGATATTTGAAGCACTAATTGGATGGGCTCTTGTGGGCAGGTGGATGTATGCAGATGATTGCAGACGGGTGCACCCGGAATGTATTGGGTTACTATCATATCGCGTGCTAAAGTTTAAAAAACGAACCCGACAAAAAGAGGCGGATCTGCCATTTTAATCTGCTGCATGTTTAATTTGGCGCAAATGTTTTGAATGCCATTTTTGGTTAAGAAAAGAAAGTGAAGATTTTTTTTTAATTACATACCATGCCAAGGACGGAAAATGCATTTCAAGGGGATGATAGTTGTTTTTTTATTATAATTATAGATATTATTTGTTATATTTTGTTTGGTTGTGTTGTTATTTGGCATTATTGTCACATGACAATATTGGTAGAGTGTAGTTCAGGATCCCTTCTGATATACACCCTTTTTTCTGAAACAGCAAGCTAAAATGAAACAAAAATAAGTAAAGCCCCTTCTGACAGAGAGAGTAATTATAAGTCTTATAATCGAACTTTAAATTTGGATTTAGTATCAGTTCAGACTTTACGTTTCGCAATATTCATGTAAAGTTATGAATGAAACAGATAATAACAGATAATAACAGTATAATGAATTCATTAATAATTTCACCGAAGACGTCATCCTCATTTTCGTCTGCCAGGCATGCTCTCATCAAATGCTGCTCCTCTCTCTGTCTCTGTCTCTGTCTGTCTGTCTCTCTCTCTCTCTCTCTCATAAAAACACAATCCTAATGGAACACGCTATTAGAAATGCATGTGTAATATTTATCTTAAATGACTCACGCCCTAACAACGGTTGTTGCGAAGCCAATTATTGCGTCCCTGGTCAATACGTCCATGCCACTGGCAGACGACATTTTTCCAAGCGTCTTTATGACCTTGCACTTAGATTGACCAATGCATTATTGATCGAAGAATTCTTTCCAAGAAATCACATTGTGGGGTCAAATTTTAATACTCAGGCCGAATGACTGACTTTTCTCAAACGCGAACGGTCTTTCAACCCTTCTGAATCCTAAGCTAGTTTTAATGCCGCGATCTGAGGAAACATTTGCATGTCTGTACCATCACGTGTAAACCCATGGGCAATGTATTTTGTTCGGTATGGAACTGCAGGCGTGAAAATAAACCATTGCGGAACAATACCACATTTTACTGCTTTTGAAATTGTGTTAACTGACCAAATATTTCTCTCTCTGGTCATAGAACTTGCCCGTTCTTCTGTTTATGGCATTTATATGTATAGCATCTGTAAAAAGCGTTAATATCTTACGAAGCGTGGTCGAGTAACTGGTATTTTGGTGTGAATTGAACATGGCAAAATAGCGAAAACATGGTGAATAAATGGTTTTTATACATAAAGCATGTTATATCTTGCAAGGAAATATAACTTGCATTGTTAATATCCGGAATGACCTCCGCCAGAAATGTTATAATCATTTAATACCACTTTGTAAAGAATATATATTTGTTTCCATTATACTTTTCACAAATCAACAGTACCTAACAGCAAAAACATTCTTTTTTGAAACTGTGTAGATCTAAAAGTCAGCATTTTTATTATTATTATTTATTTATTTACTTTTTTTTTTTTTATTCATTTTTTTTGTTTTTTTTTTTTTTTTTTTTTTGGGGGGGGGGGGGGCATTTGATACAAGCCGTAAAGAGTAAAGAAAAGTGTATATTTTAACATATAATTGACTAAAAAGGAGTATTAAAGGGATTCGATTATTGATTACATGAGGTACTGATATAGCTATGTGTGTGATGTCCCTCAATTCGCATTCAATATGGAATTGTAACATTGGATTATATTGATGATGTACCGGAGGCCAGTATTTCATTGGTATATATATATATATATATATATATATATATATATATATATATATATAATATAAGATATTTATATTTGCTTGCTCATTAATATAGATAAATCTTTAAGTCTCATCATTGTTACAACATAAATACAATCACAAGGCAGTATCAATGAGCCATGCCATTTAATTATGAATCAAATGTAAGAGACTATCCGATGTTTGAAAGAATAACATATTAAATATTGCATTTGCTATATAATCACAATCAATATACTGTGTCTATAACTCCTCCAACTGAAACACTCTGTATATGCATAATATTTCACTTGATAAAATCTGCTTTAAAGACAATAATTTAAGAACTGATAAATGGATATCGGCAAAACGAGGTTTATAAATGTTTATTTATAACGAAGTTCAGATAATTAGAGGTGGAGGAATGCCATATGTAGCATAGTGTGGTACTCTGTCCATTTGAAGCGCTTTTGTTGGTGGGATACATAAATCTAACACACATTCATTTAAATTCTGAACTATTTACACTGCGAAAAAAATGTATCTTCCTGATCAAGGTATGCGGAATACTTTCTGTGAATTTAGCGAAAGTTCAGATAAAAACAGGAAAATAATCGTCGAAAACGAGCGGCTATAACATCTTTAATATGTCACAGAAACAAATGACATCAAGTACAAAGAAAACTTCAATTTTGCGATAGCTCGTGGTTTCGAAAAATGGAACGTGATCACTAGGAGTGAGCCACGTTGAATATATACTCTATCCAATGAAAACCAATTTATCTTTTATTCTTTTATGGAGACCGCAGAAATACATTACTGTAGATCATATTGACGGCCAGAAGAAGCCTTTTTAACAATTAAGTAACTCCTTTACATTTGACTCGTGATCTCTTTATGTAAATGTTTCATATAATGGCTGCTATCTCGGACCGGCTCCGAATTGACTTCAAACGGGCGCTTCATTACGGGGGAGGTATAACACGAGAATTATATACATAGATGAAATTGGACGAAATGACCCTGTGCTGAAATTTGACGTTCAGTCGATGTCTGTAATTGTGTTCTGGTCCCTTGACTTCAAATCAAATACGCACCCAGTTCTGTATGAAGTAACCTCAGTTTACGCAACCCCTCTCACCAGCGGTCACTTCATACCAAAGGTCACTCCCAATCAGCGGTCATTTTTTTCCTTTTACATGCACTTAATTTACACTGGGAGTATAACCACCGACAGAGCAATATTCCAATTTTTGAACTCCGGATACTCAATGTGATCCTTATAAATAAGGATTTTATGTCTGAAATGATTAAAACCCCTAAATCAGACATGATCTTTATAATCAAATTTCAACCATTCTTGAATCGTGCATCTTAAACAAAGGACAAACCAACCAAAATGTTTTAAAACACATGACATGTCAGTGATGTCACTGACATAAAAATGAGATTTGCCTCCAGTTTTCCCCTCATAACGGCGATTTCAGGAAATGCACAAAATTTTCAGGTCACTGAAATTCTGAAAAATAAAAACATGTATATATTAAACATGTATTATACTTTCTCTTTTGATTGTGAAAAGGGTTTAAATCATGTCCACTTGTATCAATTATATTATGAAAAGAAAAAGAAAAACACAATACGAATGCCTTTTGAAGTAAAACCACCGGATTATTCATGTTTATTGTTAAACAGATTTTTTTGAGTACACGTGAATCTGTGTCAAGCTAATCAGGACAAAACAAACGAGTGTAAGGAGATTAAGTCATCATGATTAATTACACCAAGTGTGGTACTTCATAAAAGCGTGCGCTCATCATACACTTATCGACACTGGTGTCCATTGTTGATTAGCTCAGGAAATTTATTACATTCATTCATGATTCAGTCAGGATCACTGGATTGCAGTTGATTGGTTGGTTTACGTAATTCACTTGTTAATTCTCCAGTCACAACGGTTTGGTCACGCGTCGTACTTCCTATTTTAGGGTTTTCTCTATTCAGAGATTGTTCCTACTGTTCTATGGTATAATAAGTCACTGCTTGGTTTAAAAGAAGAAAAAAAAAGCTTAATCAGCGATGATGATTATTTTTTAAGAATTTTTACAGTTTTCAGGGGGAAGTTAAATAGGAAGAATATATGTATTTATGGACTGATGAACTTGACTACATTTAAAAAGCAGACATACATCGAGGTGGAGTTCTATGTGGGAAAGGATTAATATTTTATTGTATTTTTTTAAATTATTTTCATCAAATGAGTCCTGTTGTTATAGTTAAAGAATAAGAGTTCTACAATATCTGTAACAAGTAAGTGGACTATCTTTCTATTCTCGCTCGCCATCTCTCTCTCTCTCTCTCTCTCTCTCTCTCTCTCTGCTAACTTAAAACGATGAATGTAAGGAAAAAAAAAGAAGTACTCATCATTATTCAAACCAGGAGGAATATCCACAATAATTAAAAAGAATCATTCTGGATACTACTGGAGATCATGCTACTGATCACGTGAACTATCCCCGCCCCACGACGCTTGACCCTGAACTCCATAGCCACTGACCGGGTCAGTCCGGAGATTGTTTATAAGTTTGAACTGATCTATCCCTGAGTTTCTAAGGAACGGACAATACTAGATGATAGATGTCCAGATACTTTCCCGAGATAAAGCCCCATCATGAGGATGTCTTGAACGGGTTTGAAAAGCAGGCGTCATGGGTACATCACAGTGGACATCGAAATCCGATCGCTAGTTTCGTAATTAAGCGTAACGTGACCCTCGTTAAATGATTTGTGGCAATCTAGAAAGGTCACCTAATTATAGCTTTAAACAATCTAAACCTTGTCACTCCCCTGCTATTATTTACGTTAACGTTACAACATCTTGGCTAACTTTATTAATCTGAAATCAGCTAAAACGCGTCTCTGGCTGAGCGTAAAACATGGCTACTGCCACGACCAGTTCGTAAATTGCTCACTGGTTCGTGAATGTTTTTTTCTTTACTCCTTAAGCGTTTATTGAATGGATATTCTGTAAACCGATCGTGTGACATTAGGTACATTTTCTTTTCAAAAATGGTTGTTAGTATTATGATGAAAAAAAAGAGAAAACACACACACACACACACACACACACAAAGTTACATGGTTAAAGTATATCAAATAATCAACCTCCACGGAAACGCTTAGTAGACCTCACGTTTTCTAGATCAAGAATCCACGAAATCAAGTACCAACGAAATTTACCGAATTCAGATTCCACGAAAAATAATGATTTTACAGTAAAATCTGATCAAAATCGTCAGCAGACGACACTCCGACAAAAACTGGATTGGTCCAGACCATTCTGTCTAAATAAGTTGATCAAATGAAATACTCGCACGTGCTTGAAAGTTACTCAGTTCATGGAACTAAGACGTCGACTAATTCGTCGCATGCCACCCGATTTCAATCTAAAAAGGAAATAAAGTCTATTGAGAAGTACGGTTGATGGTATTAAGAGATGCATACAAGATGGATATCCGGCAAGGTTTCATTTCCTGAACGATTTCAACGAAAATGGGTCGGATGAGGAACGTTTTACATTAAAGGAAGATAAAGTAAGTGGCGTCTATACATCGTGATGCATAATTATTTAAAGTTTCCTATACTTTCTCAAAACCTACTTTTTCTGCGACTGTGTATAAACAGCGTGCTTCGCTGAATGCAACTTGATTATGTCCGGTAGTCACGGCCTTGTGGTGGAAGTGAATACTCGCAGCAGAAACGTCTACCTAATCGACCCATTTCTATATCATGCATAACCTAAATCGACTCATTTAATTTCCTTGTGTTGCATTTTACGAGAATATTAATAATTCACTTTCAACGTGATTCCTAGAGTTTTTCTTCCCGTCAATATTGTTCAAACGAAGTCTTTATTCATGAGAGGAATTGAAGAAAAAGTAGATTTCATATGTTCAACCGATTGAAGTCCATTTAAGTTGGTAATAACTTATATTAATTGCATATGCTGGTCGAATTAATGACATCTATTGTGGAGTTACTATTGAGTAAATTTGAAATTTGTAAAAGATTAATTATAAGTTTTATAGCGTAAAACGTCATAGGTTATGCTAAGTAAATAAACCTTATCCTGGGGACTGCTCAGTGCTTTATCTGAAAATACTGGTTCTACAGTACTTATCATATAGTACTCGTGTATTCTTTCATTTTCATAATCATGAATTCAGATGTACAGCCCAAGAATATGAAATGAAAAGGTTAGGTATGAAATATCAAAATTGTCATTTCAACGACCTATAAACTTATTTTAACATTTCTTTTACGTCGAATGACAAGTGACAGGATACACCTTTTACGTTTTACCTCATGAATATTCATGTACAATTTTGATGGTCATTAATTGCTTACACTGTAACTGGTATATGAAGCAATCGATTTTCTTTGCAATGCAGACTGTAGTGAGTCTGAGCTACATTATCATAAGCGCAAACAGAGGAGACTCTGGTGGAAGGAGCAGTTTGATCTGGGTCTGCTCTGTTGTTGCAAATGAGTCGTGAGGTAAATGGTTCATTGCACCTGGGAACGTCTTGAAAATGCTCGCCTCAGCAGGGCTTACGTCTGCAACTTTCTGGTTACTAATAATTATCAGCGAATGCTACCGCGGTGCCCTTTTTGAATGATATTTTCGAAATACGATATTCTGATTTAAGTGTTTTCGTCATTTGAGTAAGGTCGCGGTTAAGAAAGCAATCCCGTGATACAGCGGGACTAGGATGGACATTGTATTCATGAGTTAGATGTCGGAGTGCGGGGTCCAGACTGATTTACCTGTGTGTCAGGCCGGAGAACATGACACCTTGCAGACTGTGGCCATCCTCTGGCCATGTTTTGGTGATTATTCATGCGCACTTTGTATACATACTTGTTATGCGAATCGCCCGCTGTGTTTTATATGGTACATAGATCAACCATTCTGAGTTACATACCCAGTACGTTGCTGCAGATTAAAAAAAAATGACCTAATATATAATATATATAATGGCCTTATTATATATAAGGTCATTTTTTTTGGGGGGGGGGGGGGGGGCGGTTAATGGACAGCAACGTACCTTTGTACGGAAGCTGCTCACTGGGCGAGGGATGGAGTTCTTTCACAACCCATTCTGATGGTTTTTGGAAAGTGCATTGCAAATTCTGTTTTTATGATATGATGGTTTGTCCATCTGTCTGTTAGCAGGATGCGTTTGGTTGACTCTATATATATTGCATGATTTGTCATGAGAGGAGAGTGAATTAGAGAGACTATTATTAGTCTACGATACCAACCATTTCACCTAAAGTCCCCCTCCCCTTTTTGTTTGATGGTATTTTTTTTTTCGTTGAGGGGTACTCATATAATTACCATAGATGGTTGTTCAACAATGGTTCATCAGTCCATATGTATACTTTTGTACTCACCACCTTGTAGACGTGCTTGTTCTTTTTAAGGATGTTTCCTGGAATTCTGCATACCGCTCCTTTTTATATTAAAAAAAGTTCACATTGTTTGTGGTCTGCTTTTGTCAAACACAAATGAATACCCTTTATTGTATACACACATGTAAATGTAACATTACTTAGGCCAGATTAAATAAAACAAAAAAAATTAATATGAGCAAATGTTATTAACTAAGATCAAAAAAATACAAATAAAACTGAAACATTAATGGCGACATGAAACCCACAATAGAAACACAAGTAATGCGCGATATTACTGACCTCGAGTTTTCATCTTTATATTTGCTTGGCACGCGAAATGATAATGACGAACAACTGCACGCGCTTGATAAAAGATGACCTGAGCCATCCATGTCGAGCTACAGAACGATTTATCTGGCAGGCACCTGTCCAAGAGTGTCCATATTTCACGCGCCGGTTTGTATACAGACTGGTGAAAGTTTTGGTCAAGTCAATCGTCCCGCGAGGTCACGTGCCCTCGTTGGGAGAATTTACAGATGTCGAAAATGGCACTTTTACGTGTACATTGAAGGAGCGTAATTTCCTTTATCAGCGTCGATATTTCATTAATTGTATATTTATCTTGATTAGCACGAGTACATAATTTTTAATCTTGCTTTTCTATTTTTTTATTTTATAAATTTCTTCATTTTTCTTTTATTTATTTGATTTTTTTCACATTTGAAAGAAACGCCAAAAACATTTAGCTAGTTGATAATATCTGATATTTGTACTAAATCTAACTCATCTTCGTTGAATTACATCGGCTATACCGCTTTATTTTTAGAACTGGATACATGTAGTAGCATAATCAGAGTCTGAAAAGATAGCCTCTGTTGCTTGAAATTGTTTTTCGCCAGCTGTATTTTTCTTTTTATTTTATTTTTCGAAAAACTATAATTCAAATTTAGTTATGAGTGTTTTTCTCTGGAAAATGTTTGCAAAAAGTGCTTCTCCTGTACAGGAACAAGTTGAAGCAGACGGATCTGCCGATTAACATGCGTTTATTTCAACTGTTTATTTTGATTAATAAAGAATAATTGAAATCCCTTTAAAATGCCCCTTTTCTTCTATCATACCGGGAATTCCGGAGGTAGGCGAAGTAACACGATTGTTCACATTCTATAGAGAGAGAGACTGTGACGTCACAGAGAAGGCAGACAACTCTCACATTCATCCACTCAAGTTGCGCTAATCTACATACATACAATATGACCAGTCGCTATTCTTTCTTCAACAGCTTTCAGCTTTATATACATGTATATTCACGCAACAATTGATATTTGGTTCTCTATATAGGTTTCTCTTTTACCTTTATTTCTCAAATTTAGCTCTTTTATGAAAGAATCTGAGATAATATGACTAGTACTGTTTTATATACTTTGAAGAGAGAGAAGAGAGAGAGATATCGGAGTAAGTCTTCTCCTTTATAACATTGCCATTTTCTAACATCATAAATAATAATAAAAAAAAAGTCTGTGTATATTGTAGTTATCTTATTGAACAGAGGACGTGTTATTGGCGCCAGAAATAGAATTGTGTTAGGCAATGAGTGATCAAGACCTCATATTACAGAGGTTAATAGCATAGCGGAACATAGCAGATCACATCACACTGAGTTGTACGCCTACGCTTATATGATTTTTTCCAACAGTTCAATAGACTAAAGCATGATTGTCAATCAGATATGTACACATCACGCTATGTTTCATATCATATTGCCCTGAGGAACTAATTTTCTACGTTTTCATATATTGAGAAAATCAACAAGCACAATTAAAAAAAAGTATCGACATTTGGACAATTATGAAAATCAAAAACAAAAATGATATGTATGATCTCCGTTGCCAGCTGCTTGCCTTTCAGCCTGTTTGTATATTGGGGACCCCATATTGCGCACAATATGTTGAGAGAAAAAAACTAGGTGATAAATGTGGTTTGGTAGTTCGTGTGTGCCAGCTGTTTGCAGAAAACAGAAAGAAGATGGGAAGAGTTTCGTCAATTTTCATGCTAACTACATATTGTTGGTAGTATTTGATCAAGCCACCATTTTAATAAAAGCTGTACATATCTTAGTCTGAAGTACCTTCCCCCTATACCTGGAACCAGACTTAATCCCGTTCTGATTTAGAAACGGCAAATGTACCTTGTGTTACAATACTTAGATAAAGCATCTCATTAAAAAGTATAGTTAAGTGTATTAAGTATCCAAGCTCTTCTTAGTTTTAAATATCGGAGAAGCTTAAGATAGCCAAAGAGAGAAATTACATTTGCATTTAAGCAAATATTGTCTTTCTGTATAAGATATGAACACGTAGTGCATATTTCAGTACCTGGCAATGCTTGTCTTCAGACCAAACATGACAATGGATTCATCACTGAAACCAGGTAACACGCATAATATCTAAAGAGAAAGTATGTTTGACTCCTTTGATTGACCATTTAAGTCCACTGGTATGCGCGTCTGTTTATAAATCGATGAAGAGCAAAGAAGATGAAAAAACACGGTTTTTAATATGATGATGTTGCATGTCTTTTGTTAATCAAAGTAAATATGATAAGCGAGGATAAAATTTTCAAGCGATGCCAATGAACACATTGTTAAATAACCCACCCACGTTTACCTTGCTTGAACACGGTCATTTAAAAGATAAACACATCATTTGTCTCAATGGATTGCTAACAATAAGCATATCGCCACTCTTACTCTCCCCATTTCTCTTGCCTACAGTTTATAAGATTATAAATTATATGAATATGTTATTTAAAACAACAAACTTTTTGTCAGATATTTGAATTACTTGTAAGTTTTTTTTGTTTTTTTTTTCTTAATTTTATTTTTTTCTATTTTCTTTGTGTTTTTGTTTGTCATTGTTTTTTTTTTGTTGTTTTTTTTTTTTGTTTTTTTTTGCCATGCCGAACAGACTGACTACTTTATCCAATGCACTCTTTCGCCAACTGTTACATAGGTATGATTTTTTTCCATATATTGTGGCTATTGCTGGAAATTCCAGCCAGTCATGCTTAGAAATATCTCCGAATGTTTTGCGATTTTTCCTCCTGCGTACTTTCTTTTTTCGTCACAGTTTATTAAACACGATATCTCCAGCATCTATTTTCGACACATTTTTATTCAGTTTCGACTTCCATAACGCAATTGTTCTGAAATAAACATGAAAATTGTCACCATTTAGTGATAAGAAAGAAAACAAATTTTGGACTTTTTTTTCTCTGTGCAGTAAAAAAAGGGAAATCTGTAAATATAAATGTCTAAATATAGGCCAGAATTGTTGTCCGATTCAAACTGTGTGCTACCATAGAACAGTGTTGCAAGCAACCCTGTTCAAAAATCGAAATGCGACCAATTAGTAAGCATTATTCATGCATGATTAATATTGATTATGTTTTTAGACACGTTGTGTGAGGCATGGTTAAAACCATTAGTTTCCCCGTGCAGTGTCTAAATGTCCGGCCCCTGTGTGCGATACAGGGCAAGCCATGTGGATGCGTTAACACCTATAGCAAAGCAACTCGCGATTGGTGTAAAATGCTACTGGAATGCGCATAAACAGTAATGATGCAGCGAAACTTATAAATACGAGTACGTCAGAGGTCGATGAAACTTTCGCCCTAACTGACCGCTGACTGACCCATAGGGGCCGGGCAGCTGGACTGGTCAGATCGGAAGATCAAGATATGGGCTACGGACCAGTGGCCGAGACGTCAAAAACTACTTTAAAATTCATACTTTATGTGCAGAGAGATCACCCTCATACGTTCATCTATCAATAGGAGTAGGACTGGTCACTGCTGAAATATAATTAGAGAATAATTGATAATAGGGATGAAGCATAATTAGGGGGTGACCCTTTAACAACGGATTGTGATGAATGGTTGTTTGATTGCTATTAATGAGCTCTTTCTGTAGAAATATTGTCAGTGATGTCTTATTTCTTCGAAGGTTAAATTAATCTAAAGTTTTATTACACATTCATTTTTTTTTCTTTCTTTCTGAAAAATTATACATGTGCATGCACAATGTGCAATCAGTAAGATTACAGTATATAAACATACACGTCACGTGGTATGCATTCCATTTGTCAAATGATTATAAATAAGTTTACTCGATATGCATTTTTAAGTATTTTCTTATGAAGTATAAACATTTATATCATATTCATTCCCAATCGGTCGTGCATCACACTGTCAATACAATGAAAAATGTTACAGATAGACATTATGAAAATGTTTTAAGACTTGAAATATCTTTTCATTGTGTTCATTATTGATTAGCAGTATGTGGTGTATTCATGGAGATTTTCTATGAAAATATCATTTTGAATCAAGTTTTGATGCTTAAATGACAAAAATATGTACACAATACAGAAATCTCAGTATCTATATATTCTAATCTTCTGTTAGGGACCGAAAGTGCATCTTAAAACTGGTCAAAAGAAAGTGTCTCACTATGGAGGCTGTCCGTTACGTAAAGGTCATGCGGTCGGTAATAGTACACATGAAGTTTGGTCGCTATTCGTAAGTGTCCGCTTGTGACCTAATCCTCTTCGTGTTCGAATAACTTACATGTAACATTACATAGACTGAGCAACTCACATTACTGTTAAACGAACAAATTTGTACCCCAATATCAAGGTTCAAACATTCTTTGTTAATAAACTGGGCGAGATAGGAGCTTTTTACAGGCCACACGTTACCTGTCCCTGAAGAAAGGTCAAGATTAAGCAACAGATGACAGGTATGTGTCACGGGTTATTGCACGGTTACACAAGTCCGGTCATATATCATCATTACACACGATCTTATGGCACCGGCCCTATCAATAAATATAGCGCGTGAATGGAAAGCGCTTCCTTACATAGGTAACGCAATGATGGAGGTTTCTTCGACAGGTGACCTAAATCTAGAGATATTCATTATCGGACACAGGTAAATGTGAACGGTTTCATGTCAAAATTGATCTTACAGTGTGGAGATTGAGTTTGAAAACGTCGTTAATATGTAATTGTGTCGTAAACATTTGTAAATCATATCAGATGTAGAGTAAAGGTGAAATTGAAATAATTCATATAAATAACTTCTTAAATATATCTAAGTATCTTTCTTCCTTCATATAAATTCCTTATTCACTCCGTTCGTCTCTTTGTCCGTTCGTTTTAGCATAAGAGATGCATTTGAAACATAAAATAGTCTCAATATAATACAAAATGCACTTTTATTCGTTTACCTTACAAAAGTTGTGTTCATTGAAATCAGTAGAGAGGCTAAAACGAATGTATAGCTGATTTGCGATTTTAACCGACCAAAGATGATTATTAAGTCATAAAATGAAAGTTGATGCACTGCAGTATATTCTATTTTCATTTTATCTTTATCATATTTATCATCGGTCCGTTGATATTACAAATTTGTCGAGTACATAAATGGTATTCAATGCATATAATTTGCATTTATTTGAGAATAGAATTTTTGGAGAAAAAAAATGTGCCAATACTATATTCAAACCAAATAAAGAACGAACTACTTTTAGATAAAATCATTCTAGGAATGATATACATGTATATATATATCTCTCTTTCTGAGTACCAGTAACATGATGTGTGTGTGTGTTTTCTGCTTTTTTCAAGGTCATCAAAACAATAGATAACCTAAGTACACTTGTATTATTTAACTCCTCTTTGTTTGTTCGTTTGTGCAAAGATACAAACAGAGCACCGCTGTCGTAATCATATAAATGAGTTATGATATAGTTCACATCCATAAATCTTGTTTTAACTTCAAGTCAACTCGAAATTTGACATATTTGTAGGGCTTGAATCCTCGGACGTACATATTAGTGATCATAAAAGTAGACGCAATCCCCAATAACCTGGTTATCGGTAATTGATTAATGAAAATGCAGCGTCTAAGTAGCACGTTAAATCAAAACGAGACTGCAAACTAAAGATTCATACGCAATTTTTAAGCCAACATAAGATTTACGACTTCCGCAAGTCTTATGGCGAAACAGCTTGAAGTGGTCCTTGAATGTGAAAATGTCTTAATGTATAATTTATAGTAGGTCGATATGGTGACTTTTGTGTGATCATGGTAGCTTGAAAATTTGTAACGATGAAGAGTGTGTGAATCATAAAGATTTGATGTTTATATCGAGACCACAAGGACGGTAATATTAACTTGACCACTGGCCATCTCTTGTCACATGGTTGGAAACGCATAAAAAACACTTCCGGTATCCCGTTTGTTTTGATCTCTTGTCTTCCCGAATTGATAACTGATTTTTTTTTTTTAAATTAACACAGAATGGAAATAAACCAATGAGTGTTATCTTTGTTTTTCATTTATCTTTAAGAGACGTCTTTGCCGTATAGCAATTTAGTGCTAGCAAATGAAATTATCATTTTTTATGTAGATCGTTCGGCACATTCAAATCAGGAATTCTTTTATATTCCTTAGCAACAAGTACTACGAGTGATAGCAATATCCAGGGGCACTAAGAAAACAGATCATCAATTCTTAAAAAACCTATGTCATGAAAATATGGAAACACGCATATTTTTATTTCGGAAATGCATGTGAGCTCTTAACTTTTTTTGAACAAACTAGCAATAAATATTCGTTTTATTGGCAGCAACTCTAAGTTTTGATTGTCATTTCCCATTTACGAACCAATATATCCATTAAGAAATTGACCCTTGTCCAGAAGGATTGAAAACTACAAAACAGCTACAAAGTCGAGAAACTACATATTCAACATCAGTTTTCAACATGGCTGCCTTTACGAGCGAAATGACCTGGCTTTGACCTGGCATGCCTTTTGAACTTTATTTATCCATGTACTCACCTTAAGAATAGGTTGACCCCAGCATGCTCCCTGTCTTACCGTTTGACTTTGTTTTTGCACATCTCCTTGGCTGTCTGAACAATGTTAATGAAATAAAGGCCACTGGGGGCGGGATAATGAGAGAATCATAGGATGCAGATCGGTCTAGCTCTGGTCATTTGTTTAATGTCATCTCAAGACAGTTTGCATGATGTTTCTGTAATTAGTTGATGGGGTGTAAAAATGCGAGCAACGGTTCTGGCTCTTTATCTATTCGAAACCGTTCTTTGTTCACGAATTTTTCCAGTTAGTTCTTACCAGTTTCGTCTCGTCTTCTTTCTTTTGAACTCTGTCACATTTATTTGATTTCTTTCAACGTCAAAGTGTCGATACGTGTCCGTGGTAGATACGTTTTATTATCCAAAAAACAAACAAACCTCAAAATGTAATGTTCAATAATTCTATCATCTAAGGTTAGTTTTCGTAAACATAAGTTATTTTTCATTCATCTAAATAAAATCTTTTGCCATGTCCAGTCTGTACGTTGTGTGCCAAGAAATTGTATTATGGCGATTCATGTTTATATTTATTATGAATATGATAAAGATGGAGGAAAAACTTAAGGTAACATTTAGTTATACAGGCGGAGGATATTACAAACATATCTGCACATGCTACACATAATTCTCAAGCATGGTAATTATTATCAATGCTTCCCACATAAATGTGTCCGCTATTACTTAACGACTGAGGTAATACCGATCTGTCATCATAGGGTGACATAAATGTACAAATATATATTTTTATTACATAGCATGTCCGCCCCAATACGTCCTGCGCCTTTTACGGCCTGTTTACAGTAAATAAGCAGCCCCCTCTTGTGAAAAAGGCGTGGTCAGGCCCCTAATTTTTCGTACGGGGTTCATATGGGCTACTTTTTGTGTTCAAAACACGTCCCTATTTTAGTATACGAGGACGTGGCAGTGGCCTAAGCAAGCCACTTGTAATCCAATCCGGCTTTCTCATTAACTTGTTTAACTAGCGGAGGGGGTCAAACGAAGAGGCATTTTTCTTCCCTGCCTATTCCGGATTGTAAAAGGTCATAACTCTTGCTTACTCATCCGAATAATCAAGGAAATACGTTGTGTGCAGCCATACCATGTGCTGTTTATACTTCATGCCTTTACAATACTGGTCATTTGTTTTTTTGTTTTCATTCCTCTGTTTCCACTACAAAGCATGGGTGTATATTGATTTCCGATGGGAAAAAAATGATAAACATCAAACATGAATACAATTTGTTACATCCTTTTTCCCCTGTACTTTTCTATCCACCGAGAAATGGACCGTGTCTATTTAAGATTTATCATGTGCTGAACTTTTCCGATAAACATTTGTCATTATTGAAATGTCCAACAGAAAAATCCATATTGCATGTTATTCTTGGTCGTCTTCATGAGATCGATGCAATACCATATCCTTACGCAATGACAGACATGCGCAGTGGATCAACCAATCAGTGCGCTTCTAAGTCAGGGAAAGTTCAGTAGTATTGGCAAAAGCCATGCCCACCTCTAGTAGTGTAACTGAATGATTGGTTAGTAAATGAAGTGTTACGTGACCAGCGTAGCTATTTGCATAACTATCGGAGGCCTTCAAAGCTGGAGCAACTAAGGTCAGAGGCTACTACCATAAACTGGAGTAAGAAAATATTGTTATGGATTACTAGCAGTATTTGTGTTTTGGTTAATTAAAGGAATGTTCAGGTTATTCATGAAGGCTGCAAGTCAAATCCCAGGTGAGTGAATCATTTACTCAGTCGTGTATTTCGGTCATGATACAAATATATATATGTTCGGACCTGCATACATATACTCAGTGAATCATTGTAAACATACTTAATATGTCGGTTAACTGTATTGTGTGAACGTTGAGTTTCTGGTTTCTGAATAGCCTTGACTTCTGAACAGGCATGACACTCTTGGACAATATATCTTTATATGACAGAAAAAATCCCTAACACGAACATATTCTGCAATTTTGTAAAGTGTGTCTTCCTCTCCGGACATGTACTGACCATGACTTTAATCAAAACAGACACATATATACGTAATGTTTATTCATGTACACTGGTTGCTAAAAAGTACATATGAATCAACATATATATAGATCAAAACATATGTGTGATAGTAATATACACGCTCGCACGCCAGCCTGACACGCTCGCACGCCAGCCTGTTTATGCTTATGAGTAAAGTCATTAAGTGCGATCATCAATGAACTATGAGGAGTAAACTGTTTTTTATCGTCCCACGCATCCCCTGACCGAGTTATTGCTTGGTGGATCTCTCTCTTTCTCTGTTGCATGGACTGTATCAAACTACGTTCAGAGCGGATCGATCTTCTTACAATGTTGTGGGTTTATTTAGGTGTTTAATATCTCGCGTGTACTTAAATCTGAAATAACACACATGGTATAAACAACGGCCTTGAAATTGGATTAATTTATGAGTGAGTCAGTGAGGTGTGGTGAGGATGACTTCGGCTGTTTAGGGTGTGTAGGTCTAGGTAATTACCCAAACTTAAAGTACATGTACAGCCTGTGTATTTTGTTGTTATATATTAAATCATGGAATGAGTGTAATCTCTACTGAGATCCGCTCCGGAAAAAAATAACCGGAGCGGATCTCAGTACAGTTTAGGAATGAGTGGGCCATTATTAGTACACACTATGTCAATAGTTATATATGGATGCATGAATAATCATATTGATTTACAATCATATTTTGTACGCGAGTGAATTATTATTGTTTAAAGTATTACAACCCCGTATTTAAGTTTCCAGTCATTACTTATACATGTACGTGTTAAATCATAGTAGTGGTATATTTTTTTTATCTGCAAATTATACTCATTACTTTACTCATTAAATACCAATAACCCTAGAAATCCGATTGGTTTACTTGGGTATATTTTCAGTTTGATATTGTCATAGTTGTGTGCCATTGTCTAAACTTCACAAAATATTTGCTTTACCGTCATCTTGAACTTTCCGTTTCATAAAACTAGATGCTTTACGCATTCTTTTGTGGTTTTCATGACAAAGAAATCTGACACGGTGCTCTTATCTCTCTGAAACCAGTGTTTCAATCATATCAATATATAAATATTCATGTACAGATCAGATCATAGGTGTATAGGTAAGATGACATTAGGGTTGGTTACCTGTATGTATCAACATTTAAACTTATTTCTGACTCTTCAAACGAACAGCATTGTGTGCCAACGCAAGTTCATGTGTTTACTTAGACATACGAATTTGGAGAAAATTTGGAGAAAAAGAATGAATCATTTCTGACTGATTACAATTTATAACTGAAAAAAGTGCAATGCCGTTGACTTTTCGATGATGCATTATGTTTGTTTCTGAAATATGTCACGTTTTATGATTTATATATTTCTAGTCAAGTCATTTAAATTGGCCTTTTTTTAATGTTCAATGTGTTTGTTCACCATAAGCAGACACTCAAACTCATCGTGATCACACAAGGAGTGTAGTTTCTACTGATGTTTATAAGTTGTTGTCATTTTCTCATAATCGTAAAATACTGTCATGCCTTAATGGTTATATGATATTCGCATGACTTCATTGTCTAGCTTACTATATTGTACGTGTAATGTCACCTACACAAATTGCTGTATCGGAAACCAACTTTATACAGCTTTCGGAATTGCAATCAGTACATACAATGTAACAAATAAGTTCTTCGATACATTTTATTCCTGAATTCCTTTGTAATATCAATTCATTTAAATTTACATTGTTAAGAGAATGACTTCATATCCGTAGGAAACTGCACAATTTTCACTGTTTGTTGATGCTGGTGCGCGGCTTGGTTTATACTTTGATCATAAAAAACTGTATGACGTCGGGGCATATATCTGATGTTGTGTTTTAATTTAATTGCGGTTAATGCGTCCTTGTTAAATTAATTGTAAAAATTGTTTTAAGCAATCAGTTGTAGCTAAGTACAGCAATGTCAGCGGTATGGTTAGGATACATTTAACTTGAGCCGAGGGAAAACACAATCAGCTCACGGCCAGCGATACGATATGATATAAACTGACTAATCCCTCTCCCGGACCATACAACCCTGACATGTGTGGCCAGGATCACTTGTGTGCTATCAAGAATCAGAACTAGATCTTAAGAACTTCTGAGAAATAAAATGAAAGACTTTTGCAAGGGAAGCAACTCTCACATAACTCTACGATTATGATACTTGGGTGAAAACTCTGAAATACATTCTTCGCCTTCCATAGCATTTGTCCTTTTTATTACTTGTATAATGATCATTAATCGTGGAAGTTAAAATTAAGAAAAAAAAATACAAATGAAGACATTGTTTGATTTTTTTCTTCAATATTTTATTTTCTGTTAATGTATGTGTTTCTCCAAGGAGAAAAAATAAATTACCGCCAGCGTTTTACTCTCGAAAATAACTTAATCTAAAATTTATACATACGATTTGTATTAATATGTCTTTATTCATAATATATGATTAAATAGAAATAGACGGGGGGTTAAAGAAACGGTGTTTTGGTTTAATGAAAACTTAAAAATGAAAATATTATGATTATTTATATTTGTCTGTATAAAAAAAAATGAAAAATATATACACGCCTATCATCGTCTGACCACGTTTAAATACTCCAAATAAATGCTTTAATACATTAATTATGAATGTTAAAAGTTGAAATAAACATCCTTCCTAGGTTTGAAAGTGTATGTGTTATTTTACTTGTTTGTATATGAATGTCAGTGCCAACAATCAGATGTTCAAATAACTGTGTTGGGGGTAATTCTTTCCCATAAAAGCTTTATTTTCGTCAACGTTGGTCATACATACATAATTAAATCAAATATTTTAATATTTTTATTGACGTACATATTATTATCACTGTATTGTTTATATTATTATTTATATCAGTTGTTTATATTATTATTATTTGTATCAAGGACTGTCAGCTGCTTTTTAAATAGTGAACATAGAGTACCCAAACTGAAATGTAATGATATACATGTATATTAGAAAAGAAATTCGCTTTAAGGATGCATTACAAGCATTACATAAACGTACATGTGCCAAAAAAAAAAATATATATATATATATTAACTGATTGAAATTTAAAACACATTTTATTTAGACTGGAACATTTTTGTTTTATGTAACCTTGTGAACTTAACAGCGTTAATTGGGTTGGATGGGAGATGCCTAGTTAAGGTCAGCTGAGAGAGAGAGAGAGAGAGAGAGAGAGAGAGAGAAAGAGAGAGAGAGTAACGTATTGGACAGGCGACCATACACGCATATACTGTTTGCCCAACTCAAATTATATCCTTGCTTAATCTTTACAATGTCCTAGAACAATAGTGTCCTATCTTTGAGTGCTGGGGAATAGATAACGGTAATACGAGCTAGGAAATATACCCTGTTAGTACGACACGGGTGTATGGGATGTGTGTAGTATGCCATGAAACTGTTTGTTTACATCTCTGTTCGAACTTGTACTAAACAATATGTTGGCGCGTGACAATCTTTTGTCCCTGTAAGTTTGCAGGTGATACACATATAGACATTTTCTTACAAATCGTCTTTAACTGTTGGTTCATATAATCATCATCATCATCATCATCATCATCATCGTTATCATCATTGTTATTATTATAAGTGTTGTTTTTGTTATTATATCATCTGCCAATAGCTAAGCATGATATATGTGCAATCTTATATACGTTATTGCAAAGACGTATTAAATAAAGAGCATTCGGGGTCTTCCTCCACTTGTAATTAGCTGGACTTCGCTGTATGACTGAAATACTGTCGAAGCGACGATAAACTCAAAAAATTTAAGTCAAGTCATTAAATAAAGATTAGCAACTTGTCTAAATCTCGCAAAAACACGTTTCTCGCAAAAAATTTCCTATTCTATCGAAGGTAAATGAAAGTTAATTTTATCTTATTATAAAACATAACTGTACTATCAAAATGATACCTTATGTACTAATATAAGTCAAGAAATAAAAATGGTTCAAGTAAAATAGAAATAAAAAAAGATCTGCATGGTGATAACTATGTAAACAGTGCTGTTTTCCTGCTACACTGCTTGAATTAAAATCATAATTTAATTTTTTTTTTTAAATAAATCATACTGAAGAAATGTTTATATAATGCTGCAGTTCCATTGACTTTAACAGAGATTTCATGTCTCTGTTAATATTTCTTTGGTAATTGTTATGCTATGTTGAAACACAGTCCGTTGCATAATTAACATTGCCATAAATATCTTCCTATATTATTTTCTTTTGTTTGGAATACATCTCATCGGTGTGTGTGTTTGTGTGTGTGTCAATTTATCGTGTCTTGTTATAATTTGTTTAGTGTATTCCATAGATTCACAGCATATATCTAGAATCAATCCAGAAATGTCTAATGTCTGTTTACGTGTATTTCACAAAGTAATGAATACTATATTCATAGAAGATAAACTTCTCCATCTTTCGGGTTTCAATTTGTCTATGACACTTTTGTGCTCTTGAGAAAAAAAATACTCAAAATTTTCAATATATAATGCAGAAACGGAAAGATTTGGAATATCATGTCTGTGAGAGTTGGAAATAAACGCAAATTATTTTGTCAAAATGGATCTAAAGTGAAATATATAATAAGGTTTTGTGAATAATTTAGGTTTTACCGTGTCTTTAGGTTTTTAAAATTATGTCAAGAATTATATGTGAAAAAAAAAGATATTTTAGTGCATATAAGTTTTTTCTAAAGCAGTTAAAATAGCACAGTTTAACAAAAGCAGATTTTTCAATCTTTAAGGTCAACATACTTGTTTATTGAGGTGTGTGTGTGTGTGGAGGGGTAATTTTCATTATCATTATTATCCATTATTAAACCACGAACTTTTTTAATCTAACTTTTAAGAGCATGACTCCAAGAATAATTGTGCTCACAAAGACATTTCTGATACGTATGTCACATATCTAACGGAACTAAATGTCAGCATTTTTTTTTTACATTACATGAATCTGGGAACTAGTAACCTAACTAGGGTAATATTTATGTTTTCAGATCTGAGCCGGGTACACAACCTACAGGAAGCCGAGTGTTTCTAGTCAGCCTACATGGATGATGAGATGGCATACAGCGAAATAAACAATGGCATCAAACAGGAGCCCACCACACACTTTCACCACGAGCTTCTCCAGGCACAACTGTCAGCCGAAGATTCCCGTAACGTTGACAACAACGACTCCGCCGAGGAGTCCGGGGAATCCCCTCTTGACTTTTCCGTTAAAAAATCCAAAAACTATGACGAAATATCTGGGTCCGATTCTATATCGTCACCGGCGTCATCTTTGAATGACACAGGCGGTCACATGGAAGATCGTCGTAGTGACGTCAGTGACAGTAGCCATAACAACAGCCACAGTAATGGCAGCCTCCTACATGAATCCCCGCCCGACAAGTCTCCGTTGTTCCATCAGAAACAGATTAAAAATCAACAGCTTCAAAACAGACTGTCCCCTGTCAACGATAGAATTGGGCAACCGCGAACGGCGGATTTAGACCATTCGGTCGTGTCTTTGCCCAACATGTTAAATGACTTACAAATGAACTTAGCTAATGCGAATGCGTTAGCGAACTCTTTCCCAGCCATGGCAGCTCTTATGGACCCCCGTCGGCTTGGTGTCTCTAAAGATACTCGTCCATTCAAAGCATATCCAAAGGACTTATTGTCTTTATCCTTAGGCAACTCAGGTATCGGCCTACCTCATTATCTCAGCTCATTTGCAAACTTTGAAAACAGTATCATTATGCAGGGACTTAATCTCAGCTCAGAGGAAATATTTAGCATTTACAAGCAGCAGCTGTTAGGGCTCAGAGAGCGTGATAAGTACATGGAAACTCTCAAATTGTCTCAGCATCAATCATCAATCCGTACCAGCACGGCAACGACCGCATCACCTACTACCCCCGCACCGCTCTCTTTATCATCTTCTCATCACGTGACCAAACACAGCAACAACCATCACCATGGAAGTATTACAGGGAACATTCCTAATGGACCGTCTGGCTCCCAGCCCCGAACCCCATCACCACATAACGGCAGCTCCCCGCTTCCGGCAGTGCCTTCCTCTCTCACCCAGAGCGGTAGACGACGTCCAAGGTCCCTTCCAGATGATATGAAGGACGATGCCTACTGGGAAAGAAGGAGAAAGAATAACGACGCTGCAAAAAGGTCCAGAGATGCCAGACGGGCAAAGGAAGACCAGATCGCCATCCGAGCCGCCTTATTGGAACAAGAAAATCTGAAGTTACGTGTAGAGGTTGCAGCTCTGAAAACAGAGACAGCAAAATTACGTTGTATGTTGTACAACAGCTAAAGAATTGATTAATCCTGTTATATAGCTGCTCACAGTGAAGAAAAAAATCTGATATCATTGATATTTGATATCCAGGTTCTAATTAAACATAACAACATAATAACGATCAGACTGCGACGATCAAAGTACTGAAAATGCAAATATATGGCGGAAAGTTCTGTTTTTATTTGTCATTTTTAAGGGGATGTCCATTCAGGTCCAAGAATGGATGGGAATTTCCTCGTTGACTTCGATATAATGAACCAAGCAGAGCTGCACGACGGGACACAGACCGGCTCGACAGTTGTGGGTCATGGGAAAATGCCTTGTCCATGCCTGTCCAGAGCGTCATATTGGTGCGAAAACCGATTACACTTTTATATGGTTTCTCAAAGATGTGCCATTCAATTTAATTATATGTGTACACATTCAAAGTTTCATGTTGGAAGAAATCGCTAAACGGTTGGGTGTATACTGACGTCAGACGCGTTGTCCTCATAATTAAACTGTTCTGTAGTATATATGCAAATTGTATAATTTCAGGTTCACATTTTTTTGTTGTTGTTTGTTAATTAATATAAGTTTAAACTAAGATGATGTTTGATATATGAAAGGCGTTGACATATCCATAATTAAGTGCTTTGTTTAAGTATATTTTGTACATACTTATTGTACGTGATTGAGCTCAGGGATAATTTTATCATGTTGGAAGATGATGCTCAATATCAGGTGTGATAACAACATTATTGTACATAGTCTGTTTAGATGTAACAGTGTTTTATCTTCAGTGATTGCACGAAATGTAGTTTACCTGGATTTACTAGATATAAATGCATGCCTTTGCCACTTATAAGTTTGTTTTTTTCATAAAAAATCATAAGTTTGTTTTGTATAATTCAAAAAGATTTTTTTAGGACTAGCGTTCAACTTCTGATGTACTTATAGTAATTCCGAAAATCAGAAAATGCATATTAATTCTCAATAACATATAATCATAGATTCAAATTGTAAGTTCAAAAATACAGTCACGCGTAAGTACACTAGTTTATCAAGGAAACCTGGCAGCATATTAGTATTGAATAGATATACCCAGCGATTGTAAATCCATCTAAGTGGATTTATGTATCCGTATACTCGTTCAAGTAGGTGCTTCAATTGAAGAGACTGTCTCAGGGAAGTACGTTTATACATATCTCAATTTTAAAATGTTATATGTGAAAGTACTTCAAAGTTTGTTATTCGCTGATATTATTGATCAAATCACTTTGACTAAATATACCACTTGTATTTTCTTGTTTATGTACCGTAAATCATTAATTTTCGTTTTGTTCTAATTTCGGGGAGGATTTAATCCATGCATATTGATCCTCAAGATAACCATTTATTGGCTTTTGTGACATGAATACAAGAATAATTATATCGACGAAATTCCCTTTGTTACATAATCATCGAAAATTAATGACAACGAAAAATAATGATTTTACAGTACATAAATATTACGTTACGATATGAAATGTACCTTTATGTTGATTTTTAATATGTTTTCATAAAATTCTTGTCAGCAGGCATCGACTCTGTCACAGCGTTTGTTTAATTGCTCAGCTTGGATGTGGAAGGTGCATCTTAACATTTTGTAAAATGGTTAACCAGTGAGGAATTTGAAGTAATAAATATTGAAGAACTACCAGAGCTTAAAGTCAAATTTAGTTAAATGATTTTAAGAATGAATAAATTATTCAACTCAGTAATAATTTATTTGATGCACGTAATTCTTAAATTGTCAAACATGTTCTAATTTGCATATTCCGCATATCTATGTCAATTTTCTGACGTTTTCTATAGACTTCCGTATATCTCCATTAACGAATCACGAGTGCATAAATTAATAACCTAGCATTTTCAAATTCAACTGATTCCGATTACAGACCGTCCTCGGGAATACTCGCCAATGCAAATTGTAAACAATGAGAATATTTTAACATCCATCAAAAATGCTAAATTGCGTAATTTGATCAACATTTTAATGCGTTTAACTGTTATTTTACAGAAAATATTTGCACAGTATGTACCATTTGTGTTAGTCCACATTATGTAAATGTTATTTTATATTTCTTTTTTATGAAAAATGAATAATTACTAGTGAACTATAATGGGCGTTTAAAATCCTTCTCTAGAACCATCTTCAATAATGACTTAAAGTCGCAAATGTGAAAGGAAGTTTGTCATTTCCCTCTCTCGATCATGTCCGTAATGAGTACTTATAATCAGTACTGTCAGTACTTAGATCGGATCATCATCTTACCCACAATGCCCAGATACATCCGGGTTCCGCAATGGCGGTTACGTATTTTTTCCTGATGTATATATTAGGTCAAGAGTTTGAAAAGTACCACTAAGTGAAATTTAAGGGTTTACCTAACTTATTATCTTACGTTGATGGTTGTAGAATCCTGTATCAAATCGTTTGAGTATGATCAAATGATACAGTTCAATTGAGATCATGTCTGAAAATTGACGATGATTTTATTTGTGAATGACTTCACATGGAAAACACACTTATATATAAAATACATGCATGTATATGTCATAGTATTTGATCTGTTTAACTGGGATTTTGTTTCAAACTGAAAGGAAGTCTGCCACTTCTTAACCGCCGTTTGGTACAAACTGAGCCATCAAAAAATCCTGAATGTCATTATTTTACTTTCATATATCTACAAGAATGTTTGTTCCCGCTCACGCATGTATATTTCATACAGATCTCAGTTCGCCCATTTCTCATTGAATTTAAAACATTGTAATCAAAAGTGAAGCTCAAGATCTGCAATTCGTTATTAATGTATGCCATAAACATAACAAGCATTTTACAATGTACTAAACAATCCGGGCATCAAATACATTTTTATCATTCATTTAACATTTTTATTGAAAATACAACAGAGTTAACGCGATACAAGATTTTGCCTGACATGTATGAAGGACGAAAGTTTCCATATTGTTTTATATTTCATGAGTCATTTTTTTTTTAAAATCTTTTTCACCTTTTCGGTGTATGTATATTTTCTTATTCAAAAGACGATGTTTTAACAGTGCTATAAACTTACATTCACTGTGCTAAATTAAATTTACTTTTCATTTTTTGTTTTTATGCTTGTCAGCATGAGTCAGCAATATTTTATTAAACCGTGTCTGATCTTGCTCATTATAATTTGCCATTTAATATTGCTGCTTATTGATAAAAATATATTTTAGGGCGCAGTGGTCCAGTGATAACATATCCGATTACGGATCCGAAGATTGTGGGTTCGAACCCCGTTGAAGGCAATAATTCTTCATGACCTTCCCGGGCGCAAAGTACTGGTCCAACACAGGAACCGTCGAGAGGGATTAGTATAAGTTGTAATTATATGAATGTCCATAATAACTCAAAGGTCCATTAAGCAAAGAAATTTGTTTTGCACATTGTAACCTACTCATGTTTTCTTCTTTTCTTTTTTTTGTATTAATTGCATTTTACAGATGACACATACGGGTATTTCCACTTTCTATGATTCAGATTTGTGTTTAGTCTTTAATTTATTGGACCGTTTTGTATTAGGCCCAATTGATGTAACGGCCAAAACCAAGTGCTAGTCAGTAAATTGTGCGGCTGTAAAGTGCTTCCGAAAATGGCTAAATTTTATTTTGCTGAAATCAGCGTTAACTTTGATAAGGCCAAGTTTTATATATATTTTTATGCTAAGCGTCCGCGTGCGCCTAGGTTTTGGTGCTTGGTTGCGAAGGAAAAAAAAAAGTTTTTGTACCCTGTATAACTGGAGATAAAATTGATCAATTCAGTCTGAGAACCTAAACCTTAATCGGGTATGTTCAAGTTTCGAAGTTTTCCTTTCTTTTTAATTAGTTATTTCATACTTAAGGAAAGTAATATAACACTGCGAAAGAATTCTTTGGTAAATTATACTGATACTCCATGTGTAAATGTAATATGTCTTTTGATACCCGTCTTTTTCAATAGGTGGCCAGGTTTCACAAAATAGGGTTGACGCTTAACATAGGAATATGGTCTTATTTTGGCTTTCCAGATTAATTAATGAAGATGGAGTGAAAATGTTGGGCTGGCTTTTATAACCACATATACGTGCACGCTTTTTTTTCTTTCTCTTTTTTTTACCATTAAATAAATTTGTAGTTTTGGCTGGTCTACACTTATTATCTGTATACCAAGTTAAGTTCAGAGCTTTAGCCACAACAAACACCAGAAGCACTTTATTTTGCATATACATGTTCATGGTCATTCCAACCGATCTACCTCAAGACTTCGTGTTAAGTTATATGTTTATTTTGTCTTCATACTCATATTTTTGCATCAGTGTTCCTTAAATGTTCATATATGACCTCAATATTTCTAAATGTATCATCTAAAATCATTAATATTTTCTGATATGTATGCATCTTTGTGATTCTTCATTTAAATAAAATAACATTGTGTCAATGAATACGTCGTGTTTCAGCGTTGTTGTTTTTTTCACTCTGTGTGTGTTTGTAAACAATATGTCGATGGGTAGAAAATTCGTACCTTGATTTTTTTCAGTATTTTGGTTAGGCTAAGTTTGGGTTAGGGAAAGGGTTGGGGAAAGTGTATGTGGTTTGGTTTGGTTTTGGGGTTGAAATAATCATTAATTTTAAAGTTGAATTTCATAGCGAGGTACAAAAACGTATACTTCTTAATTGCATATACAAACCGAGGTACAACCCATCATAGTGAGGTATGAGGCAGACACGCAACACCTCATCAAGGTGTGCGTGTGTGTGTGTGTGTGAAATATTCCTAACACCGGGTCCGAGTGAAAGAACCGGTTTGATCCTTGGTTATGACTTCAAGAAGTCGTGAAAACTGATATTGGTACCTTCATGCGTGGCACTTAGCATAAAGTTGATCAGGTGTCAGGATAATGTAACTGGGTCTGACATCATGCATCATATCACGTGGGAAAACTGCATGCATTTATGTCTGCAATGAATAGACAGTCCCAAAATGACTGAAATACTGTCTGTGAAACGTAAAAGCTATCAATCAAACTGACATAAGTCGATCTGTCCAGAAAATAACTTGAACCCAAACAATTTCAAATATAGACTGAGCTTTGTTACGTGAAAATGAGCTTATACGTGCAAATTCGATCAAGCAAATGGAAAAAGAATGTACTGTTCATAGTTTATACGATTGCCTCGTTAACACTGACCGTGGACACGACCCTTCGTTTTATACAACAAACATATCATATTATGCTCTGACGTTATCCAGAAGGGGTTAAAACTGACCTGGTGCTGGTGAAGCTTTGAGTCTCAATTATGAAACAAAATGAAAATCTTACCATAATACTGTTGGTCTTTATTTGATGTCAAGGCATAGGAAAATTGGGTAGTACCCCGGTATTTCTCGTTGATTTGTTTATTGTCAGAATATCCCAAGATTTAAATCAATATTGCAGCACTGGTTAAAGTTCATCATCATCATCATCATCGTCGTCGTCGTCGTCGTCGTCATCATCATCATCATCATCATCATCATCATCACCATCATCGTAGTCGTTGCCTAAATCATCATGTAATTATTTTCACTCATAACACATATTATCTATTACTGGAACCTCAATATTATTTTATCAAAAGGAGCTATTTATTTACAGATTAACTTTCCCGGAACTAAGGACGGGGTCTTACCACGGACCCCAAAGAGGGATAAAATGGATTCATAAACATGTCGAAACAAAAGTAATAAATAACATGAAAGGCAAATTATTTATAATTAAGAAACGTTTTTTACAGTAGCGCTTTGATACACGAAACACAAAGGAAAGATAGTACCGCTTTGCCACGTTCAGCGATGATTTCAAATACTGATCAAATCAAGACGTACAAGGGACTGAATTCTTTGCAATCATCTCACTGTCTTTAAACTACATTAAATTTAATAAAGCAAATAAAACTTACATCACATTAGTGAAGTTACAATTTACTTGTGCGTGACCTGTGATAATCTCTTCGCATTGACTCTGTCTCTTTCGTAAAGCTCACCGACCACAGCCCAAAGCCATTTAAAACATATGCCCGATGTTTTTTCGCAATCAATAAAAACTCGACCACATCAAAAATATTTACGGATCATAAACAAGCTCCTATTAAGTATCCCGGATGAAACATTTAAAAATGTTGTTTTTGAAAATGCCCAGTGCAGCTGTCCTTATGGTATCCTTATGTTAATTGATACCTCATGGTACGCTTGCGGTATAGGCGTTTGGACAAAGGAGTCAAGTGTGTAATGTAGTGGATTATGAAATTAGGAACGTGTGACTTTTTTTTTTTTTTTTTTTTTTTTTGTTGTTGTTGTTGTCTGTTTGATGGAAACAATAAAAGTGAGTGTGAAATATAACATTATTGTGCTGTAATCATCATCACCATCATTGTAACCACGATTGATTAGACAGGAAAGGTTTTTACCATGTTCTGGTACCATACATTTGTCATCCTAAAAGTTCGGTACGTGTATTTATCTCTGTTTTTGTAATTTGGTCTTCATTATTCAACCAGGAACCACTAGTGGATTCGGGTTGGGGTGGGGCGTTCATCCCCCCACGCCCCTGACCATAGATAAACGACCCAAATAACTTACCAGAACGCACCATTTCTCAACTTTAAATTAAGAAAAAATCGTGGAGGATTTCCCCCCGGACCCCCTTCAAACCTCCCGCACCAACCCCTTTCACGCCGTTTCGCGGCTCGGACAAGCTTGAACGTTTGAATTGTCACTGCCCACTTTTTATTTAATATACTCACCCCCACCCCCGGATACCTTAATTCCTGGACCCGGCCCTGAACACCGTATGTAGTCATTCACGGACGTCACCATCCAATTGGAATATCAACCGACAAACACATATCAATGATCCAACCGGAGAAATCTTATTAATTGTCATAGTTTGTTGGATAGTTAGCAACGTATTGTGTTATTAACTCGAAAAAAAAATGTAAATTTACATTTCTGTAAAAGACCAATGGAAAAGATGCTGAAACTGCTGTGTCCATTTGGTTTAAGTCTCAGCATCGGGAACTGAAGGTCGTGGGTGCAAAACTAGCTTCAGCGAACATACCTAAGTAGATCGAACAGGTTCTCCTATTACTGCGTTTTGGTATCATACCACGTATTTCCGGCGCGATACCACAGTGGAGCAGATCTTTGTCTGTCTCGTGTGTTAACAGACCCTGCTTGTAAATGACTGAAATGCGGTCGGAAGTATGTAGGGTATAGACGTGCTTTGACGCTTTTTCAAACAGGAGACCCACAATTAAAGTGCTGTCTGATCTGGGTTCCATTTGTTTCCTTATACACCACTGTACATAGCTCATATTCAACACACGTCTGCACAACAAAGAAAAATCCTTTGTCCAATATACCATTTAACAGTTTAGTAAATTAATGAAGACTAGCATTTCTATATGAATATTCCGTGATGAGGTCCAGAAAACAGACAAATATGTTATTGACATCATTCTGTTGTTTACACTAAGACCGTAATGTCGTATGTCCTGACACGTCACTTTATTTCAAATAAATGTATTTTAAATACACAATTCACTGTATACGAATACATGCATATGAAATTCGCAGATGGATCACGCAGCAAGTCCAGTTTTGTAACGCGATGTCCTATAAATAAATACTATCTGAATACACGGCTTTTCGACTGTTTTTTCTTTCCCCTTTTTTTAAAGAAAAAAAGTGATGAGGTATTAACAACACTCTGGCGTTTTAGTCGTTGGCGGCGTCGTAAAAACTTTAACCATGGTGAAAAATTTGAAACTATTAATCCTATTAATCATCAAACTTCCCACACTTGTTCACTTTCACAAGGGCTACATTCCCATCAAAGGCCATAACTCTCGGGTCCATTTTGATCAAAATTATCTCATCTTCAAAAAAAAAAAAAAGCCTCATCAAAGAGATATATGCAAGTATCATCTTAGATAATTTAGATGTTGTGGCCGGGGATTAATCATACAAATTACCGGTCACGGGACGTTTTAACAATTTGGTCAACTGGACCGAATAATGTGTTCACAAGGTGCCAAAAAACAATTGTTTCATGCACACAAAAAAAGAACGTGTGACACTGATAAATCTGCAAACATACAGGAAACTCGCGATTTCTCGAGGTCGGACGGGATCGGAAAATATCTCGAAGAATCGCCAAAATTTGAGGAATCATTGAGATGTCCTGATTTAAAAAATATTAAATATACAAGAGTTGATAACTAGACGTTATGTGTGTATAGTTTTGCTTTAATAGTATTTCTTTAATAATAAATATGGTTTACCAATGAAGAAAGAACACGTACACTGATTTTGATGTAAGAAATAATTTAAAAATATGTTTTTATATACCGTGCATATATTTTTCAATGGATATGATAAATGAATATATATCTACGATACCAAAACAATGAAAATTAAGCTATTGTGAAATATGTTTTAATAATTTAATAAGTATGTCCGTTAAAAACGACAATGGCACTTTACGGTCACATAATTGAATGGTTTCATCTCCGGCGAGTAAGTTTCGCTTTTGTTTTCACATAAAAATAGTCCACGAATGAATAAAACATGACATGGCCTTTATTCTGCTGTTCAGCAAATGAACTGCTCGAGCCCATCTTGACTACGATCTGCACGTCTCACTTAGCCTGGGCGGGGAAGTAATGGATGTACGGTTACTTTTGATGAGTATGTCTCGTGTTAAATAATTAAACGTGGGCCAAGAAATCGTCTTCCTATATGATTCTTCAATTCAAATAAAGATTCATTTCCGATAAATGCGTCAATTTAAAAGGGCCCTGGTGTATACATTAAAAATTAAACCGCTGTTTCCTGGGACTCTTTTGACCGTTGGCAGGACAGAGTCCGTACCAGTCGTTTCATTGGTCTATGGTTTGTGGTATTCATATTATAATGTTTTCGATTATAAAAAAAATAATGCTCTGGATTTCGTCATCTTTCCTAGGTATATACTCGTTTTCTTAAAGTTGCCTAAAGAATTTTTAATCAAGTCGAAATGTTTTAGAGCGTATTTTTTTATCCTTCCTTGGCATAAATATTTCTTGAATAGCTAATGTAATTTTGGTTCTAAATACTATTTTAAATTTCTGAGTGTGACATTCATTTTTTTTTTTTTTTTTTTTTTTTGCAATACCGAAATGAGTACATGTAAATTGATTTTACAATAAAATACGTTGCTTTTTCCGGAACGTTTCCTTAGATATGAACATGTAAGTCTATAACAGAAGCAATAGTGATTAAGGATTTGGCTTGACCATCACCTTACCAAATTCAGTACTGTTCCACTGCGCATGCCTGTTTGTTTTGTAACTTTCCAAAATTTTCAAATTTTCGAAATAACTGGCTCTTGATCCCGACATAACAAAGTTAAACTGCAGGGACATGTTGCTGAAACGGAAACCAGTCGGTCATGTTTGACCCTTTTTAAAGGTCATTGCTACCGTACCGAACGTTGCTCGTGAACCGGAGTGACCCGAGTCTCTGCACGTTGCAACACGAGAACAATATTGTTATTATTTGTAATATGCATGACCTTATCACCCGCGACCTCTGACATTTTCAAACAAACGTGGGTAGACTTGACCCTTTCATGAACTATGGTTAATAGGAATACCGGTCAAAAGATGTATTATGCTGTTTTATGCTTCACGTTCTCAATACATTTACGCATTTTTAAAACGAATTTTCACCATTTATAAATCACGCCAACAGACTTAGCAATTATGGAAAAGTCTAATGATGGAAGCAGATGCTCGTCGTTGATAACATGTGAAAAAAATAACAGAAATTTGTGCATGAATGGGTGGTATTGGTTCTGATTTAGGCCTATAGCTGCACACAAGTTGCTAGATGTGTAAGCGTTTCACTTGATTTATATTAGAATACAAACATGTATGCAATAAAAAAAATCTGTAAAGAAGAGAGAGAGATAGAGGTGTGTGTGTGTGTGTGTGTGAGAGAGAGAGAGAGAGAGGGAGAGAGACAGAGACAGAGAGAGATTAAGTAGCCATGGCATAATATTGAAGAATACCACCGCTACAGATTTAAATCTTACAATATCAAGAAGTGGCATGCCGGCGGGTTGGCATGAAAACCAATTATTTTGTTACTCGGATATCTTTATGTAAATATCAAATGAGTACGATTCCTGGAACGATGTGCTTGGAAAGGTCAAGAAGGAATCCGCTCGCCGTCGTGGATCCAAACCACAGCCTTCAGATTTAGGGAGAGGAATGAAGAGGACTGGCCCTTGGACCATGAGACGGGAGTTCGAACCACACTAAGAGAAGGGAGCACTGAGAAAGCTTGCGAGCGAATGGTACTTGACTACCGTCAAACCCAGTGACCGTATTATGGATACCGTGATCCAGTGGTAGAGTAAAGTACGGATTCTAAGGCTCTAAGTTTGAACCCCAATGGGAAAAGATTATTTCATGACCTTCCTGGACCACACGTAAAATCTAGAACATAGTATTCAAAAATTAAAAAAAAAATGTGAAATTGAAAATAAAAAAAAAGTTTTACTATACATAAATGTTGAAAAGAAAATTAACTTTTTTTTTTTTTTTTTCTTTTTAAATTTCGATTGATACATATCCAAATATAGGAGAAAATGATTAACATTTGTAATATCAATATCAGCTGAGTTAATAATGCAAGGATTTCAGATTTATGTCGTCAGTAATATATTCCATCACAAAGAATTCGTAATCAGTCATAAATTCTTAATGTGCCACTTATTAGCCATTAGAGCTTAAGATATACCAGTAAGCAAAAAAAAAAAAAAAATGACAAAGAAATGTTGATTTAGCAAATGATTGGTCCCATTATGTAAAATACATGTAACGCTTTTATTTATTTCGAAATAAAAATTATTGTAACTATGACATGATTGATTTCAAGATTATATTTTTAATCAACATTTAATAACAATAATGTGGAATAGGGGATAAAACATATGTATACTTAAATATGACAAGGCTGCAATGGTCAATTATACACGTACTAGGGTTGATCAATAAAATCGTGGAAACAATTATAACTAACCCACTTTAACCGTTAGAAATATATCAATGTTAGGGTTTTACAAAACTTGGAACAAAGCATGCACATATAAATTTGTTAACTAGTGTTTAGTAACAAGAAATATCATTTTCAGTCCGAATAACGTGTTACTATTTCGTAAATACGAAGCTAGTTGTCGTCATAGTAAATAATTGCACGAAACCCTTTTCCCTAAGTATAGGCATAATTTCTACCAAAACAAACGTTCAAAAATTAATTTACTTTTATCTTTAGACACTATCCGTAATAGGTCAAAAATGAGGCTTTAGAGCTACGCCGAAAAAAAACAAGTGGAACATTCTCGTAAACATGCCTTACTTACGGTAAATAATATACATTTGAATGTGTCTAAATTTAAAAAAAAAAAAAAAAAAAAAAAAAAAAAAAAAATCGATTTAACATATTTTACCATATTAAAGCTATTAGAAGCATGACCCACGCAGGGTCAATTAACAGGGTTAATTGTTTGTGGACCTGCAAGTTTTTGGTGGATTTAGACAGTGTACCATATCGAGTTATCAATAAGTACAAAGTCAGCAAACAATTTCTTTTCTGAAAAAATATATATATTAAAAAAAATATATCATGACTGTATCATTACAAACTTTTAGACATAAGCTTCAGTAATGAAAATTTCTTGATCACTTGATTATCATACGCAAATTCCATCACCAACATCTGAATCAAATCTGTTAAGTCCTAATCGCATGTATCATTTCACAATTTAGCAATTATTGGGAACTGTATGTTTCAGATCAACTAAACAATGATTAATAGCCCTTCCTCTTTCTCTCTTTGAAAGTGCAAGAAACATCTGTGTATGAGAGAGGGGGGGGGGGGGGGAATTTATGAGTTATAGAGGTCACTGACCTTGAACTACGTTATCTTACTTTGACCCATTGTATAAGCAAAATAAATCAATTAGCCATAACAAATACGTAATGAATAAATTATGATTTCATTATTTAGACACAATAAAGAATAATTTCGTGAAGCAGAAAAAAGAGGAGTAATTGATTTACGTTTAAAAGCTTTCCCCACTGTAAACAAAATAATGATACCCCATTCATTGGTTGTAATAAACTATTATGACAACAGTGTTTGACGTCATCCTGTGAATACATGCCTCATAACAACTGTTCGTGCCACCTGAAACTGTCAACAAATCATCATCATAACCCTCATCATCATATTCATCAACAGCATTAATAACAGCATCTGACAGAAAACACCACAATTTGTGTTATTTCATATGTATATTATATAAACTAGGAGCATTAACTAGGAGCATTAAACGTTGAAACCATATTTGTTTTAAGCTCATTATTTTCAAAACCAATTTGATTCATTTTTTCTTCGAAATATTTCCAAAATATGACTGCATCTGTATCAACTGAATGAAAACATATGAACTGCCAACGCGAAAAACAAAAATCTGAATAAAATTTTCTAATTTTCTTGAAGTCCGACGACCTGACTCTTTACTACGACCAATAAACGCAAGCGTCATAAACTGAAGGTCCATGAATCGGGACTGGCCACGCCATCTGTAATGAAAAAATATATCGCTTTTAACTTAAAAAGAAAGAAAAGAGATAGAAAGAAAGAAGAAAAAAAACGTGACGAGAAAATGTTGAGAATTGCATAAAAAAACAG
>CM037787.1:13130001-13180001 GCA_021229015.1 Solen grandis | reverse complement strand
TTACGGCAACAGTAACAATTTGGCTATGAAATCTGCAGCATTCAACTCCGCAATCGAATTGTTCAAGCAGTGTGCGAGGTCAACTTTTGAAATTGCAGCGCTGTGTGTTGTGCATTTGAATTTTGGCATATACCACATAGTTTCTCGGTTATTTAGAAAGCAAAGCAGAATATCGATCACATTGCTTTGCATTCGATTTGATATCATCCAAGATACGTAAATGGCAACTTTGAAATTGTCTCCGTCCGTCTGTCCGTCCGCCTGCCCGTCGGCGTCCTTCAGTCCCACATATTTGTCTTGAGCATAACTCAAAAAGTACTTGGGGTATCAACTTGATACTTCATAGGTGGATAGACCTCATTGAGGAGGAGTGCAGTGCACAAGAATGATAACTTTACCTTTCATAATTTTTTAGTTATTGTCCTTTGTTATTTTTCAGACTTAATTTTTGTCCGGAGCATAACTCGGAAAAGTATTTGATGTATCAACTTTATACTTCATAGGTAAATAGATCTCATTTAGGAGGAGTGCAGTGCACAAGAATGATAACTTTACCTTTATAATGTTTATGTAATTGCCCTATGTAATTTTTCAGGTTTAATTTTTGTCCGGAGCATAACTCGAAAAGTATTTTAGGTATCAACTTGATACTTTATAGGTTAATAGATTTTATAAAGGAAAAGTGCAGTGCATAAGAACGATAACTCTACCTTTTATATTATTTTAGTTATTGCCCTTTGTTATTTTTCAGACTTAATTTTTGTCCGGAGCAAAACTCAAAAAGAATTTGAGATATCAGCTTGAAAATTCATAGGGAAATGTATCTCATTGAGGAAGAGTGCAGTGCACAATAATGATATTTCTACCTTTCGAAATTTTTGAGTTATTGCCCTTTTTTTCATACTTAAGTTTTGTCCGGAGCATAACTTAAAAAGTATTTGAGATATCAATGATACTTCATAGGTGGATAGATCTTATAGAAGAAAAGTGCAGTGCACAAGAATAATAACTCGAACTTTCATGTTTGAGTTATTGCCCCTTGTTATTTTTCAGGCTTATCTTTTGTCACAATGACCTTGACATTTTACCTGTAGACCTCAAAATAGGGGAATTAGTAGGTCTTCACATGGGTTTCATATCTATAATCACTTCAAACATCAGTCTTCATTACCAAATATTTTCTTTTAAAAATGAAATATTCTACTCTCCAACACATCTTCTAAAGAGCGAGCATTCGGCGGGTGATGGCCATGTCAACATGGTTCTTGTTTCATTAATATTTTGATATTTCATATTAATGCAGCTGAACATCTATCTGATAGCCCTGCATTCGATATTTGATATGAGACAAGTTCAGATCTGCTCATTGCGACATTTCCTGACACCAACAAACCTGTCCTGCGTGGAACTACCCTTATCAAAGGTCATATTCTAGTACACTTTTAAACAGCATGGTAGGCAAAGCCAATAAACTAGTAAACTACAATTACGTCAGGCTATGTGATACGTATAGTGCTCGATAGTTTTGCAAAGGATACAATTTCAGTCGATCATTGTCAGGTATTAAGGCCCACTATCGAATAATTTGGTAGCAGTCCAAACGTGTTTTGTGTTTTATAGAAGGGACCATCCTTACATTCACCGGGTCCCATTAATATTTCAAATATAAATTTTACCCAACAAAACACACAATGGTATACTAGCAAACCCATGGGTTAAAATATGGAGGCGTGGCCGAAGAGCGAAGTTGACAAAGAAAAAATCAACATTGGATTGGAATGGGTCAATCTATACAAAACAATACCACACCGGACATTTTGAACAGCGTAACCCATTGAAGGGTTGATGGGTACATTCATGAGCGAAAATAAATAATCATGTTTGTTCCTTGTTTTGTCAAAAAACTAGGTTAACACACTTACGGGGATTCGTAGTAAATCAATGCAGGTCTAACAAATATAAATTAAGAATGAAAACAAAATGAAAAGGGTGTATACTGTGGTTTCGACCCCCGGCCTCGCTAAAAATGGTACTGGAATCAAAGGGCTTGAAGTTGCATGGATACTAACGGTAACATTAAGTTACATAAAGTCACAGTAATGAAATTGCATGGGGTGAATCAGAGTCCTGCGACTGGTATATCTCCAATGTATTTGACGCTTCAACACATAAGGCCAGTTTCAGTAAAATTGTATCATAATTATCAAAATCAAAAACATATCATTCAGAACGTCATCGTCATTCATTTACTCATTTACTTTAAAATTAAACTTACTAGTAATTAACACTCGATTTTGAAGCTAATCATAAATCATGACTTATCCCGATTTGCAATTTTTTTATTTAAAAGGAAAGTTATGAAAGAAAGTCGTCATGTTGAAAAGAATAGATATGCTTTGCTGGGTTTCCATGCAACGGACTATAAACTTATTTTTTTAAATGGTGACAAAAAGGTCGTCTTTTTTTCCGTTGGGTATTGGGAAATCCTTAATATCTAGGTTAGATGCGATCTTAACGCCTGGCAGTATGTAAAATGCAAAGCAATGGCATAGAACTTAAACAGTCTAAATGCGGATTTCAGGCGGTCAGTGATCGAGCGTATGACTTTCTGTTTCCGATGTAGACTGTATCACAACACTACGATGATCTTTCCTTATTGTTACATACGGCTCTTTTGGTTATATTATATATTTTTATTCTTTTTTTATTTTGAAAATACAATTAAATAAACATGCGCCTCCACAATTTCACTACTTGTTCTCTTTAATGACCTGTTAAACAGTGTTCATTTCTTATTTGTTCATGCAAACACTACGAATTATCATGATGTTAGATTTACTGCTGATATAAAGCGTTGCAGCATTGACATATTCAACTGAAAATTGCAGCTTTTCGCGGGTGAATTCGCGCGGTAATGCGCTGAACACCGCTGTTACGACACTGTCGTAAATAATAGATACTGACACAGGTATTTGACACTAACTTCAGTAAATGTCTGTTAGGCTATATACTACATATAAGTCTTATAAGTCTATTTATCAGGTATACAGGGCCTATGTAGATATATCATTGTGTCAAGCATATGTGGAAACTTATGAATCAATCAATGATTAAATCATCAAATTAAAAAACAATTACAGTCTAGTAATAATAACATATCGACAATGGCACTATTTTGCGGTTTGTTTGTTTTTTCGCGGAAGTACGAAGTCGTGTGTTAAAAGGCCAAAAACCCGTTACGAAATACGGTTACTCACTTCTACGCTAAAATATTCGGATTTTCTCAAAGACTTTTATGTCTTATTCACCTGGCAGACTTCTTTTATAAATTTACTTAAGTTGGATATAGTTTTACAATAGGTAATCTTATGACAAGAGAGTATCGAAAACCCGGCAAAATCTCTATATGCCACATCTAATTTGGATAATTTTCCGGAATTTCGGGGTGACATAAGGTTGAAGAAAAATATGTATACACCTCAATGAAGGCTTGTACAAGATGTAATGCCCATTAACATTGAATACTCTCTCCGAAGTTATGTTCGTTTTGATTTAACCCTTTCCCTCATATAGACTTATTTTGACGCACTCAATAGATACCACATAAAGCCTGATCTGCAGAAAACCACAGTTAAACTTTACCAAATTTAATTATAAAGTCCTCATTTCCAGACCACTGAGGAGCAGCGAACAGCATAAAACCTGATCTGGTTTTATGCTGTTCGCATAGGCCTTTTCATGGTATCCTCTATGAGGAGAAAGGGTTAATGATTATTTTATAGCAACTTTATTATAATGTTTATATAATCAAGACAATATGTACAAACAGAGTATGAAATTGTGCAAAAGGGTAGAGTTTCAAGTTCTCACATTAGTCACAGCCCTGTCCCCTATGAGTCTAAATAACATGTTTATTAAACTAATACAGATATACAAAGGAACACACACACAAATGGGAATTGAATCTGCGTGTGTTGTCCCAACAGTCCGTTTTAAGTGGTATAGTGTCCATTCATTTTATTGTCTTTTATCATATGAATTATTAACAACAATGTCAATCGTAAAATCACAGACCATAAATTTCTGAATGAAGATTTAACCGATATATTTTGTTTACTAATTTCATTTCTCCCAGCTGGCTTTTGGTAGGTCAGTAGTTCTACCCGGATGCCTCTGTGCACAGGAGTCTCGATCATTCTATGATATCCGAACACCGACGAATATGCACGAGTAGATACGATTGCGTTTCTATATAAAATATAATGTCGCGCCAAAAAAAAAAACTATTGATTTCTTCAGTCTATAAAGCCATTATGGACAGAATGTAACTGATCGATATTTAAGTCCCAGTATCTTATAATTGCTTGAGCTTAATCCAACTGGATATATTTCATAGGCCTCATGTTTTCTAGAACATGGTTTCACGAATATATATACCACCGAAATTGATTTTAAGGCATACTGTACAATGCAGTTATTTTCTATATAGACAAAGAAGGAAAATAAAAAATAAACATGATAATTATCTAAAACTTTGTATGATTATAGATAAGTACATTAGAAACTAATTTATGGGGAAATATGGGGGTCACCGATATTCTTTTTCAGTTATCTGCCCCTGAAAGTGAGTTTTTGCTCTTTTATGCCATTTTCAAGGGCAGATAACTCCGATCCTAGCCTTTACAGATTATACCAAACAAATTGAGACTTATTTCAATGCCCCAACTTTGGAAAGAATGTGGTCAGTGTTGTCTATGTTATCAAGGTTTCTGCTAGTCTTTCAATGTTTTCATTCACCAGGCAGTTAATCCTGGTTTGGATACATTGGCAAACAGAGCAGACCCAGATCAGATTGCTCCTTCCAGGATATCTGATCAGGGTCTCCTTTCATCACACTAATGTCTACACATTAAACAAAAAATAATTGTTTCATATGCCATTTAAACTTCAGCAAAAATAATATTCATCAAGTTATAAAATTGTACACATACATGAATATTCATAAGGTAAAATTGTACATGTACATGAATATTCATGAGGTATAAGGTTAACCTGTTGATGGAAAGAAGAGAAGTGTTCGCTCAGAACATGTGGCTGAAATGTCCATTCCAGAAACCAGGATGCTATAGATAGGTAGATAGATAAAAAGCTTAGAAAATGTGTCTGCTGACACAAGCTGAAATGAAAAGGTGTGTTGTGCTGCTGAGAAAACAACAATAAGAAATATATTTCTATAATAATTTATTGCTTATCTATAAAACATAACGCCAATGCCCCAGTATTTCTATACTCATATAAATACATCATATACTGTTTCTATACACTTGGAGAATCTAATCTATAAAAACAGTTTTCTCCATAGAGGGCCCAGGCCCGAATTCCACCAACAATTCTTTGCGCTATGTAATACTTAAATACTTAAACTAGGTAGATATCATTCTTATTTAATGAAATATTCATGTACATGACTAAGTTGAAATGAATTATTACCTTAATAACTAAAAATAATTGATATGAAATATTTAGGTATTTTTATTAGAAAAACAAGACTAATTAAATTTGCCCTTAAGTATTTAAGTTTTACTTATCGCTAAGAATTGTTGGTGGAATTCGACCCAGATATTCCTATTTTGCTCACCAGAGTACCAGTTTTTTTAAAGGCAAACGTGAAGCATCATCTAAATGCTTTATAAAGGTATTTTTGAAACCAAGGGGATAAAGTGTGAATGCGTAAGAAATCATTACTTTTACAAGGACAGACAGAATCTGGCCATAAATAGAAGCTTGATCAAACACAGATGTTAGACAGCTAGCGATAGAAATCAGTTGATATTTGTCACAATCGATTACTGGTTCAATCAAATGGGGTATAATCGATAACTTTCCAATTAATAATTGCTTTAACCAGTAGTAAAATTCAAGTAAGGCGCTTAATTATACACAATTACATGAACTTCATGAAGTATTTTTCGACACAGTGTTAGCTTTATAACGCTAGAGCAGTTTATAGGTTATACTTAGTTCTGGGCCTTATTGTTTAAAAGGAGGGTATTTAAAGTTTCCCTTTGGAAACCTGGGTAAAATCAAGAGATTCCAGATTGAATCCAGACAGACAACACATAATATGGTAAGGTATAAAATTTTACAATAATGTCATGGAATAGATATATGTCAATCGATTAGTCGTTCTACAGTAAAGTAACTGATTGTCAGCGACTTACGACAATCAAAACATTACTTTAGACAGACAATGATCCTAACAGTACAACACAGCACTGAGTGAGCTAAATAGAATGTCTGAGCCCTGTTAATTCAAGCTTCTAGGTCTACAGTTTAACCCTTTACTTTATGAATATTCATGGAAAAATTTATGATTAATCAATAAATCATGAATATTAATTAATTGATCTTTAAATATTTTTTGAAATAATGGATTTTACTTTGCCACAGATGACTTTGTAGAAACTGAGCTACAATACTGTATGAGCAAACTGAGGAGACCCTGATCAAACAGCTCCTATAGGAGTTGTCTGATCTGGGTCTGCTTTGTTTGCCTATGTGCCAAAATGAATCTATATAAAGTAAAGGGTTAAACTGAACTACTGTACAAGAATAACTAGGTTTCAAAGCGATTTCAATATAAACACCAGCAATTAAAACAGTTAACCTTAGGCAACAGATATTTAACATATTTCTTTATACCTGTGCAAACATTTCTTTGATATTAGAAAATATATTTTTTATTTAAATATGAATTTCTGAGTCACATTTCCAGACTTAAAAGACAAATGGCTCACTCAATAAAACATGATCTAGTGTCAAGTTTGTTTTCCTTTTAACAATAACTTCTTTTCTGATACATGACAGAACAGCATATAGGCCCTAATGACAGTCTCCAATGGTGTAATTATGAACATATAGAGTAAATTTAATTACATGTATCTCATAAATCAAGGGGGAAAACTAAAGTCCTAGGATACTTGTTTTGTTCTGGAAACATAGAGAACAGGATTGTATACTTGAAAGTACTTGAAAAATAATTTAGCTTATGTCCGGACTAGATGTATCCCTCAGTGTTAGCTACTTTATCTCATGGAAGTTATCAATTGAGAAATGACATTTACTAGATACCTATAAATTTTCTGGCTCAAATACATGCAATATACAAGGCGCAAATACAACAGATTAAAATTTGGTATTGTGTCAGTGAGAAATACGGTGGTAGCGTGACGTCTCTATTGACACTTTTGGCGTCATTTTCTTAAGAAAATTTGATAAACTCATTAAAACCTGTGTAAGTTGACTTCCTGTGTCTTGAATATTTATAGGTACAGTCGAACTTCGGTGACTCAAACACTGAGAACTGGAACACCATACATCACTCGAACACATTCCAAGGTCCAGGCAAAATGGTTCTTAATTCTTTATTGTTTAACCTGGGATGAGTTGAACACTGATGGTTGGAACTCTCGAACTAAATTTCTGGCCCAAAATTAAAAGCACTATGTATTTCACACCTATCGGTCAAAACAATTAACACCCTGCATGTGATGTTCGCTGTTGATTTAGGTTCAACCTGCGGCGCAGTGTGTTTTTTTCACACATTGTGAGATTAGCACAAGCATCATTATTGTTTAATTATTTTAGTTAAATGTTACTGGTTTCATTTGAGCTGATATTTATGTTATCTGATTGTGCTATATTTGTGGATTATTCACAATAGCTATTTTCTATTTTTTTGCAAAAGAAAAAGTAAACATAGGATGCAGATAATGTCACGACTTGCACGTAGGTCAATGCATATGTACATGTACGTGTACAAAATGAATATCATCACTGAGGTTTGTGTTTTGATAATTGATTTTGCCAGCTGCCTTTTTATGGATTTATACGATATTAAATAAATAAAAAGTGTATTTTATTTAATGATACATGTTATATTATTTTGCTGATATTAGGATAAGAAAAACGACAAAATAGGATAACCTACTTTAATCAATCAGTGCTAAAAGAAGGCTTAATAAGAAATCATACTTTTTAATACATGTATATAAATCATTTTAACCATGGTTGGGTCTAACCACTGATGACTAGAACAAATTGCCATTCCCCTAGCCTGTTCGAGTCACTTAAGTTCGACTGTATATAATAAAAGGAAAATTATGTTGCAATTGCTTTTCATGGCTTTGTATTTTGCTACTCGCAGGGTAGGAAAAATTGACATCTCGCTTGACCTTTGGTCTCCCAAGATATCATTTTTCCATGCTGATACTGGCAAAATACAAAGCCACAAAAAGCTACTGCAATATAATATTCCCTTTGCATCAACAACATAAATCCAATGATTGATTTAATGACTGATCCAGTTTATAAAATCTGTTTGGAGACAGTGAACTGTTCATTCTGATCTGAATTAACACTGCCCTCAGTGCTTCAAATGCATGTTTGAATAGTAAAATATGATATACAAAATGACAACAGAACAAACAAGGTATTAACCTATTCTCAACTGAATCTAAAAATCATATAATACGGCCATATTGCATAGGTAAAAACTAGCACCATTGTCATAAGGTATCACTGTCTTAGCACTTAATGCACAATTAAACATTTAAAATTGAATATCACCTTAACAAAAAAAGTCATTCACACCTCACAAGACTTTTTTTTAACAACTTCTTGTTTTTCCACAGAAAAATGCACGTTTTTTTTCATAATGAGCAGTACATTACCTAGATCTTTGACATATGTGTTTAAATGAAAATATCAATCATTTTTAATACTGAATAAACAAGCATTCTGAAAGTATTGCTAGGCAATACTAAGTCCCCTACCGGCAAATAGAAAACTAAGAAATTTTCTAAGTCCAAAGCCCGTAACTTCGTCAAAAATCAGTGTACCGGAATGAAACTCAAATTGATATGTAACTCATGGTGGTAGACTCACATATTAAATATTAGATCAATATCTGCAAGTGTTTAGAAAAAAAAAGGAAAACGTGTGTGACTGAGGGACGGTAAAGGACTAAAAACGAAACAAGACAAGAACTATCACTAAAGGTGATTAACCCTTTCCCTCATATAGACTCATTTTGACGCACTCAATAGGTACCACATAAAGCCTGATCTGCAGAAAACAACAGTTAAACCTTACCAAATTTAATTATAAAGTCCTCATTTCCAGACCACTGAGGAGCAGCGAACAGCATAAAACCTGATCAGCCTGCGAGTTACTCGCAGGCTCATCTGGTTTTATGTTGTTCGCATAGGTCTTTTCATGATTTCCTCTATGAGGGAAAGGGTTAGAACCCCACATCCCATTTTGTCTTCATGTATTGTGAGTATTGGACGTAACAGAACGGGACAGGACGTGATTTAAAGCAGGGGTAAAATTACAGGAGTTTGAAAGTTCTAAATTTCTTTGCCTGCAAATGCATATTAGGAATAGTAAGTTTTTCTATTAAGCAAATCATTTCTATAATAATATAATGACAGGGGACAAAGCTAGAGTCTTATAATTATCACAATGTAGGTTCATCATCATGTGGTCCAGTAAAGCGCTGCATCTAGGTTTGAGTTCCTCAAACAGCCTTAAAATGGCTCTCAGCAGTCTATGGTCTGAAGTTACAGTATTCCAACTTACTTGTAAAGATATCAAATAAACACTAGAACTATCACTGAAGGTGATTCATACCCCCACCCCCATCTTTGACACAGGATGTATTCACATGACACATAAAACGAATGTTCACACATAGGATTTGGGCTTATAAGCATACCAAAAAAAAAAATTATCACTAAAGGTGATCAATACCCACACCGGAAGTCTGTCATGTGTAGGAATACAGTTTCAAAAGTTTGCGTGAGTGAAAGACTACATGTATGTAAGGTTTAAAGTTAGTGTGAGCAATGGTTCAAAAGTTTTGGACAATGCTAAAACGTTTTGACAGACAGACAAATAGACAGAGAGACACACATACAGACACACAGAAGAAAACAATTTGCCCCCAAGATCTGTAGCTGAGGAGAATAAAAATGCAGTCTAATTATGGTTCACATCCATATTTATTGTTTGCAAAAACCTGTCTTTAAGAATTTACATTGTGGTTTTCTTAAGCACTGCACTTCCTCTCATCAAGATCAATCTACATATGAAGTTTCATCAACCTAGCTACTTTAGTATTGGAGTTATGCTCTGGACAAAATCAAAAGATTAAAAATGACAAAGGGCAATAACTCCTTTCAAAATACATGCAGAGTTATGGTTCTTGTGCACTGCACTTCCTCTCATCAAGATCAATCTACATATGAAGTTTCATCAACCTAGCTACTTTAGTATTGGAGTTATGGTCCGGACAAAATCAAAAGATTAAAAATGACAAAGGGCAATAACTCCTTTCAAAATACATGCAGAGTTATGGTTCTTATGCACTGCACTTCTCTCATGAAGGTCTATCTACCTATGAAGTTTCATCAACATAGGTACAGTAGTTTTGGAGAAATGCTCCAGACAAATATTTGTAGACCAACCGCCGGACCGACCGATGGACCGACCGACCGACAGGGTGACTCCTATATACCCCCCCAAATTTCATTTGTGGGGGTATAATTAACAACCTTAACACTATACTTTCAAGGTAAAATAACATGTGTTTGCTGACCCCCAACATCCTTAAACAGGACATAATTAAGGCCATTCATGATAAGATAGATAAACACAGGATCTCTTATAACCATGAAGTATTAAATGTCAACCAAAAAATCTGCCATGCAAAATATCTCGAACTGAAATTTTGTCAGCTCAAGAATTTCAAATTCTATTGCACTACAAGTCTACAAATATGTTGAAATCAAGGGCCATTTTCTGTAAGTAGCATGTATTCTTCAGGTCAAGGATAGGAGTTCTCGACTTTTACAATTTTGAGCTTGGGAGTATCTAAATCCAAGATTTTTCTTGAAATACAAGCCAGGTATCAAATGGAAAATGTCCACATACAGAAACACTGATATACATTTATACAGCAGTTTGCCACATCATGTTAAAAGTGAAGACATGAACAACATTTTTATTTCTCCCTTTACCTACACTGACATGTTATGTCAGCACTCAATAAAAGTGACTAGATAATACACACTGGAAATGCAAACATGAGCATTATCACAACATATGTATTGTACAGAACTCTGAATTGAGAGCATTGTAAAGTTACACTTTACTGTAAATGGACAACCAGATTAAAACCTGATCAACCATCTGACCAAGTCAAGTAACTTGAACCTGAATTCTTTACTTCCTAACACCATTGTAACAATGAAACTTGTCAATCAACTAAGCAGCATCAGGTAGAGCTATAACTGAAGGTGATATATACCTCGCATAACACAGCCTTGATCACATTCTGTTCAATCATTGACAGATATAAGAAAGTTTTTAATATATAACTTTTGCAGCTCCAGTTATTGCTAGCCTGTGTCTTGTTACTGAGTGGTGATGAGTTTAACGATGGTGTGGATAATCTTGCTGCCGCGGGGACACGTACACAGGTCCATGTGGGGGGTCATAATCTTGTCTGAGAGAAGCTGGTCCAGTTCCTGGCGTAACTCCCGCACCAGCTCCGCAATCTGGACATGGATAAACATACGATGGAGAAATCAATGATCTTTTGATTAAAGGAATACAGATATATTTCACTACAAACAAGGAAGTAACAAAAGTCCACGTGGCAATGTTTGTAGGGAAGTTTTATCGTAATCAGGCTAAAATGACACCATTCAGATCTATCCACAAGGTATGTTAGGGATGATTAAATATACAATTATTTTTCATAAATGTCGGTGTATCAAAAACCATAACTACTATTACAATAAACTAATTAGTGACAATTGGTTGGGATTTAGAGTGTCAGTGTCGGAAAGCAAATTTGTCAGCATAACGGATTAAACAAACATTGATTGCTGTTTGTCCCCAGGTAACTAGTGTTGATGTTTGAAAATTACAGTATAATGCATGTCAGTACATTGAGTGTTCACTGTATTTCTAACAAACACAAATCTCATTCGAATTTTTATTGTTTTAACATACCGGTAAGCTATGGATGCCAGGAAGCACATGAAAAAGTACAAGAATCTCTAAATGTGATGACTAGTACTACCGCTGAATTCCTCATCTACATGTAATGTGCATGTAGAGTGGGATGTGACATGACAGGGCCAAGACAGTGTCACCAAAGTAAAGGGTGCTGTGGTCATATGGTGATATGAATGAACTCCAAGTCTAGTGGTTACGTAACTCCACATGTACCATAGTGGTAACAAGATTCAGAAAAATACACTGGTTTTCTTGAATCAACCCATGAAACTTTTTGCTTGATAAAGACTTTAGAACTTGATTCCCAAATAACTTAAAAAGAAGTAATAAACAAACATCAGGAAGTCATACCTGATGTGACTGGGCCATGAATCTGATCCAGCCATCATCCACAGAGAGAATGAAGTTTCCTCTGGACAGGTCAACGTCTATCTGACCACCTCCGAATAGCAGCAGGGGGTATACTGACACCATGGTGCAGTCACGAATGAAGATCTGCAAGACATATACACAGTGAAACCTCTCTAAATCACACGCTGCCCAGACCAGCCTAAGTCTGGTTTTAAAAAGGTGTTGGGTTTGCAGAGGTTTATCAATATATGGATGCTGTCCTTACTAATCTATCTAGAGTATAATATTTATAACAAACATATTGCTATTAATGATAGTAGATTGAATAGGGAATATATTTCTTCTTACAGTCAAGGAGAATCTGAGGCAAAACAAGTATTTTAAAAAATAATGATATTCAAATACTTGATGGAAAAAAAGTCCTTAGAAGACTTAATCATTCTAATAAACATAAATTATGATTAAAATATTGATGTTTTACTTCTAATCTTACTTTACATTAAAAAATATTAAGATATTGAGAGATAAAAATGAAGACTTAGTCTATGGGGGGGGCGGGGGCTACTGATGTTTATAGTTTTTTTGATATACTTAGGATCTGACATTAATTGTCATTTCATATCAATTTTACTAAATGAGTTCATGAAAATGTTATTAAGCGAGCCTCTGGAGAGCATAATAACATTTTTCCTGAACAAGTTAAGTAAAATTTGATTATGAAATGACAATTCATGTCAGATTCTCTTTATCATATGACCTAAACTGACAGTAAATCTTAATTATAACAACAAACAAACAAATGAATGAACGGACTGTGAACAAATTACTTTTGTCATTTAACACCAAGAAAATAGTTTCAAAAATTAACTGAAAATAACAGTTTAATATGTATATTTCTCATACATTTTCAACATCATATGAATAATGAATCAAACATATTTAATCCAGCTGTTCGAGTTCAACAAACTATGCATACGGACAGACGCGTGAGTGATGTAATTCGGCCTAAAAGTTGTAATATGTAATGTGTTAAATATAAGAAATTATGTCATGGCTACACAAAACCGGAAACAGCTGTTTGAGCACAATGTCATATGAAATGGCTCTTACAAATTGTAACTTCCCTTTTCACTTTAATTCAACTCATACACAAGTCAGTATCCTTTAAAAAATACATATTAACAGTTAACTGTAAGTTATTAAATTATAGTTATTCTTTATCTATCATAATTTAGCAATAAAGTTATTATCAAAAAATTTCAACTTTGTAAAATAGTGTAAGCCTTTTAAGTAAATATTTTCAAACACTAATAGTTCTATTCTTTGTTGATATATAAAATGGTTCAATTAAAAGTTTGTTGTTGTTTTTTGATTTACATTAGAACTTTAAGTGCAAGAAAGCATAACTCCAGTTACTGATAAAGAAGATGGAAGTTGAGCTTTTTTTTATAGGTGGTGGAACCAGTAAAGTGTCCTGAGAACCAGACGCGAACTGACCTTGGTAGTTTTGACCTTCTCATGGTACACAAGATAAGGACTCTCATAGTAGCGAACTTGGAAGTTGACTGACGAGGGATGGATCTTCACCTGTATCAAATGTTGAATGCAAACATTTGAATAATATAATATAAGAATCATAATAGTAACACAATAACAGAAGCACTGAAACAACAACTCAACAAAGATGACTATCAATATTGCTTAAAAAATTTAAACTTTATTATATTTACTTATGTTACTTATATTAATTATATTTATTTATATTTACTTATATTATTTATATTAACTTATATTACTTATATTTACTTATATTACTTATATTTACTTATATTACTTATATTATCACCCTCAATGACTCTGATGGCAGTGTATGTGGTCATTATTGTGGGAGGAAACCAGAGTACCAAGAGAAAACCCATGTGTCTGGACAGGCAACCACTGTACCCTTTTAGATATGTGACCAGGTATCAAACCCAGGACACATTTGTGATAAGCAAAGCACTTTACCACTATGCTATCAAAGCACCCTTTATGCAGCAAGTAAAAAAAACAACAACATTACTGGTAAAAGCCTCATCAGATAGTCAGCTGAAATAAGGCCAAAGTAGAGTTTTCTCAAAATCGAAATTCTGGCTACTAAGTTAATGTTAAATCTTATACTACATGTGACTGCTTATTGTCCTACTTAATGTTATATAACTGCTTATATTGTAAGGTACTTACATAGCCATCTGGCTTTGTCTTAAACCGGATCTCCTCAGCTTTAGGTGCTATAGCAACCGTTCCTGAAAACAAAATACCACACAGTAGTCATCAAGCACATTTTTTCCCCCTCTCACTCTATAAAAACCGATCAGCCTGTAACAATCATCAATGTAACTTCCAGTTTTAGGAAGAGGAAATTTAAGCCCCTCTTTTTCATGGCAAGGTCAACTGCTAAAAAACTAAATAACCAGCTGGCCACCTTGCCCTCAAAGATCATGATAGTGAGGGTTTAGGTTTAACCCTTTCCCTCATATAGACTCATTTTGACGCACTCAGTAGGTACCACATAAAGCCTGATCTGCAGAAAACCACAGTTAAACCTTACCAAATTTAATTATAAAATCCTCATTTCCAGACCACTGAGGAGCAGCGAACAGCATAAAAGCTGATCAGCCTGCGAGTTACTCACAGGCTGATCTGGTTTTATGCTGTTCGCATAGGTCCTTTCATGGTGTCCTCTATGAGGGAAAGGGTTAACTTGTAATGAGGATCACAGCAGAACATTGTTATCCCTTTACCTCATGAATATTCATGTAAAAATTGATGATTTGATGAGTATTGATTGATTGATCTTTAAATGGGTTTTGAAATAATGGATTTTGACTGTGTAGAAACTGAGCTACAATATTGCATGAGCAAAAACAGAGGAGACTCTGATCAGACAGCTTCCACAGGATCTGTGTCTGCTCTGTTTGCCTATGTATCAACAGGAGTCTATATGAAGTAAAGAGCTATACTTGTAACAAAGAATTCATTTCTCTTAAGAAAGGCTTCTTTTCTATTTTCAGATATGCAAGATCTTATATCCAAATGTTCGGAGAAAAAATGTAACTGCTTTTACCCTAGTAAATTGAAGAAAAAAAATATGAACAATGGTAATATTGGTAAACTTTATTTTCTTCATCATGAAAGAACTGACCTCCTCCAGTTCTTGCATACTGTTGCTCAGGGGTCAGAACTTGTACAACATTGGGAAACAAGGCGCCAACCAATATGGCTGACACCAACTTCTTGTTCCCAGCATTCAAGTTGGCCTGAAATATAAACAGGGAAACAGCTTTTACTGGAAACAGAAAAGCTTTTGAATTACTAAGTGCTCAGAGTAGATGTGTACTTCTAATCATTGTAATTTTTACCACAGGGAGTACAAAACACAAAAAGCTCTAAAGCCAACTTTATACATGAAAACCAGTTATTCATAATTAAACACATATGATTGTAAATATGACAAAAAAAAGAGATATTTTATATTTAAAGCAATATTAAATACACAGAATTTATGGATAATTACCAAAATAATTGTATTCACCTATACTTAGATTGATGGAAAGCAAATGAGCTCATGCAAGGCTTTTTTAAAAAAAATCTCTTCCAGAGATGACCAAAGTTTACCATATACAAACAATTTTGTTTACAGAAAACTGAATCTACAATGTGTGACTGATTAAATATCCCCAAATCAGGATGCCAGTTAACTAATGACCCATACCTCATCTCCAGTGACTGTCAGCACCCCGTCTGTTCCCCCTCGGGCTGCCCTCTCCACGTCCCTGGCGGATATCCCCTCCTTCACAAACCCTATATCTGACAGTAGTTCCACAAACTGCTGCTTCATACTGGCCAACATCTGGAGAAATATGAAATGAGATGGTGTAATTCCATGAATATATGTTAGGATAATATCACATGTGGTCATCAAAATGTAAAATTTTAAATCATAAACATAATATTGAAGTCTGTATAAGTAATATGGCAAAGATTGAACAGTTGAGTGAAATTTTGTTCTTATCTTCAAACTGAACAAAGTTCTACCAATCAAAGTTCTGTTTGCTCAATCTTTTCAGCAGACAAATTCTCTCAAAATTGCTGAAAGATGAACCCGATGCAAATAAACAACAATAAACAAGAATTATCATTTAAGATTATGAATACCCCAAGATACTGCTTTGTCAAAGTTACTGTTACCATGTCAGACAGTCTTGAGAAATATAACAAAGGGCCATAACTCATTTAAAAAATCAAGTGAAGCATGACTTGCCAACAATATGCGCAACTAGGCTTGGTACTTATCAGTCTTGTGAAGTGTCATTAAAATCCAACCAAAGGTAGCCGAGATATAGGGTGAAAAAATCTCGTCTACAGATGGAACAACAAACTGACTCCAATATAGCCCCCATATACTTTGTATCTGAGGGTATAGTAATAAAAAATTAACATGCATAACTTAGTATCATAAATCACTTTATCTCCAATACAAGTATGTGATTGCATGTACATCCTTCAGTTAAAAATCTAATGTCTCACCTTTAATCTTATTAGCACTCAAATACATGACCCAGCATTTCTGTGACTTGAAAATATTGTTATAAAGAGTTAAATATTACTTCATCTCTTCTCTGTTCCACACAATGACCTCCTGCTTCAAAATGGTTGATGGTAACGTGTCACTTATATCAATATCACCTTAACCTCCGACCTTTAATGTTTTCATAAATGTCTCTAGTAAGTGCGCCACTTAATTTTTTAACATCTTGGGTGTCTGACCGTTACAGCTTTCATAATGGTCAGTGGTCACTTAAATTAGCGTCACATTAACCTCAGACCTTCATGTATGACCTTACCTGCAATGACCTTTGTGAGAGAAAGTTGTCCTGACAGAACCGATATGCCTCATGTCCACCAGACTTCCTGGCATCCAGCCAACTCTGTAAGTAAATTAAGAAATATTTAACTTTTTTTCCCCCAAAAATTCAAACTGGCCTGTAGATCTAATATCACTGGAAATTGAATTTGTTTATTTTCAACAGGAATAGACACATTTACATCTAAGGTCTTAAAAGTGACAAAATAGTTACAGGGTGTTTGATGTTAGAAAACTGCTTTACTTGACTGGCATTTTAAGATTATGATTCCCCATGTGACACATGCATAGACAACAGATAACTGACATCAAGCAGTAACAAAAGATCACCATGACCACATAATGGTCTGGTGAGTGAAAAAAAAGTAGAAAATTCAGTTATAAAAAAAATTATACACCTATAGTTGAAATCCAATAAAAAAAAATTCTCTCTGAGAGAGATTTTCCCTACTAGAAAAGGGAGATCACTATGCTGGTGGCTGATAAATCTATCTCTACTAGAAAAGGGAGATAACTATGTAGGCAACTGATAAATCTATCTCTACTAGAAAAGGGAGATCACTATGTAGGCAACTGATAAATCTATCTCTACTAGAAAAGGGAGATCACTATGCAGGCGACTGAAAAATCTATCTCTACTAGAAAAGGGAGATCACTTTGGAGGCGAAAATCTAAATACCGGTAGAGATGGTCAGTCAACACTTACATTGTATGCATTCAGCATGGTTAGGTGGTCAGAGTTGCCAGCTGTGAACTCCAGCTTCTTCTCATTGGCTTCATGCTTCTTACCAAATGGTGTAACCTGTTGAAAAAATAATGGAGATTTAATTGTTACTGAACAAACTGTATTTCTTTTTCATCAAAATGAGGTTTTAGGTGGTATTTTAAATTAACATTAAAAAACATAAAATAAACAAATTCTGCATCTTGGTATGCAAAATATTCTATTTCTGAACTCTTTTTGCAAACTGTTAAAGAGATAAAAATATTCTTAATATCATAGCAAATTTGTTAAAAAGAAATTAATAAATTTAATTAATAAGTGAATATATTTTTTCTTAGGTAGATTAACACTGAAACTGTCCATATAAGATTGTGTTTAATTAAGTTATTTGGAACAAAACATGACTCAAGATTTAAAAGAAGACATAGCATATATAGGAATGACAGAAAAAGTGTGACAGACAGACGGACAGACAGACAGAGGATGGAAAAGTGATCCCTAAGTGTCACATCTGTTTACAGCAGGTGACACAAAAAGTTCAAATACTGGACCTAAATCCAAGGTTTATGCAGATAAGCTCTACTTCAAAGCTGTGAAGCAAACAGACTGAACAATTTGCAGGAAATAGTGTAATGAAAATGAGATTTGGTAACACCGTGTTTAATGGTGGAACCCAATACTCTGGGACCTAAGGTTGTCATTACAAATATTTGTGTAAGATTTATTCATAACTTTCCCTGTCCCCAGGTCTCTATATCAGCTAATCTCAGGCTAAAATTGGAATCCCTATAAAATGTAAAGGCCGTATTTGAATTTGAACTTGAGGAACTACTTTAATGATTTCTATTACAATGTATTTCATTTTTATTTTTGAGAACACAGGACCTGGCTTAAATTCCACCAACAATACTTAACGCTAAGTAATACTTAAGGGTGAATATTGTGATTCTCATTTCTCTAATAAATGTACCCCAAAAGGTCACTTTTTAACAAATATTTGAATATTTCGTAATATAGGAAATGTGGAATGTATTTCTTTCTACTTAAAGAATTTAAGTATTACTTAGCGCTAAGTGTTGTTGGTGCAATTCAAGCATGGTCCCACCAAGCGCCGAATCATAAGAGAGAGATCAAGATAAGATGTTTAATTTGCTTCCCCATTTGTGTAAAATGAAAAATGGATACAGCTTTATTTAATGAGAGTGAAATGAGACATACAAAAAGACACTTGATGTTTAAATGGAAATATGGATGATGGTTATGTTACTGAGATTGAAATAAGACTTACAAATGGAGACTTAAAGCTTAAACAGGCTGCAATGGTGAGAGCAGGGTCCAGACATCGGAAAATGGCCCCCATTAACATCAGCTTTCCAATCCTGGAATTAACATGTAAACTGAGGTAAATAGTTCGATCATTTACCTCATGAATATTCATACACAGATTATAACTTGATCAATATCAAATTACTGCATTATGTTTGCCAGTGTAGAATCTGGGCTACACTATTGTATGAGCAAACACTAGAGGAGACCCTGATCAGAAAACACCAGGAAGGAGCTTCTGATCTAGGTCTGCTCTAATTCACCATGTGTAAAAATATGTATATATGAGGTAACATGTTTAGTGCAACTTTACTGCTCTAATTTCCAATGTGTAAAAATATGTATATATGAGTAAACATGTTTAGTGCAACCACTACTGAAGCCATACTCACTGAGCATTGTGGAGTAAATTTTTCACTAAAAATCAGTTGTAGAGAGTATTCTGTTTTACCTTTTTTAATATTTGATGAAACAGTCTGTAATGGTAGATACATTCATAGAACAAGAAAAGTTTATATTTATTTTATTATCATTCTATTTCATTTTGTAAATAACGTGATTTCTTCAAGAACAGGAAGAGAGAGTTACATTTTTTATAGATAAATACAAAAGATCACAGATGCCTTACCTGACATCAACTGGCAGGGTCCCAAGATGATACCCAAGGGGAGTTAACTCCTATAAAAATACAAAATCAACATTAAGAATACATTTTTTTCACATTCATATAAAAGTACACATCAGACATTCAATTACACTACAAATTGGTTTATATTTATGTTTGATGATTGGTATAATGTCTCACCAACAGTATTTCTGTCATTTGGAGACAATGTATACTTGAGATAAATATAGTGCTGCCACACTGCAGTATCACACCATAGACATGTGGCATGATACCACACTAGTCATATTATTCCGACATCAGGCCAACCAGCCCTGGAACTACTTATATGCTGAGTGCAAAGCAAGGGAGCTACAGCTTTACTATTTTTACAGATATGTAAAGCAATGAAATATCAACAAAAAAAAAAAATATATATATATACAAGAGCACCGCATTCTGATTGTGCTCTTCAGTTTTTCACCATGTATTTTTTTAAAGGGGTTGATAAATTTGGTCACACTGAACCAAAAAGTTATGGCCCATGATGAGAATGTGGCTCTTGTGATAGGGAACAAGTATATGAAGTTTGATGACAGACAGTTTAATAGTTTAGAAATTATGGCCAATGTTCAAGTTTTTCATTTATTTTTATTATTTAAAAAAAGGGAGATAAGTTTGGTCAAATTGGACCTGAGAATTATGGCCCTTGATGAGAATGTAGCCCTTGTGATAGTGAACAAGTATGTAAAGTTTGATGAAAGACTGTTTACTAGTTATGACTAAGGTTAAAATTTTCATGACAACAAAGCTGACAATGCAAGTAACACCAGAGTGATTACAAAACTTCTATTTTTTTCTTTGAAAAACATCCAAGCTTATGAAAAGAGATTATGCTGACCCCAACGCTATCTAGAGCGCCGAGAACTTCAAGACGTTTGACTGCGGATGATATGGCATCTCCATCTGGAGGTTCTGGCAACTGGTTCAACACATCCTGAAACAGTCAAATGTTGCATACACAGCCATTGTATTTACCTTATATCCAGTAATTTTATACATTGTTTGTCTAATGCAAAGCAATGTTATAGACAGAAGGGTTTACCTATAGACAGAAATGTATACTTGTAGAAATAGTCATTATCAGACAGAAGGCTTTACTTGTAGACAGAAATGTATACTTGTAGAAATAGTCATTATCAGACAGAAGGCTTTATTTGTAGACAGAAATGTATACTTGTAGAAATAGTCATTATCAGACAGAAGGCTTTACTTGTAGACAGAAATGTATACTTGTAGAAATAGTCATTATCAGACAGAAGGCTTTACTTGTAGACAGAAATGTATACTTGTAGAAATAGTCATTATCAGACAGAAGGCTTTACTTGTAGACAGAAATGTATACTTGTAGAAATAGTCATTATCAGACAGAAGGCTTTACTTGTAGACAGAAATGTATACTTGTAGAAATAGTCATTATCAGACAGAAGGCTTTACCTATAGACAGAAATGTTTATCTGTAGACAGAAGGCCTTACCTGTAGACAGAGGCTTTACCTGTAGACAGAAGGCTTACTTGTAGACAGAAGGTTTACCTGTAGACAGAAGGCCTTACCTGTAGATAGAAGGCCTTACCTGTAGACCTTACCTGTAGACAGAAGGCTTTACTTGTAGACAGAAGTGTATACTTGTAGATAAAAGTGTATTTCAGACAGAAAGGTCTACCTAAAGACAGAAGTGTTTACCTACAGAAAGAAGGCCAAATTTAACAGACATTTGGGACTACCTTAAGACTGAAATGTTTACCTGAAAACAAAAGGTTTTACCTGTAGACAGAAATGTTTATCAGACGGAAGTGTTTACCACAGACAGATGAATTTACCTGTGCCGGTACTTCTCTGAAGATATGAAGCATCCTGATTCGCAGAACAATCTGCTCGAGAGGCGCCCTTTGTATCTCTGTAATACAAACATCTGATATGTATATTTTCAGGTAAATATATTTCTAACTGAATAAACTTTCACAGTGCATGTATTGTCCAAGTAAAGACTCTTCAGAAGTGTTTTATAAATACAAGATTTATGATGTAAATTTTATGACAGCATTAACAATATGTATAAATATAGACCATATAATCAACTTATTATCTGAATAACAGTGCTCTTTGAAAACATGTGTCAGCTGCTAAAGCCTGACGCAAAAAGTGTGACAGACAGAAAGACAGAGAGATGGATGGACGGACGGACAGACAACAGAAAAGTGATCCCTATGTGTCACCTCTGCTTACAGCTGGTGACACAAATGTCCTTGACCTTTATATACTTAACCCCCTTTAGCAGTAGTCATGTAAGTTAACACTGAACTATGGTGCCCTTGACCTTTACACGCCCCATTTCAGTTACACCAAAGAACTGTTCAAAGCTTCACGAAGTAACATTTGCTACAGATGAGTCATTGCAAATAAAGGGATCAGGATATAACAAGACACACTGTGACATGCATGATTAAAGTTTTGCTCTCATTTCACATATTTATCAGAAAAAAAATTCCTAAAACAAAGCCACACTCACCTGGAACTGGTTGGTCTGACAGATGATGCTGATATCTGTGTGAAGTGAACAGGTGAAAACACACACCCGACTTTACACGCCCGGCCCTGCCTTTCCTTTGCTGGGCATTGGCCCGAGACACCCATACTGTGTCCAAGCTCTCCATACCCTTTGTGGGGTCATATCTACAATGGATATGATATTATGGGTTATCTACCTTGGTATAGACTGTGATCTAACTTGGTAGAATTTATCTACTTTGGTAGTAAAAATTGTCAATCTTTGTTAGAATTGTTCAGTTTTTTTATGCACATAAAAAGATAGCTTTGGTATGATCTTTTATGTGGTAGGAAATATTATCTATTTTGATAGGAAAAAAATAAATCTTGGCAGGAAAAATAATCCTTTTTGATAGGATAAATGATAAATCTTGAAAGGAACTTTTATCCATTTTGATAGGAACAAATATAAATCTTGGTAGAACAATAATCCATTTTGATAGGAACAAATATAAATCTTGATAGGAACAGTTATCCATTTTGATAGGAGGAAATATAAATCTAGGTAGGAACAATTATCCATTTCAATAGAAACAAATATAGTTTTTGATAGGAACAAGTATCCATTTTGATAGGAACAAATATAGATTTTGATAGGAACAATGATCCATTTTGATAGGAACAATTATCTTCTCATCTTTAAAACAGCAAAATACTCATCTTCCATGCCACTATTTTTACTTTTACCATTTTAATAAAAATTAACTATTTACTTAAACTAAATGAGTACAAAATGAAATTAAATTATCAAAAGAACCTTTTCTCCTTCATTTTCCCAGTATCAATCACAAAGCAGACATCATCAATAGTGATGGAGGTTTCAGCAATGTTGGTTGCTATGACAATTTTTGTGACACCATCTGGTGGCTTCCTATGGAAGAAATAACGACAAGTAATAAAATGGCAACCCTCCTTAATGTTTATGTATGTTTATTTAGAAGACTGCTAACCCTAAATCACTACTAGTCAAATGGTCTCAAAATAGACTTGGTCTCTCTTTACTGAGAGATACTATTCAACGATGGCTTTAAAACAGGGTTAACTGCACACTATGTTAAGGTAAAGTCCTTTGCAATGGTTCCGCTACGTCTTGGACCACTTAACCTCTACCAAGATAACCAAGGTACCCTAATGAAACATTAGGAAACTTTGTTTATCTTAGTAAAAGGCCATGAGGTCTGAAATGTAGCAGAACCCTTATAGGGACTTTACCTTAAGTCCTGGCCTCATGTTCTCCAAAATACTTTAGTACAATCTCATGCTGAAATTCGATTATTATACTCAAATCTCTTTTGAAGCTAGTGAGCATAGTTTAAGTCTTAGTATGAAAATCATACATAAGTACAATTTTTATTTTTGAGAACATGGGGCCTAATAAATTCTCTTACAAAAGATATGAACAACTTTCAAGTCAAAAAGGCAAACATCTATGCAAAGGTTACTAATGAATTATCTTTATACTTAAAAAAAAAAAAAAAAAAAAGAATTTGCTAGAAAATAACATCTCCACCTTTTTCAGTAAAACATTGCAGATTGCATCATAACCTGCATCAGTGTTAAAAGCAGGGTTACCTTTAACATTTTCATCTGTCCTAATGATATCCAGTGTTGCTTCTTTAAAATCAGGGGTAAAAGTCTAGATACTTAATTACAATAGTCCACATTATAAATGCGTAAAAATGCAACAAATGTAAAGTCAACTAATCAAAACTTTTTACCACTTCCTTTTGAATTTCCCATTATAATGGAGTGCATTATAGTGGATTTACTCTGTGTTTTTAAAAATGTTGCAATAATAAATAAAAAGCCAACTTACGAGAAAACTGCATGCTGGTCCTCAGAGGATAACGTTGAATGGAGTGGAATTATCTTAAAACTGCGGACAAAAACATGACAAAAATAATTCATCTATAAAGGCATTTCCTTAAATACTAACAAGAGGGCCAAGATGGCCCTAGATCGCTCACCTGAGAAAAGTATCATTCATTGCCTGTACAAAACAGATTGCTTAAGAATAAAGATGATGAGGTGAAACAATGTTCAGGAATTTTCTGACCCCATCCACAAAAGATATCATCATGACAAACATTCTGCCAAAGTTTGAGGATGATTGGACCAAAAATGTTGCCCTCAGAGTATAAACAAGATTTTTCTAAGATTTGACCTACTGACCTACTTTTCTGTCCAGCCCCACCCATTTTCAAACTGGTTCGAGATATCAGCATGACAAACAATCTGACCAAGTTTGAGGAAGATTGGATCAAAATTGTGGCCTCTAGTGTGTAAACATGATTTTTCTAAGATTTGACCTACTGACCTACTTTTTTATCCAACCTGACCCATTTTCGAAAGGGTTCAAGATATCATCAAGACAAACATTCTGACCAAGTTTGAGGAAGATTGGATCAAAATTGTGGCCTCTAGTGTGTAAACAAGATTGTTCTAAGATTTGACCTACTGACCTACTTTTTGATCCAACCTGACCCATTTTCGAAAGGGTTCAAGATATCATCAAGACAAACATTCTAACCAAGTTTGAGGAAGATTGGATCAAAATTGTGGCCTCTAGTGTGTAAACATGATTGTTCTAAGATTTGACCTACTGACCTACTTTTTGATCCAACCTGACCCATTTTCGTAAGGGTTCAAGGTATTATCAAGACAAACATTCTGACCAAGTTTGAGGAAGATTGGATCAAAATTGTGGCCTCTAGTGTGTAAACATCAAAATTGTTGACGGACGACACACGATGGACAATCAAGTATCCCAAAAGCTCACGCTGAGCTATGCTCAGGTGAGCTAATAATATATATATATATCTTATGATTTTCGATGAGATACTGAAATATATCGGTGCAAGATATAATTCATATCTGTCTGAAACTGAGTGAGATATAGAATTTTGGTTCCCGTTCTGTACATTGAAATATTAGCAAGGTAGCACGTAAAATGGATAAAGATTTCCATGACGCCACTGTTACGACATATAATTCGACATGATTTGGCACCATTTTTGGTAATGTCTGACTAGTTTAATGCAAAAACTATTGAAAACAATATAAGATAAAAAGAAAATTTGTTTTGAATAGACACATGACTTGAATTCCACCAATAATACTTAGCACTAAGTTATACTTAATGGTGAATTGAATTTTATTATTCTTGCTTCTCTGATAAAAATACCAAATATCATTTCTTAAATATTAAGGTAATAATTTATGTTAATTTTGTTATGTACCTAAATATTTTGAAGGGGAAAAAAGAAATTGTAGCATTATGTTCTACCAAATTTAAGAATTGGTGAATTTCAGAACTACTTATCAAGTTATGATTTTTCAAGTTTAAAGACTCCTGCAAATATTACCATTAAAAGCAAGACATCAAGTAGGGTCTAAGGTGCCCAAGTTTTACCTTTTTCTGTTCCTGTGCCCAAAGGTGGGACTAGAGAGTAGGAGATCATACAGCTGTTGGATCTCCGCAAACCCGGGCATGAACACCAGGATAGCACCACTATCTGGAAACTGGAGACACATCACACAGCCAATCATCATCGATGTCATCACCATCATCATCATTATTATCATCATAATAATCATTATTATTATCACCAGCTTATCATTATCATTATCACCAGCATCACAGTATCAATATCATAATTATCATTCTAATCATTATGATGTCTGGTAACTGCTACCAACATTTTACACTAAGTATTATACAGAGCAAATGGACATTGGTTGACAAGGGGGTCAGAAAATCAATAATTTCCTTATCATTTCATGATTAAATGTCAATCAATATTTTATCATTTCATGTTTAAATGTCAATCAATATTTTAAATAGTTCTTTTTTTTAAATTGTGCCACTTAGAGGAACAATATATGACAGACTTTGTCTTCTGTTGTATGCTTAATAGGTATTAGTATGTTTTAATTTTAAAGCAATGTTGAAAGTAATGATCTACTACACTAGTTGCCATAGTGATGACTTACCCCAAGGTCACTGTGGTCCCCAGTTACCATCCAGGACATGAGGTCAAGAATCAGGTCAAGGTTGATCTTAGTGTGATCCATCATGGACAGACTCTTCACAGTTGACTTGTGGTAGTCTGCAATATACAATCTCCATGGTAACAGACGTATGTATCTCTGAAATATTAACTGTTATTTATTTTGAAAGAAACACACCAAAACATAGGACATTTCATATTTCTTGAGCCTGAAGTCTAAAATGTAGACTAAAGAACAAGAGGGCCATGATGGCCCTGAATCGCTCACCTGAGTACCATTGCTTCAACTGATGTCAAGGTTTTTAAACAGACAAGGATTCTGATATAACTTAATCTAAAACATTTTACCCCTGACAATACTACACACCAAATATCTAAGCAATGGGCCATATGGTTTCAGAGAAGACTTGGACGCAGGGTCATTTATCACCGTAGGGCCAAGACTTTGAAAATCTTTGTAATGAACCATTAGATGCTACTACATACCAAAAATTTTAGCTCTAGGCCTTATTGATTCATAGAAGAAGATTTTTTAAGATTTTCCTATATAACTCTGTGTAAAACAAGTGACCCCTGGTGGGGGGTCATTTATCACCTAGGGCAGTTTGAAATCTTGTATGCCATAGATGCTACATACAAATATCTAAGCTCTAGGCCTTATGCATTCATGGAAGAAGATTTTTTAAGATTTTCCTATATAACTCTGTGTAAAACAAGTGACCCCCTGGTGCGGGGTCACTTATCACCATAGGGCTATGTTTTGTACAATCTTGGTAGTGGCCCATAAGATGATGCTACATACCAAATATCTAAGCTCTAGGCCTTATGGATTCATAGAAGAAGATTTTTTAAGATTTTCCTATATAACTCTATGTAAAACAAGTGACCCCTGGTGCGGGGTCATTTATCACCATAGGGCTATGATTTGTACAATCTTGGTAGTGGCCCATAAGATGATGCTTCATACCAAATATCTAAGCTCTAGGCCTTATGCATTCATAGAAGAAGATTTTTTAAGATTTTCCTATATAACTCTATGTAAAACAAGTGACCCCTGGTGCGGGGTCATTTATCACCATAGGGCTATGATTTGTACAATCTTGGTAGTGGCCCAAAAGATGATGCTACATACCAAATATCTAAGCTCTAGGCCTTATGATTTCATAGAAGAAGATTTTTTAAGATTTTTCTATATAACTCTTTGTAAAACAAGTGACCCCTGGTGCGGGGTCATTTATCACCATAGGGCTATGATTTGTACAATCTTGGTAGTGGCCCATAAGATGATGCTACATACCAAAAATCAAAAGGCTAGGCCTTGTGGTTTCGGAGAAGAAGATTTTTTCAAGTTTTTCCTTTATTAGCCTATGTGAAATCAAGTGACCCCTGGGGTGGGGCCAATTTTGACCCCAGGGTCATAATTTGTACAATCCTGGTAGAGAGTCATAAGATCATGCTACATACCAACAAGAGGGCCATGATGGCCCTGAATCGCTCACCTGAGTACCATTGCTTCAACTGATATCAAGGTTTTTAAACAGACAAGGATTCTGATATAACTTAATCTAAAACATTTTACCCCTGACAATACTACACACCAAATATCTAAGCAATGGGCCATATGGTTTCAGAGAAGACTTGGGCGCAGGGTCATTTATCACCGTAGGGCCAAGACTTTGAAAATCTTTGTAATGAACCATTAGATGCTACTACATACCAAAAATCTTAGCTCTAGGCCTTATTGATTCATAGAAGAAGATTTTTTAAGATTTTCCTATTTAACTCTATGTAAAACAAGTGACCCCTGGTGTGGGGTCATTTATCACCATTGGGCTATGATTTGTACAATCTTGGTAGTGGCCCATAAGATGATGCTACATACCAAATATCTAAGCTCTAGGCCTTATTGATTCATAGAAGAAGATTTTTTAAGATTTTCCTATTTAACTCTATGTAAAACAAGTGACCCCTGGTGTGGGGTCATTTATCACCATAGGGCTATGATTTGTACAATCTTGGTAGTGGCCCATAAGATGATGCTTCATACCAAATATCTAAGCTCTAGGCCTTATGCATTCATGGAAGAAGATTTTTTAAGATTTTCCTATATAACTCTATGTAAAACAAGTGACCCCTGGTGCGGGGTCATTTATCACCATAGGGCTATGATTTGTACAATCTTGGTAGTGGCCCATAAGATGATGCTTAATACCAAATATCTAAGCTCTAGGCCTTATGCATTCATGGAAGAAGATTTTTTAAGATTTTCCTATATAACTCTATGTAAAACAAGTGACCCCTGGTGGGGGTCATTTATCACCATAGGGCTATGATTTGTACAATCTTGGTAGTGGCCCATAAGATGATGCTAATACCAAAAATCAAAAGCTAGGCCTTTGGTTTCGGAAGAAGATTTTTTAATTTTTTCCTATATTAGCCTATGTGAAATCAAGTGACCCCTGGGGCGGGGCCAATTTTGACCCCAGGGTCATAATTTGTACAATCCTGGTAGAGAGTCATAAGATCATGCTACATACCAAAAATCAAAAGGCTAGGCCTTGTGGTTTCAGAGAAGAAGATTTTTTAAATTTTCATTTTTAAAATCTATTTTTAGCTCCTGTGACCTAATTATGCGATGGACCAGAACCATTTATACAACTTTAGTAGAGCTTCATCCAAGGAACATTCCTGCAAAATATTTTTCAAATTGGCCAAGCCGTTTAGGAGGAGATGTTGTTTGAAGCAATTGTTGACGCCGGACGCACGCACGCATGCACGGACGCACGGACGACGGACGACGGACGCCGGACAAAAGGCGATCAGAAAAGCTCACCTTGAGCACGTTGTGCTCATGTGAGCTAAAAATCAAAAGGCTAGGCCTTGTGGTTTCAGAGAAGAAGATTTTTTAAATTTTCATTTTTAAAATCTATTTTTAGCTCCTGTGACCTAATTATGCGATGGACCAGAACCATTTATACAACTTTAGTAGAGCTTCATCCAAGGAACATTCCTGCAAAATATTTTTCAAATTGGCCAAGCCGTTTAGGAGGAGATGTTGTTTGAAGCAATTGTTGACGCCGGACGCACGCACGCACGGACAATGGACGACGGACGCCGGACAAAGGGCGATCAGAAAAGCTCACCTTGAGCACGTTGTGCTCATGTGAGCTAAAAATGATGAATAAGGGCCCTGTTGCATCCTAATGAAGTCCAGTTCATATTCTAGGTTCCATTATCTACTGTCCCCTTATCCTGCTCTCTACTCAAGTCATTAAAAATTCCAGGACATATACCGCATGTGTCATACACATGACTGACAAACACAGTGCATCATATACAATACACACTGGTGCCATTAACAGTACACATGAGAGTCAAGGGGCCTCTGTGGCCGAGAGGGTAAAGTCGCTGACTTTAACACTCACTCAGCCCCTCACCGCGTGGGTTCGAATCCCGGCAGGGTCATTCGGATTTTCATGTGAGGAAGCCTTCTAGCTGGCTTGCGGTAGGTCGGTGGTTCTACCCGGTCTTCCTCCACTTGTAATTAGCTGGACGTCGCTATATGACTGAAATACTGTCGAAGTGACAGTAAACTCAAATAGTCAAGTCAAGTCATGAGAGTCATACACAGTTCACATACGTGTAATTAATAGTACACGTGTCACACACATGACTGTCACACACAGTGACTTATACACAATACACAAAAGTGTCATTAACAATACACATAAGAATCATACATCCTACATACCCGAGTATCGGAGGAACAGTTGTTTGACCGAAAGGTTCTGATCCTGGACCCGGTCACTGGCCTTGTGTGAGGAACCAGCACCTTCATCTATCCCATAATCCTCTGCTTGCATCCCACGAGTCACTGCATTCATATGCTTCAAGGGACGGGCATATGGGGATGTCTCCTCCATCACAAACCTGTACACAGGTGCAGTAGTTAGAACCAAATGTGCAGTTCCCAGAGAGACAAATCAAAATATTTATTTCTTTGCCTGATGGCTAAACAATAAATATTGTTAAAGTATTGTTAAGTAATTATGCCCAAAAAATACAGTTCCGTTTCTGGTCTCCCAACCGAGCCTTTTTTTCACAGCTGACCTGGAAGTCTGGTCTCCAAACCTACCTACCATCATTTTTTCTGAGTGGAGACCAGAAATGGAACATAATGTATATAATCTTAGAGCATCTAACCTGATAATGTAAGTATTTGAAATATGGCAATTAATTTACACTACTGATCAGTACTGGTAATATTTACAAGGTATGAAGAGGACACACCTGACCTACACAACTAACTAGCTATCTAAACTAACTAATTGTCGGTTCGGACCCCATTGGAGGCAAGAATTCTTCATGACCTTTCAAGGCCCAAAGTACTGGTCCAACCCAGGAACCGTCAAGAGGGACTAGCCTAAGTTATAAGAGCTTGTTTCCTAATCGACGTAAAATAAATAAGTTTAACTATGGCTGACTTTTTCAAAGTAAACATCTTAATTATACATTACCTTGTAAATTCAATAGCATCCTCAAGGAAATACTGGTCAACTGGAAATGTTCTCCCTAAATTTAAAATAAAGTCCAGGTTTTAGTGTGGATTAAAATCACATGACAAAAACAGCGATGTACCTTATGTTTGGTTTGGATATTGATATCAGTGAAAATGTAATTTAATTGTTTGACATTAATCTAAATACATTTTATCGGTACTATGTAAAATGCAATGATGATTAGTATCACATTGTTTGAAAATAATGTCTTAAAATAACTTTTTATTGTTGAAACAAAGGCAAATAAATTTCAAAATCTGTAATGAGTGTATATCATCACCTGTTATTAGGTGACCAGATGGCATAGAACTAACAAATTTTGCTTTTAATAAATGCAATGAGGCCATCCAGACACCTGAGATTCTTCCCACGATCCCGATCATGTGTCCTCTATCTAGAAAACATTTGGTCTAAACAGCTATTTTATCTTTTGACAGGCTGTTAAGAGAGCTCTGACCCTAATATTATATTTTCTCACCAGGAATGTCTACCACAGCACATCCACCAAAGTATTCCGAGAAGAGCGAGGCGTTCAGCGTGGCACTCATCAGGATGATCTTCAGATCGGGTCGTCGCTCCAGCATGTCCCGCAAGTACATTAGTAGGAAATCACTGTCAAGAAAAACATAGAAATTTTGATACCCATCACTACATGAATATTCATGAACATGTTTATGACTTCATGAATATTTATCTGTGTTTTCTCTGTATGCCATTGCATCAAAAAATAACAAACACAAGGAAAAGTATTCAGGTGTGTTAAATTTCAGCAGAAAATTAAAATTAAAAAAAAAAGAAAAATAGGCATATTTCTGAATAAATGGATAGATTTAACTTACCATTCTGAATAAAAATTAGTTTATTTTTACCACAAACAAGAATATAACAATAGTCAAAATGGCAAAGTTTGTGGGTAACTTTTAATTTTAATCAGATTAAAACCTATCACCACTTGCATCTATCCACTGCTAAGATACCCTTTCTCAGTCAATATCTTCAAAAGAAACGAAACCTAAAAAAACTAACAGGGATCTCTGACAGTTTACATGTATTTCCAAGGGAAACCATTCACACTAAATAAACACATGCTTGTATCACACTCCTCTTCCCTTTATAAATCATCATATGATCACCATAAGATCAACAGTACCTCTCCTCAGACCTCTCGTGGACTTCATCTATAATAAGATGGGTAACTCCATCAAGAGTTGTGTCCCCTTCCAGTCTCCGCAACACTATACCCGTGGTACAGAACAGCAGGCGGGTGGAGGGTGACTTGGGGAGGAAAAGGATAAAGCTATTAGGAGGTGAAACTTCCTTGCTATATTATTCCCAAGGATATTTCTAATTTGGAAAATATTTTATATACATTTGTACATATGATAATAATTTATTATGATTATTTAACAAATAAAATGCAGTGTTTTTGTGAAATGTTCATAATAAAACAGATTATGAATTCTAATAAGAACAACAGTGTTCTCTGGAACACATGTGTCACCTGCTGAAGCATGATGGAAAAAGTTCGACAGACAGACAGACGGACAACGGAAAAGTGATCCCTATGTGTCACCTCTGCTTACCGCAGGTGACACAAAAATTAGATATTTATTTAACTTCAGTTTGACTGATTTTACTATTGCAATAAACAATATACATAAATAATAATAATCAATATTCTGTATAAATATATACTCAAACTTATATAAGATACCATGCAAAACTTACTGAAATCACCTTAACCCTTTCCCTCATAGAGGAAACCATGAAAAGACCTATGCGAACAGCATAAAACCAGATCAGCCTGCGAGTAACTCGCAGGCTGATCAGGTTTTATGCTGTTCGCTGCTCCTCAGTGGTCTGGAAATGAGGATTTTGTAATTAAATTTGGTAAGGTTTAACTGTGGTTTTCTGCAGATCAGGCTTTATGTGGTACCTATTGAGTGCGTCAAAATTAGTCTATATGAGGGAAAGGGTTAACAGAAACATAGTCTTAAACCAAGAGTATTTCTTAAGTCTAGAAGATGACAGCTTGCTGGTGTTTATAAATGAAAGATCACTTGTAATGAAAAAAAGGCAAATATTCAGGGATCATATACATCTAAAAGACTTTAGGTCTGCCTAATTGTTTGTGATTTTAGCATTTGTAGGTTAAATACTTAACCCTTTACTTCATACAGACTCATTCTGACGCATTTGCAAGCAGAGCAGACCTAGATCAGACAGATCCTATAGGAGCTGTTTGATCTGGGTCTCCTCTGTTTGCTTATACAATATTGTAGCTCAGATTCTACAGTCTACAGAGCAAAGAGAAAACCACTGTTTCATATACCATTCCAAGTTCAGTGAATTAATATTCATGAAGTCATAAATTTGTACATGAATATTCATGAAGTAAAGGGTTAATAAGTCATGTTCTTTATCTTTATACTAAATCTGACACTTACCGTCATTTTCTCCAGCCTGATCTGGTATCCGACAACCTTGCCCAGTGTTTCAGCTCGTTCCTCACTCACTCTCTCAGCCACGGCTATGGCTGAGATTCTGCGTGGCTGGGTACACAAAATGTTACACAGGTTGGGATCTCCAGAGGTCAGGTAGAGGTCAAGGATGAACTGTGGAACTTGGGTGGTTTTACCGCACCTATAAATATAGTAAAATACATGTGTTTTTTTTTTTTCAATTAGAAATTTGTTGAAATAACCAAATTTCCAGAATTACCAATGAAAAAATACAATCTAAGTAATGTCATATTTGCACATGAAATAAATGATTAAAGGAAATATATTTCACAGAGAAAATTTAAAAATGGTGGGTAACAAAATTCAATCAAATTTTGGAAAACTTAATAAATTCTCTAAGTTTTACTATACATTACTTAAGTCCCATTAAAAAACAAGTACTACTGTGAAAATATTATATGACCCTTACATTTCATTTCATTTCAAATATTTTTTTCAATTGAGTAGCTCCCAGATTCTAAAACCTAGTAGATAAAGCTGCATATATTGTCATAATTGTATATGAGACAATGAATTATAATATGCTGGGTATACAATTTAATAAATAAGAGTGTTCTATGGAAAATGTGTCACCTGTTGAAGCATGATGGAAAAAGAGTGACGGATAGACAGATGACGGAAAAGTGATCCCTATGTGTCACCTCTGCTTACAGCTGGTGACACAAAAATGACATTGTTATATTTAATAAATTACTCAAGATATTTTTTTAATATTTAATTTGTATTAAAAGTAAAGTTTTATATTTAATTCGCCAATAAATCCTATCGGCTCCTTTGTGTTTGATTGGATTTTTTTTTTCAAGACAATGAGCAGACAAGACCTATTAGAAAAAGTTCTGGTGATCATTAAATAGATTTGAAGTAACTTAAATACAGTCTACAGTTACCATGAAAAATCTTAATAATTATAGACAAAAAGAAGACAGGCAAACTGACAGATTTAAGTAATATGATGTAGATAACAAGAGCACCGCATGCCGATGCCAACACAAAATAAATTAGGTGAAAATCTACTTAAGAGTTATGATGAGAATGTAGCCCTGGTGATAGTTAACAAGTATGTGCAGTTTGATGACAGAAGCTTTTATAGTTTAGTAATTATAGCCAAGGTTTAAGTTTTTCACAATGATGACACCATTGATTAAAACAACAACACCAGGGTCAAATTCCACAAATAATTCTTAGCGCTAAGTAAAACTTACATACATAAAGGCGAATTTCATTAATCTTGTTTCTCTAATAAAAATTCCCAAATATTTCATTTCTTAGCAATTGTTAGTTATTTCTTTAGAGTAATAATTCATTTCAGCTTAGTCATATACTTGAATAGTTCATAAAATAGTAATGGTGGAATGTGTATCTACCTAGTTTAAGAATTAAAGTATTACTTAGCGCTAAGTATTGTTGGTGGAATTCAAGCCTGAGCAATGACCACTTTTTTTTTCTTTGAAAAACAGACAAGCTAACTAGGAGAGACAGAGGGATGTAGATACACAAATAGTACCTACCCAGTCATGCCACTGATGACGATCACCTGGTTTAGCTCTATAGTTCTCAATATATCATCCTGTTTCTCCCAGGCTGGCAGGTTTTGTCTGACACCCTGCATACTGCGGTATTTGGAGGATGTCTAGGAAAGGAAAACAACAAATGAACTTTAAATCATGTTTGACAATGTCCTTTGATTTTTTTTGTTTTGCATAATATCAAATGTGTTTCTGTAGTTTCTTACATGTTCTGAATCCCTCGAGATTCAATATGATAGATCCGTGATTTCATTTTGGGGTGGATATAAAAGAATATTTCCTCAGCAGGGTTCAGTCTCTCTACCTTCCGGTCAATGAACACCACCACCGGACCATATTAGCCTTGAAATGTTTACTTTCAGATTGACACCATCTTTCATAACTTAAATCCTATATGATGACCCACAGCTTTAGAAGGAGTCAGAAATTGAAATAACCCAACAGCATTCTCATTAAAAGCATTTGTATGATAAGATAAATTGCAGATAAAAATAGCATAAAGAATTGTCTAAACTGAATCTTCCCAGGGAAAAAAACTCAACAAAGTAAGCTAGATTCTATACCTTCTTTCTTTTAAATTCGTCAATCAATCTTCGGTTTGTCCTCAGGACTTCAGCAGGTCTCATTTTCTTCTCTCCATCTTTACTGGACATCCTCTTCACTTCTACTTTCTCCTCAGAGTCTCTCTCTGCTTTGGACTCATTCATTGTCATTGCACCTACTGCAGTCTGCAGACTTTCTTCATTATCACTATCACAACCAGGGGAGGACAACTCAAACTCATTTCTATTCACAGGAAGAGTTCTCTTCCATGATTGTGTATTTGGAGAACAACTAAACTCATGGGGAGGTTCTTTCACCACTTCTTCAAGAAAAGACTCATCATCTAACATACTAACCACAGTAAATATTGAAGGTTCATTGTCCTCAGCCATTTTCTTGGCTTCTGAGATCAAATGTTTAGATATATTCAAACAGACATGCTTCTCCATCCATGCAGTGGTGGAAGAAAATGCAATATGAGGGGCATCAAAGGGATACCTGTTTCCCTGGGGGAATCTTATTTCAATTTCATATTCAGAACTGGACTGTGAGACTTCAGCATCAGCGTCTGGACCCCCTTTCTTTGGCATAGCATGTCTCATTCTGCATCTTCTTCCAAACTTACAGAAACCTTTCTGATAAAACCGGCAAACATTCTTCTCGCTCTCATCGTCACCTGATATTTTCTGATCTCTCTTTGGACGTGTAATCTCATCGAGGTGAGGCAAAGAAGGTTTCAATATCCACACTTGATTGTGGATCCTCTCACAAAACTTCTCCTCATAGATGGATTCCAAAGCCAACATTTCATCATTCCTCATTTCAACAATATCTTCATCAGCAGCAGCGTCAGTGCCAGAGTCCTCTGACACTTTGAGGTCGAAACATGCAGACAGAAGATATTCCAGGGACAGACCAAGGTCACCATCGCAAATCTGAAGGGCTTCTTTGCATCTTGCCTTATGAAAACCATACCTGTATATGTAAAAGAAGAAAATGACTATTCTTCATAATGGTTTAAATTAATGTGAAATGATCACGATTTTATGAAAATCTTTCAGGTTTATTTAAAATAACTGATATTTTAATTTTATAGTGTTACATCTGTTACAGTACTAAACCCCTTACAAAATGTATATTCAAATTTATTAAAACAGTTTAACTTTCTTTGTTTCTAGTATCTTCTTTCCTATTCTTCAATGAAATGTACTTTAAAACAAGAGCTGTCAGAGGACAGCACGCTCGACTATTCAAAATGCTTGTTGGTAAATCAAATGAAATATATTTCAATTCTTGCCCTTCACATACCCTGTACATAATAATAGTAAAAAATGATATACCTTGATAGTCTGATACCCCTTAATATTGTTATGATGTTTAAATTCTACAAGCAATTTCTGAGATATAAGCAGGATAGTAGCTTGAATGCAAAAATTTAACCAAAATTCTCAGTTAAAAGGGGGTCATAATTTTTAATATATTCCATCAAGTGTTATCTTCCTTTTTAGCATGATACCCCTAAACATATTAAAGATGTTTCAAATCAATCCCATGCCTGGACTCTGAGATAAAAGCATGAAAGTACCTTGCATGCAAAACTTTAACCAAAATTTCTAAATTAAAAAAGGGGCCATAACTTGTAATATATTCCATCAAAAGTTATCTACTTTGATAGTATGATACTCCTAAACATATATAAGATGTTTAAAATCATTCCCATGCCTGGATACTGAGATATTAGCATGAAAGTAACTTGCATGTAAAACTTTAACCAAAAATTTCTAAGTTAAAAAGGGCAATAATTTGTAACATATTCTATCAAGAGTTATCTACCATGAAAGTATGATACCCCTAAACATATTAAAGATGTTTCAAATCAATTGCATGCCTGGATACTGAGATATTAGCATGAAAGTAACTTGCATGCAAAACTTTAACCAAAATTTCTAAGTTAAAAAGGGGCCATAATTTGTAACATATTCTATCAAGAGTTATCTACCATGAAAGTATGATACCCCTAAACATATTAAAGATGTTTCAAATCAATCGCATGCCTGGATACTGAGATATAAGCATGAAAGTATCTTGCATGCAAAACTTTAACCAAAATTTCTAAGTTAAAAAGGGGCCATAATTTGTAATATATTCCATCAAGAGTTATCTACTTTGGTTGTCTGATGCCCCAAAACATATTCATAAACTTTCAAGTCAATACCATGAATGGTTATTGAGATACAAACTAGATAGTAGCTTGCACGCAAAACTTTAACCAAATTTTTTATTGCATGCAAAACTTTAACCAAAATTTCTAAGTTAAAAAGGGGCCATAATTCATATTAAATTCAGTCAAGAGTTATCTACCTTGGTTGTCTGATGCCCCTGAACATATTCATAAACTTTCAAGTCAATACCATAAATGGTTATTGAGATATAAGGTTGATAGTAACTTGCGTGCAAAACTTTAACCAAGAGCTGCAACACCAACGCTGACGCCGACGCCAGGGCGACTACAATAGCTCTCATATTCTTTGAATAGTCGAGCTAAAAACAAGTTAAAGAAGTACAGTTATTGTAAATTAACTGATATATACATGTATCATCATTTATGTTATTTGTTTTTATTTGAAGATTCATAACATGATTCTGTAGGAGCAAAATTTTACATTTCAATGAGAAGTGTTCATACCAAAAGGCTTAAAATGAGCCAAATTTGAAGAAAAAAAAGAATCACTTTGAAAACAATAGCTGTCAGAGAACAGCACGATCGACTGTTAGGAAAGTGAAATCTATTTCAATTCTTGCCCTTCACATACCATATATATAAAAAGACAAAAATGATTTAACTTGATAGTCTGATTCTCCTGAATATGTTTATGAAGACTAAAATCAGTCCCATGCCTAGTTACTGAGACATAAGCATAATAACACTGTGCATGCAAAACTTTAACCCAAATATCCAAAGGGCCATAATTTGTAATAAATTCAGTCAATGAGTCATCTCCTTGGTTTTCTGATACCCCTGAACACACTCATAAACTTTCAAGTCAATACCATAAACAATTTCTGAGATATAAGCTGGAGAGTAGCCTGCATGCAAAACTTCAACCAAATTTTCTATTGCATGCAAAACTGTAACCAAATTTTCTAGGTTAAAAAGTGGCCGTAACCTGCCAAAAACTGTCAAAAACTATCTGTCTTTAGTAAGATACTGCTGAACATATTAATGATGTTTCAAATTAATCCCATGACTGGATACTGAGATATAAGCATGAAAGTACCTTGCATACAAAACCTCAACCAAAACTTTTAAGTTAAAAAAGGGCCATAATTTGTATTAAATTCAGTCAAGAGTTATCTACATTAGTTGTCTGATGCCCCTGAACATATTAACAAAACTTGATAGTAACTTGCATGCAAAACTTTAACCAAAAGCTGCAACGCCAACACAAGGATGACTACAATAGCTCTCATATTCTTCGAAAAGTCAAGCTAAAAATTGCACCTTTGACACATGTAACATGAACCCTGCCAATTTTTGACTTGTAATTGTAATCACCTTGCTAGTTTGTTGATGGCCAATATGCTAACCATAACCTCCTCACTTTCAGAGTCATCATCAGGCATATATAAAGCATTGGCCGACGCATCTTCAATCTTCATCTGTGTGTTTGCCATCCAGTACTGATTCTCTGCTCTGTGATCTAACTCATCGTATTCCTCTCTCCTGCAAATATGTGGTCACCCATTGCAATATCTTCTAGCTCAGTCAAACATCATGTTTTTAAATGTGGACTGATGTGGTACCAATGAGGAAGGTTGGTTAGTTTGTTTGTTAGGTTTTACGTATCACTGACAGTATTTCAGTCATTTGGAGACAATGTCTTCTTGAGACAGATATAGTACTGCCACACTGCAGTATCACACTGTGGACATGCGGAATGATACCACACCCAGTCACATTATTCTGACATCGGGCCAACAAGACCTGCAGCTGCCCTTACATGCTGAGAGCCAAGCAAGGGAGCTATAACAGTACCATTTTTTATGACATTTGTATGTCGCTGCCAGGGATCAAGCCCACGACCACCCGCTCCTGAGGCAGATGTTTCTTACCACTGGGCCAACCAGACCTGCAACTGCCCTTATATTATGATAATAATACATTTATTTTCATTATAATATCATTACAATGATTGTAATACTAATAATAATGAAATAATAATAATAATAATAAAAAAATATACTCTTTCAGTTCCATGTCAGAACCATGTAGATCTCTCAGCATATCCTTCACAAGTTCTTGGTTCTCTGCACTCATATGTAAATGTTGCATGGTAACTTTAACTGGGTTACCCCTGAAAATGTATAAATCACACAATCAATGTGACAGATAACTGAAGCTATCATTCAGAATAAGAATTTCTTATTCAAAATCTATTGAACAAGTTAAAATCAGAATACCGGTATCACAGGCCTTATAAGTAGGATCTTATGAAAATTAGAGTGGGGTCTAATTAAAAATATTTGTATTAACTTTAAAGTGATCACTTTAGCCAGCACTACACATCCAGCTCTTACTAAGAATCACAATTAACTTTTTTTCCTATATGTTGCTTGGGAACCAAGTCCTAAGATCTTAAATCAACCCCTCTCTGTGGTTCGGGGTTTAACAAATAACAGGAATGCCATGGTGTCAAGGAATTCATGAAAAATTTAGGCTCCAAACATGGTACAGACCCGCCAAGGACAGCTTTAATTACCTCCTGTAACCAGATCCTCTACCACCGGCTGATGAACCTCGGGAGGCTGGTCTCTGCTGTGGAAAATCACTGCCACTGGCAGGTCGATGAAAACTGCTATTTCCAGCAGGCCCACTACTGCCATATGTGAGATTTAATCCCTGCTGTATCTCATAATCATCATCTTCTTCATCATAAATGTTATAGTCATCATCATCTATAACACTAGCTCCACCTTTACGGCCACCGTGGCCTTGCAGGTGACCCCCGCCTCTGGGTTGCTGGACAGGCTGACCACGGCCCGAACCCCTGCCCCGGCTAGTACCAGCACCTCTCCGATTCTGCCGCCCGCCTCCTCTATTTGGTCGTCCGCCACCTCGGCGTTTTACTGTTTTCTTTTCCATCTTAGCATAAGGACATTATCAGATATTCATTTATTTAAAAAATTCGGACAAATATGGCATATTAAGAAATAATCATGCTGTCAATTTTTTCATACTATGACACCGGTTCAATGGAGAAAGTCTCCTTTATGAAGAGTTTTCAAACAAATCAGGTTTAAAATTCGGCTACTCGCGGTTCTCAGGTCTTCATCTTATTCAAGCTAAATATGATTGACTAAACCTCAATCTGCAAACTACAAGATAATTTGGTACACACGAACCAGACTTAAAGCAAAAGCTTTTCAATTAGGGTAGACATTTTATCTCCTACAACCGGTAACCAGTGAAAACGGTACAAGCAAAAAAGTAATAAATAAATAAATAAACGGACCCAAATTTAAACGGAGCCAATTTGGACCCAACGGTTCTAAGAAATAGTCAAAACGACCCAATCAGTTACTGCACAAAATATTCAAAACGGTCCAATATGATTAATACGGCACCAGAATGATTCAAACGGCCCTATTAAAAATTATTGGATTATTCAATTATGATATCCATTGTTTTGAGATTAGATTATCTAAGTCGTATGAATTGTTCAATACAAACATATACATGTAATTTAAAACACATTTTACACTATAATATGTAAAAGGCAAATTTTCAAAGCGAGCGTAGGGTTTAGCCTCTAGAAGTCTCTTTTAATAGTGCTAATGGCCAAACTGGACAATCCAAGAATATCCAGTTCTCACCACCATAGGAAAACGAGACCACAAACCTCACCTTAAGATTAAATATATTCCCTACTGCATCAGAACATTCCCTTCAAGTGTCATAAGTTATCACTGGTAATGAAAACAAATTTTAAAAAATAACTGTCCAAAACCAACAACAGTCAAAATTTATTTCCAAAATGGCATCTTCAGTTATCGTTAGTAAACTCAAAATGAGTCAGTCTGTCACGTGTATTTTTTTTTTTTTTTTTTTTTTTTTTTAAGGAGAGATTAATTATGTCATAGTATACCTTAGAGTTATGGCTTTGATGAGAATAGCCCTTGTGATAGTGAATAAGTATATGAAGTTTGATGACAGACGGTTTAAAAGTTATAGCCAAGGCTAAATTTATGTCACGACGATGACGACACCAGAGTGATGACAATACCTCGACTTTTTTTTTCTTTGAATAAAAATAAATAAATAAATAAAGACGAGCATAAAACGGAAGGGGTATTTTGTTTAAAATGTGCTTGAATTTGTATTTTAAGCATACAATACATAACCCAGTCTATAAAAAGGTTAATGAGAAAAAGAGATAAAATTTATTTCAGACTCAAGAAGGAAGGGAACAATAAGACGAGGGCGGCTTTTCTAAAAATGAAAAATCACATAAAAAAACAAATTAAACTGTCTTATAATAAATACATTGAATATATTTTAGGCCTGGAAGACAACATAGACGACAAAGAAAAGAACAGCTTTAATTCAAAAAAACTTTTCAGCCTTATCAAAAACGCCAAGCAGGATGCAACAGGCATTCCCCCACTATTTGACAAAATTTCAGGTTCCATCAAATCAGACAACAGTGAAAAAGCAGATATTTTGAACAGACAGTTTCAGTCAGTATTCACTCAGATGACACCTATCTCACTTGCTCAATCTTGCTTCGCAGCTATTCGAAATATTAATACACAAGATTTTTCTTTTTACAGGAAGTACCCAATCATGCCTGAAATTACCATAAACATCAGTGGAGTGGAAAAACTTATATCAAATTTAAGACCAGATAAAGCTGCTGGACCAGACAACATCAAACCATTAATTTTAAAAAATCTTTGTCAACAAATCTCACCAATCTTGCTAATACTATTCCAAAAGTCTCTTGATACAGGTACCCTCCCCAAGGTATGGACATCTGCAAACGTGACCCCTCTATTCAAGAAAGGAAACAAAGAAGATCCAGCAAATTATAGACCAATATCTTTAACATGTATTCTTTGTAAGGTGCTTGAACATATTGTAGCTTCAAATTTAACAAAGCACTTCAATAAGCATAATATACTTTTATGACTTACAGCATGGTTTCAGAGAAAAACGTTCCTGTGAAACACAACTCCTGCAACTTACTGACCAACTAGCGAGAAATCTTGTTAATGGACAACAGACTGATTTAGTTCTTTTAGATTTTAGTAAAGCTTTTGACAAGGTCAGCCACTTAAAGTTATTGTACAAATTACAGGAACATGGAGTCAATAATTCAACCCTGTTGTGGATAAAATCTTTTCTCATAGGCAGAACACAAAAAGTCGTTTTGGAGGGAGGATGCTCATCAGAAGTCCCAGTAACATCAGGAGTACCTCAGGGATCTGTACTTGGCCCACTTCTCTTTCTGTTATATATAAATGATCTTCCAGATACCATAACTTCTCAAGTTCGTTTATTTGCAGATGACACTGCCGTTTACCTAGCTATAAACAACAAGCAGGACTGTATTACACTTCAGAAAGACCTCGACAAGCTGGTGCAGTGGGAAAAGAAATGGGAAATGGAATTTAATCCCAGTAAATGCATTGTTTTAAATATTACTAAAAAGAAGAAAGCACTTTCCTTTGATTACAGATTACATGGACAAGCTTTAGAAACAGTGGATAATGCCAAATACTTAGGAGTTACAATATCAAAAGATCTCTCTTGGAATAAACATATTGACAACATTACTTCTTCTGCTAATAAAACTCTTGGTTTCCTCCACAGAAACATCCAGACAAAGAATAAGGAAGTTAGAGAAGCAGCTTACAAAACATTGGTTAGACCTCAAGTAGAATATGCCTCTACAGTCTGGAGTCCTCATACACAGACATATATAGATAAAATAGAAAAAGTACAACGCAGAGCAGTCCGATGGGTTAATAATAACTATTCTTATTACGACAGTGTCACCAGCATGCAGAAGGAACTTGACTGGCAAACCCTTCAGTACAGACGTGATGTCACCAGACTTCTTATGTTTTACAAAATAGTAAATAACCTTGTTGCTGTCCCATTACCTGCATATCTTGAAAGACCAGCGAGGATATCCCGCCACTTACACTCTTTATCTTACAGGCAAATTCATACTCCAGCTAGCTACTTTAAATATTCCTTTTTTCCTTATACAGTGATACTTTGGAACAGCTTACCAGAAAATATAGTCTCACAAAATGATCTTTTAGCATTTAAACAAAAGCTCCTCTCGTTTCAGATAGTAGACCGTCCCTGAATCAACAAAAAGATGTTTTTACCAGATCTTAAACCTAACATATTCACCTTTTTTTTTCAGAAAATTTTCTCACCCTAACAAAATTTTTATTTTAACAGTTTTATCCTTGCACAGACGCGCACCTGCCAGTAATACCCGAAAGGGGAGTTTGTGCAGTATATATAGATAGATAGATAATATTATTTATTTTTCAGATCGCCCACCACTTTTACACTCTTTTTTTCCACAACTTCTAACTACTTACTTAGTTGTCAATGTATACTGTTGAGTATAGCGCAGTTGCCTTGATTTTTGTAACATTTTAATTTGTCGTTACATTTTAATTTGTTTGATAGTAACACACAGTTTAATTCATACAACAGTGCCTGGCGTAAGTGGCAATACGTACGTAAATACGTTTGTGTAGCAAATATATATGTAAAGGTTTTTTGTTGTTGTTGTTGTTGTTGTTGTTGTTGTTGTTGTTTTAATCATCTGACAGTGATGTGCATCATCCTAGTGTACACCACAGGGACTCGAAGTTGCATGGGGCGAATCATTTCGTACTTAGCCCCATGCAACTTCGAGCCCCTGTGGTGTACACCTATGTGTAGAATATGTAGAGTTTTGGTTATTTGTAATAGTTGACCTAGTTTTATAAAATGAAACTGATATCGGTTATCTGTCCTCCCCGACATATAGCAGCACACGAGTCCCTTTGACATAGATGTTCACTGTGCAAAATGACTGGTATAACGAAAGAGCCTTATGGAAAAACAAAAGATGGCAGAGAAGTATTCATGTAAGTGTAATGCATCTCTCTCTCTCTCTCTCTCTCTCTCTCTCTCTCTCATGGTATACTCAGCAAAACTAGAAACGTCCCTGTTTTATAGCCGGTGAAGCTTTGTCTGTGTAGTTGCTACTAGCGCTCGGCGCGACATGATATTTTTTTGTACTGCGTGGTAGGGGATATCGTCAAATCGAAAGTAGAGCGATATCACAAATTATGGGTACACATATGTGGACTAGGTCCTGGTGTAACATTGATGAAGGACAATTCCCGCCCTCATGTAGCCAGGGTCACCACTCAATTCTTGCAGCAAAACAATGTCAACGCAGTTTCGCCGGATCTCAACCCCATTGAGCACATATGGGATAAGCTGAGCCGCACAGCACGAACTAACCATCAGGTTGACAGTGTTCGCGATCTTACACGGGCGTTACAACAGGAATGGAGGAATATGGCACTGGTATTGCGTTACGTTACGTCGATGCGGCGTAGGATCATTGCATGCAAATGGAAGCCACACTCGGAATTAACGAGATTTACTGAATGTGCCACATTTCTCATTGAAATTCCATCTCTTAAACATTCAATCAATAACACCTTTCTGAGATTTTGTTATTTTTGACTTGACCCCTACCTCTCTTGACCGGTTATCTCTCGAAAAGTTAATCAAGATAACCATATGCAATTAATTGGCTTTGATACAGAAATGAATGAACTTGTTTTTCTACTTTGATTCATAAAAGTAACCCTTTTGGTTTTCGATAAATCTTTCCTGAAATATGGAGGGACGTTTCTAGTTTTGCTGAGTAAAGTTAAAGTTTCTTTATCTGTTTTTTTCATATTTTATCAACTTTATTTGTTAAAGACTTGGACTGGTGAACTGAGACTTGTCCACCGTTTGAAACTGCAATGTTACAGGATGTTACCTTTAGGCGGAAGAACATGGGCGGCATACTATTTTATTCATTTTTTTTTCACGAATATACAAATGACGGCGTATTAGTCCCATTGCAGTCACCAACGCCGGAGCTGCCACAATGAGTTAAAAAAAATAGCTGAGTCTCAGCTAAAGCGCAGGTATTCAATATACCACAGGGACTTGCTCCCATACACACACACACCACACACACACACACACTGTACATACAGTATATACAGTGTGTGTGTGTGTGTGGTGTGTGGTGTGTGTGTGTATGGGAGCAAGTCCCTGTGAATATACCGTAACTTTTGGTACACACCATGGTCACATGGTAAATTTGTGCGGCAGTGAATGATGCGGAGCCAATCCACTGCGCCGGAGTTTGGTCCCTTTGATACAGGTTGAATAACAATGTCCATATATATAGTTACTCGCATACAATAAAAATGAGGATAGTTTTACCCTGCAGGTTTACTTTGACGGCAGGACCAGTGACGGTCCGGGTTTTGAACTTCGGTTGTGTGGTCAAGGACATACTGGTTCCGGACAAACACGGGAACATTGTGGACATCTGTATCGGATACGACTGCCTCGCTGGCAAGTAGTTATTGGGTTTATTGTACCATTTCACCTGCCGATCGGCCATTCCCGATATAATTCGCTGATTTAAATTGACCAATCAGTGCTTGTGGAGTTTATTTTCCATTGAACAATGCGCATATGGAATTTTACACCAGCAAGTAGATTTGGTATTCTGGGAGTGCTCGTTGATTTACGTAGGTTTACGTCTCATTTCGGAGTGACATGGGACTATCAATTAAGTGTTTACAATTCAGATCTACGAAATATATATAATTTGTACTTTTCTCTCCAGGAATGGGCCAGTAATATACCTGCGAATAAATGGCAATCTTTCACTTTAATCACAGGAAGAAAAGATGAATTAATTTTGGGTTCGCATGCTTTGGGCGTTTCCGACCTGAGGTATTGATCTTCCTTTCAAGCCTGTCCGGCTAGGTTGGTGTGGGTGGTGGGAGTTTAAATGGTCAGGTGATATTTCCCCACCCGGAATGTTTGTTGGAGGTTTAATGTTGAACAAACTATTGAAAGCAAGGTTCACGTGCATCACTGGTTAGACCGATATGCATATACATCTCGAGGCGTTTGGCGTCATGTTAACTAGTAACGTTTTCGTCTTGTGAGTATGTATTTAAGATAAAGTCCCTGTAATGGTTCCGCTACATTTTGGGCGTCATTGCCTGTCACGGAGATAATCAATCTTTCCTAATGTTCCATTAGGGTACCTTGGTTATCTTGGTAGGGGTTAAGTGGTCCAAGACGTGGCGGGACCATTAAAGGGATTTACCTTAATTAGTTGACAATCCTTTTTTTTTTTTTTTTTTTTTTTTTTTTTTTTGAGCTTCCTACATGGGATACCCCATCTATTGTCCCCGTAATAGGTGCAGTTGAGGTCGGGGATCCATCCTCAGCTGACCTTACAAAGTATACATACATTTGATTAGTCAATGTGAAATATTACTAATGAGTCTCTAATTTTAATAAGTATCATGTAAGGACATTTATAAGAGTTGGTGCATACAAGAGAAAAAGAACAACAACAACATGATGAGGACAAAAACAAAAGAAGGTATTAAAAGTGATGTTATACACCGATTATGACTTAATTTTCTATTTATTTTACTCTTTATTTATATTCAATTTGTCATTTTTTCATTGTAAAAATATTTACATTTCTTTTGGATATTTGCTTTTTAGATCATATACATCAAGTATTGTCATATTGTCAGGTAATGTTACATATCAAATCTATACTATTTTTTGAGCATATCATAAAAGAACAATACATTCATTCCATTCAGAATTCTTGTTTTTTTCTGTTTCTTTCAATGTTTTGGTAAGAATTTATATCTTAAACCTTCTTTTCCAGTGATCAATAGATAATTTTGTTTGTAAGACATTTGATGTATATATATAATATCTAGTTTCAAGTAGTATAAGTTTTTCTGTTTTTGTCATGTAAAAATTAAATTGCTCTTCTGTGAAATCTATTCCAACATTTTTTTTCTTTTAACCATATTTTGAATTTTGATAAAAATCCTTTTGTTTGAGGGCAAGACCAGAACAGATGCATGATTGTTTCAGGTTGGTTACAAGAAAGACAGTGTGTTCTCTACATTTTTCATTTTAAACAGATATTCCCTTGTAGCAATAAGCCTATGGTTTAATCTGAGTTGAAACCATTGGAGGGATGTATTGCACTGTAGTTGAAATGGAGTTTCATATATCTTTTACCAGGTTTCCTCATCAAAGTGATAGTGGTTATTCCATTTTATTGTGAAGTAGGTTTATTACTATTATGAGAGAATATTTTATATAGATTTTTTTTATAGTTTTCCACTCATTAGACATTATTAGTTGTCAATCATCCCGATAGTCTCTCGGTACCTAGAGTCAAGTCATCGAAATTTTACAGTGCACCACGTAGGTTTTGTTTAAAACGTATTCAAGATTACAGAGTTGTTGCACAAATCACCTGTCACCCCAAGTGCTCTAGTTTTATCTTCATGTGTCTCTCTTTGCGTGAGTTTATTTATTAGAGCAGTTTATCTGTGTTTAAACTGTGCACATGTCATAACATTTAAACTTAGAATACAGAAGACATGAAATCTAATAAACAGTTAAAGATGCACACTATCAACCAAAATCAACAAAACTTTATTTAATTAGTACAGATGCAAGCATCCACTGACTTGAAGTTACTGGCTGTCTTGCTTAAAGTATATAAAGGTTTGCATTCACTATAAAATTCCCATGATCACTTAATAGACCATGATCACAATGTAATGATAGATGGATTACCTTAATCTTAAGATAAGAAACCTTTATCTCAAGGTAAACTGAATAAAAAATGATAGTGCAACTCACGCATGCAAGTTTACAGAGATAGGGATATAAGAAGAAATGGTTAGGTAGCCATACCACTTGGTATATGACGTCATTTTAAGATGTCGCAAGCAGCATTTTTCCGTTATTTCCTAACATTCGGTAAGACATTTTCCGGTATTAGTGATGCACTTTTCACGATTGCAAAAATATTTTTACGAATACTAAAGGTTTCCCCCGAATGTTAGGAAATATTGTAGATCTATATCTGACAAAAAATCAATCGAATCAAAAGATGCTGCTTGTGATACGTCACATACTATGTTGTATGGTCACACTGTTATACATTATTTGATTCATTAATTTTATACTGACAACGCCTACGATTTACACGTTCTTGCACAGATTACGAGACGAACACGGCATTCCTCGGCTGCATAACGGGCAGGGTCTCCAATCGTATCGGGGCTGGTTCCTTCACGCTAGATGGCGTAAGAGTAGAAGTGTCCAAAAATGATCCCCTGGGGAATAACATTTGTCATGGCGGATTCCTGGGACTGTCCAGGGTAGGTATCCAACATTGTTGATGTTGAAGAAGATGATCCCAGTCATTTTATCACTAGATCTATGTTGATTCGCTTAAACAATATATTTTAATGTAAAATGCTATTATTATAAGCAAAATCATGATTTGGGGGATTTTTTTATCCACACACATTTGTACAGTGTGTAGATATGTAGATGCATTTTTCGCTTTTTTTGTTGTTGTTTGGTGGTGTGTGTGTGTGTGTGTGTGTGTGTGTGGTTGTTGTTGTTGTTGATGATGATGCTGCTGCTGTTGTTGTTGTTGTTGTTTGAAAATCCGAAATTACTAATGAGTTGGTAATCAGTATCTTATATCAGCAGATAGATTTAAAATCTAACTTCATTGTGTCTCCAAATGACTGAAATGCTGTCGGTGGGATGTTAAACCCAACAAACGCAAATACGCCTGGCTGGACTTCTATCCAGGGACATATTGTTCGTTCCACTGGAAACCTCAAATGACTATAAATGAATAAATAACCTTATTTTATTCTAGCGTTATTTTGACTGGGCAGTTGACGGATCGCGTCTGGTTTTGACATATGTTGACGTCGATGGAGCGGAGGGCTTTCCGGGTGACGTCAATATCACTGTGACATATGAACTGACGGAGAAAGACGGGTTAATGATGAACTACAAGGCAACAACGAATAAGCCCACGCCTGTAGACATATCCAAT
>CM037787.1:13079901-13129901 GCA_021229015.1 Solen grandis | reverse complement strand
AAGAAAGGCAATAAACAAAGGAAGTACAATAAGAGAGAGAATGAGACAATAAACAAAGGAAGTACAATAAGAGAGAGAATGAGACAATAAACAAAGGAAGTACAATAAGAGAGAGAATGAGACAATAAACAAAGGAAGTACAATAAGAGAGAGAGACAATTTAAATCAGTTTACTCACAGTCGGACCATCTTTTTCCTAAATCGTAAAACAAATTTTTTCACAATACATCTATTTGCTACATGACAGAATAAAAGACTTAACCAAGAAAACCTGTCATTTAAGTTTGAGTTTTTATATTTTCTTTTTTGAGTATTCAAGTTTCTTTCTGATTAACAATAAAAAAGTAACCATTTTCTTATTTATCATGCATCTAACTTTTATAATTATGTTATTAGAATTTATGCTGAAACTTAAAAGATAAACATGGATAAAGACATATATACGTACATGAGCCAAAAACATAAAGACAGCTTGGTTAAATATTCTCTGGTACCCAGCCCTATACACTTTGTGCGGGGTCCATTCATATCACAATATATAACTCTGTGGCCAATCAAATTTTCAAGTAGAAAACTCAATAAGTGGTCCCTATTTTTCTAGTTTATCACTAGCAGGGGAAACATAAGAGGATAAATCTTAAATGTCTAGACATAACACTTATAAAATAGTCATACAAAAAAGCTACTTTATTCATAGTCTATAAATATTTTATCAAATAAAGGTCAAGGAGAAACAAGGTTAAAGGTCAAATCAGCAAAACATCTTCAACATTTAATCTGAAAGTTAAGAAAACCTGTGAAGGAAGGAAACTTGGTACATGTAATATACCAAACTCCATTTACAGTTCTTATTCAGTGATTACCTCCCCTTGCATGTTAAGATAAGACTCTCCCGCACTGTAGTTACTTCCCCTTACAAATGTAAAAAATATCATTGAAAATGGGAATTACCCCTAGATACAGCTTTGTCACAGTCAGACAGTCTTGAGAAATATAACCAATGTTCTCTGGAACACATGTGTCACCTGCTGAAGCATGATGGAAAAAAAGGTGTGACGGACAGACAGACGGACAGATAGACAACAGAAAGGGATCGCTATGAGTCACTTCCGCTTTCAGCCGGTGACAAAACAAAGGGCCATAACTCATTTAAAATCAATTATGATGTGACAATAATATGCACAACTCAGTTTGGTATTAATCAGTCTTAAAAAAAGTTTCATTAAAATTCGACCAATGGTAGCCGAGAAATAGGGTGGACAAATCTAGTCTACAGACGGACGAACTGACAGACAGACCGATGGATGTGACCCCACTGTAGCTCCCATAAACTTTGTATCTGGGTGTATTAAAAATAAATCTAATAATTTGATATTACAGGAGTTTGGCACTTTACACTTCACGGTGGGACAAATATGAAGGTCGAGTTTGCACAGCAGGTCAAGGTCATACTACCTGAGGAAAGGCATCATACGATCGTTGACAGGTTCATTAGTTCCTGTGTTGTATACCCACATGTATATGTATCACTTCATAATACTTTGAAGTTCAAAGTATCAACTACGGTGTCAACTATTTCTAATACATTCTAAGTATATCAGAAACCTAATTTGCTTATCCCCTCCACTCTCCACATGTAGTTTGAGTCTACCATGTATACTGCATATCTGATTTAAATCTACAGTGTACATTACACGTGTAGTTTGAGTTTACTGCATACACTACACGTGTAGTATAAGTCTACAGTGTACATTACACGTGTAGTTTGAGTTTACTGCATACACTACACGTGTAGTATAAGTCTACAGTGTACATTACACGTGTAGTTTGAATTTACCGCATACACTACACGTGTAGTTTAAGTCTACAATGTACACTACAAGTGTGTATTGAGTCAACCATGCATGCACACTATATATGAGAGATATTGAATCAATCATGCACATTATCTACTGTGCGCACTACATGATTGGTTTCAGACTAATGTGCAATACTCATAGTATCCCAAGGTCTTCAAGTGCCAACTAAAAATTCACAAATGTAAAACAAATATACCCGGTTAGCTAGTTTGTGAGTCTGATTTTGCACTAGAGACTGTGTCTTCTGAACTGGTTACAAGCAATCAACAAAAGAAGCAATAAACTTCTAAGTGAAATTATAATTACCCTAATTATAATAATTTGTTTGTCAATATTATTATAATTATAATGCTTATCAACATCATTGCAATAATAAGTGTAATTAAGATAATATTGCTCATAACAATCTTTATGGTAAATATGATACTTTGTCCTTTTGAAATGAATGTACCAGGGTACACTCAATATTTGTGAAATGTTAACAATCTTATTTATTTTAATCATTGAATTTTGACATTCTGTTTGGAATGCTAACATATGTTCCATGAACAAATGAAAATTTGAACTTAAATCCCCCCCCCCCCAAAAAAACGCTTTACACTTTGTTTGTCAAAATAATTCAGGAAAAACATGAAAAGCACAACACGCAACAAAAACTAATTCTAGGAAAGCAATGCTTTTTTCAGTGTTCTAAAAAACATTACATGTACAAGTGTGATGAAGCAAATAAAGTGAACAGATGAGAAACCATAATGATCATTGCTGATTTAAAATCTTTACTACCAAACACTTTGCAAAGTAGGGCTAGAAACCGTACAGCTCGGCTAAATGTCAAAGCACCTGGTACATTATTCTGTACTTCCAGTATGTACTGGTACAAATTAGCAAAGACTGACTGAGCATGAAAGAACATCTCTGATTGGTCTGATATGGCTGCTGCATAGCCAATGAAATGTGGCGTTTTGTATTGACTGATTGCTTCCAGCTCCTGGCAAAAAAATCATTCATGCTGACCCCATTATACAGATTGATGACTTGGACGTGTATGTGGGGGGTGGAGAGCGTCCACTCCGAAATCAGGAGGTCATGGTTTCAATACCAGGACGCAACATACAATAGCTATTTAAATAGCACTGGAATAGCTTTTTGCTTCGCATGCATTCATCATAAAAGGACTGGTTTGCCCTGTGTCAGGATGTTGTGACCAGGTGTGGCATCATACCACTTGTCTTCTTGGTGTACTATCGCAGTGACATACCACTGTATCTGTATATTGTAGACAATGTCATAAAATGATTGGCCCATACATACAAACACAAATACAATGAACTAGTATTTCACAGTTAGAAAGCTTTGTCAGTTTGACGTGCCTTTGAAATTGTAAAATAAAATCCTAAAACTTTCAAACACCCCTAGAACTGTGTACAGCACTGTACCCTACACAGACCATAAGGGTCCTGAACCGTTTTAACCCTACTCCAACGCACAAAAAGCTATCATTATTTTTCATGGGGTTCATTTTTGTTGTGGATTACATCCGCAATATCAACCTAAAGAATGTCCTCTTCTTCAAATGAATCGATGAATGATTTAGGTACCCCCATGTAAATCTGAACCCTCAAATACATGTTCTTACAAAAATTATAGCCTTAAATGCATGTTCTTAAAAAGTGTGTACCTTCAAAGATGTGTAATTACAACATATCTACCCTACACAAGCCAAACAATACTCGTGTCAATGAAAATAAACAAGTTTTCTATGCAAAGTACAGTCAACTCCCGTTACATCGGCATCCGATACAACGGCAAATTCGGGATCCGGCAATAAAAGTCATGTTACGGATTTCTTTGTTCTTTATTTCTCCCGTTACAACGGCAAATTCGGTTTCCGGCACCGGCAGCAATTTTCGGCAAACCAATCTCCCTTTTATTATATAATCACCTCCGTTATATCGGTAGCCAAACCGACGGCTGATGATCATTGCCGATTATCGCCAGAGGCGTGTATATAGTCCCTAGCTGGTACACTACCTGTTTGTTGTGTATGCAGTTGTTAATTCGCAAGTTGACACGGTATTTACACGGATGATCACAGATGAGCGTTTGTTTACATGTGCCGCATTTCTTAGTGGAGATTTTCATTGTTTGAGAGAGTAATAAAATGGGAAGCCACTCCAGTGTACTTGTGAACAACGGGCCTTTAATTAGACTGAAAACCGTTGTTAGAGATTTAAATAGGTGTTGTCGTCTGTTTTTGTTTCTTTTATACGCGTAAAAACATGCTTTTGATCAAACCTATAGCTGCATTGTTTGCAGATGATATCGATAAGTGGTATTAACTAATGAGGTAATAAGTTGGTTTGTTTATGACACGGATTTCAACATGCCGTTCTTTACCAAATAAGTCGAGTTTCAATCAGCGAGTTGTCAGTTTGTAATGATTTTCAACAAAAGTTAACTGTACCTACCAATCAGAAAATGAAGGGAGAATTTCTTGAAGCGCGATAGATAAAGATATCCAATCATTAAACGCTTTTTATAATTGCTGATAATTTTGGTTCGGTTTTATATTCTTACTTGTATCCTTATTTTCAGCGAAGCCTAAGATTTAATGTAACAGTTTGTGTGAATTGAATCATTATTTTATTATGAAAACACGTACGTCAAAAAGAGTGTAATGTAGGAAATCCAATTGCTTATGTTTCTGCTTGATGATGTCAATGTGTGAATTATTGATAACATAAATTAGATTCGAAAAAAAAAGTGAAATAAAGATGAAAAAAATCTACTTAAAAATAATTAAAAAAATTATTTATCTCAATTGTGTTTGTTGTTGTTCATTCTGTCTAATCCCTTTACGATATAATTATCTTCGTAAAGCTATTATACCTAACCGGAAGTTGTATATACATGTAGCGTTTACACATTTACAGAGTAGGATAAACAAAGAATACGCATTTAGTTTTACAGGTAAAAACCCCGTTTATTTACCAATCACACACATACTCACACATGTTACATAAAATACGAATACTATTTATTCATATGCATCAAAAAACGAATTAAAACCTTATCTTTTATAGTTTATAAAATATCCTTTTACCGAAAGTAACGATAAGGTTGAGTGGGTGGGATAAGTAAAATGGGAAATTTGGGTTTGCTCATTACATCGGCAAATTCGATATACCGGCAAAATTGAGATTTACGAACACTGCCGGTATAACGGGAGTTGACTGTATCACATTTTGAAACCATCTTGAGAAATAAGCGCAAAAATAAGCTACGTGCATAGATATTTAAAAGTACTCAGCCTAATTTTGCTCTCATCCATGGATCTAATAAGTCTTTTCTCCCCTTACCTTATAACTCGCTTCCTTCCCTCGTATCTCCTTCAACTTTAAGTGTCTCTGAAACACATAAAAAGGAAGTCTTTGCAATGTCTTCCTATATCAAGAAAACATCACAAATTCATTTGTTGATTTACTGAAATCACCATGACAACACCACGGCCCGGTGGAAGCAGGTACTGAGAATGCTGCAGGTTTAACAACCACAGTAAGTCAATAAATAGAAATTGAGAGCTGAAGAAAAATCTCAATTTGCAATGCCTCATGGATGTTGTTCACCTCTGTATACTACAACCTTGTTTCAAATTCATATGACCATTAACCTTTTGACTTATTTATAAAAATGGATATTAGAATGAAACTTTGACAATGGTCGACATGTGACATCTCAACCTAAAATGGTGTTAGTACACCTATCTTGGAATCTTCAATATTATATAAGAGGGCTTGTGTGTGATACACCAACTGAGCTTGTTTGATACACCAAATGGGCTTGTTTGATACACCAACTGGATTTGTGTGTGATACACCAACTGGACTTGTGTGTAATACACCAACTGGGCTTGTGTGATACACCAACTGGGCTTGTGTGTAATACACCAACTGGACTTGTGTGTAATACACCAACTGGACTTGTGTGATACACCAACTGGGCTTGTGTGTAATACACCAAATGGGCTTGTTTGATACACCAACTGGACTTGTGTGTAATACACCAAATGGGCTTGTTTGATACACCAACTGGACTTGTTTGTAATACACCAAATGGGCTTGTTTGATACACCAACTGGACTTGTGTGTGATACACCAACTGGACTTGTGTGTAATACACCAACTGGGCTTGTGTGATACACCAACTGGGCTTGTGTGTAATACACCAACTGGACTTGTGTGTAATACACCAACTGGACTTGTGTGATACACCAACTGGGCTTGTGTGTAATACACCAAATGGGCTTGTTTGATACACCAACTGGGCTTGTGTGTAATACACCAACTGGGCTTGTGTGTAATACACCAACTGGGCATGGCTGTTTCCTGGAGTGTAAGAAAGTGTTTATAAACATAGCGAACCACTAGATGGCGTCAATCAGTGTTTAAACCACTGACCTGCCAGAGCATGATGAAGATAAAGATGCACTGGAAGACGAAATAAGCCACAGCGAAGATGATGAAGGCCCAGAAATCCATGGTCTCTTGAAGGTCAAGGTTGTAGTCAAACCGTGTCAAGACAGCATGCCGGCCAAATTTAAAAAAAATAAAGTGACGCAATTATAAAAGGCTCCTCTTGAGCATATCAAGATTTATAAACAATATCGGTACAATCATTAGGCATCTTGCAAGAAAATCTGATTCCATGGTACGGTAATTCATCCATCATTAAATTATAAGCATGGTCTTTCAAATGCTGAAAATAATTTAGTGCAGCTGCAAGCATCCAATGACTTTGAGTTATAGGCCGTTTTGCTCAAAATCTATAACTGTTAGCATTTACTATTCAATTTCCATGATCATTTGATGGACCATGATCACAATTTTATGATGGATGTATTACCTATAGATTATATTTAATTTAATTCATAAACTTATTCTTCCTTTCAACCACTCCTGAAATATACTGTATTATTATACCTTTAAATGAAAGGGTGAAAAATATTGACCATTTCATACACCATGTCCATTTCATACACCAACGTTTACTACATTTGCTCTGTTTTACCTCTGACTGCATTACTAAACATAAAGAATGTCAAAATAAAAAATAATGGCGTCATGATGTGTTTTGGAGGCTTTGTAAGATAAAGTTCAAAATAGAAATAAATAAAGACTACTGAACTCACCAGGTGTGTTAGGTAGGATATTTTCGGAATACTCTGATTCGTCACAAACCGGAAGCTGATGCCGGCCAGTACCAGGATAAAGGACAGCTGCAGACGATTTTGTGGTAAGGTGGGGCTGACTGCAAACGTTGTAAAAGCGAAAATATTCAGGAGGTTCTGAAATAGCGAGAAAAAAAAATATAACATCCCCTGGATGGGATCGTTATCTGAATATCTGGCGTGCATTCAGTATGCCAACTGTATGCAACCATACGCTTACAATCAGCAATGAAACTGTCACAGTGTCATAAACCACGATGTTCATGTATACCTAACTACAGGATAAGGTGCACGAGAATAGCATGATGTATAGTCTTTAGACAACTCCATAGCTGTTAGCGACCGGTTGCATACTGAACGCACACCTCGTATCTTTGAGCTTAATATTTTTCATGCTACTTTTTTGTGGGTTGTATTACCGTGGTATTTAGCTTTCAGAAATAAGTTATGAATAGAAGAAGAAGCACACACATGAAAAATTTATCTTTCAGTAATCCTCAAGATTTCATTGATAAAATAAATGATTGGCACTTCTCTAGAACAATTTCTCCTTGATAAAAATATTGGCAATGTAAACACTATGTAGTATGTCACAGGTAGAAGATGAACCACAGGTAATCGATCAGGTAATCGATGCTGTCTCAGTCCCAATTGAATCAAGACCTCTAATGCCGTACCCAAACCACCCAGTGTTCAATATAATTGATCTTTACCACACATACATCCAGTCACACGACAAAACACATATACACAATTGACCATTGGTCAATTTAAACGAGATGATTACAACAAGTGTGAGGTGTGAGATATGTTCCGCATTAGAAACTACGGAAAGAACCCGTAACCTGAACTTTTCTCAACGAGTGCGTGAACATAACTCACCCGTGAAATATGCTCACAACAACCATCTGCGACAAGTATATTTCAGCTACTTCTTGGTAAGGTATTACCAATGCATATATAAACTTCACCCCTAGTATTTTTTTAGATCAAATATATCATCATAATAAATTTTCTGTGACGTTCATTATGCTGTCCTGCAACATTTTGAATGATTTTTAATTATGTTGTATATATTTATTTTTTATTTATTCTTTCGAAATAATTCTGGTAGAAAATGTTAAATTTCTTTAAAATTTTGGTTGTTAAAACTAAAAGCGGCCCGTTAAAAGGGCATTTTAGAAGAAATGCAAATTCTCACTTGAAAATAGCTCATAGCTAAGGTTTAAAGTTTTGACAGATAGCACACAGTATGTGTTTACTTTTAGTATACAAATAATATTGGGGCAGAATTCATGAGACCAGTATTCTTGTTATTTCTGAATAAACTGGTATGGTTGACTACCAGTTTTCGGGGTATAACAAGTTTTCGGGGGTATTTTACCTTTACACCGTTTGCGCGTGAGAACGTGATATGACGTGTTGTTTTTGCTGTCCCATATGATCAAAACAAATGTCAGCCATGCTCTAATATTCAAATTAAGACATCATGTGACTTCTTGTGTGAATTCAGGACAATGTTTTAGATGCAGTTCAAATTCATTAAAATCTTGAACTCGTCTTTGATTAGCTATTTTGTAGATCAAACTAATCTGAATTATTTAAATTGACATATTTTCAAACAAAAATCCATTTATATTTTTCGTTTAAGTTAATACAACTTACAGGTTTAGTATTTTGCACAGACAGAGTGGCAAAATTTATTGTTTCACCCCTTTATTCTAATTAAATGAAAATTTTAATGATATTTGATATGCAAATATGGATCGATCTCGTTAGTACCCCGAAAACTTGTTAGACCATCATACCCGAGTATACTTGAATCTTCCACACGTTTCTTCAACAGATTTTGGGACATTGTCGCGTTAACTCTGTTTTCTAATTGAAGATGTTCTAGATATGATTTTACTTTTGATAATAATTACTGACTTTGAAATAATCATACTTCAATAAATGATTATTATCGCCCATGACTTTCAGCAGCAGACGCCATTTTGCCGTGCCAACCGATCAGATGATGTTATACATTACCTGATTGGCGTACACTATCCACCATTATCCAATCAAAACAGTTGATACATTACCATGATGAAAGCTGGTTCCCTATTTCTTATGAATGTTGTTTCCCCACTAAATAACCAAGACCGGAAAATTTACGATCTTATCATCTACAGTACTAATATATCAATGTTGGACTATACTGTCAATCGGACTTTTTTTGTTTTCACAGGTGGGCGCAGAGTGTGGACATAATAATACTGCAATTCTCTCTCATTATTATGTCATTTAAAATTTAGCGGAATATCGGGTCTGCGCTCCCGTATAACATAAACCTAAGCGCTCAATACGCTGAGAGACGGCGACATGATTAACAGGAAAAAAGCTTTAATTCTAAACTCAGCATTTCAATAGCGATTGAAGCAACAAAGGCAAAAGCCACATTGCGCAAAAAAAAAAAAAAAAAATAAAAAAATAAAATAAAAAAAATCCACTTTCCTCTAGTGAGACAGTCGAATTCGCTCTCTGTCCTATTTCAAAGTTAAGAAATGCCCTGGGGCTCTGGGAGTAACTTAACTAGCCATTTACATGAAACATTACGTGTGAAGTACTTTAGCTTAATTACAGACATGCGAACCTGTGAAGCGCTACTTTTTTTTCTTTTTACAGGGGTAGATCTTCATGTATGTAAAATGGGTTGCTGTACTGATAAGTAAATGTCACGGATAATTTGTTCACGCTTAAAATGGATGTTTCCAGAGCAAAATAATAGTAAGAGAAACATGTTAACAAACAACAACACATGAAAAGCGGTTACGGTTATGATTTAAGCGTCTGTGTAACATATGTCACTTGTGTTCGTTAGTGAAGAATCGCATGCATCGGTCCGCACTAAGCGCGGAGAGGTACAGTTAAACTTGCCGTGTCAAATATGTAAATCAGAAAAGTCAGCAATTAAGGCTTGTTTTCAGTTTTCGGCTAGTAAAGACGGCTGGCGCCGTCTAATAATTATCTAGGACAGTTATTGATGAAAGAAAATAAAACAATATCGATATAATCTACTCGTTACCATTTTTACGAAACTTAGCGCACTCAAGTACTTGGCGTTACTCGTGACCATTTATGTGACACTTCTTGATTCCACCATTTACAAAGTACTGACATGACTCGAATACTACTCACCACAATAACGAGGACGTTCCAGGCGAAGAACCCGGATCGACGAGACACACAACACGTGGCCACCTGACCAGAGTAGTTCTTCTTTGTCCGTGAGAACTCGGATGAGATCTCCAGGGGCGACAATTCAACATAATCGAACAGTTTCCATTCCTGAAAATATATTACATTCATGGAAGTGTGTGGTACAGTGCGTTATGGCCACTGCCATTCAACAGAACGAAAATATTTAATCAGTTGGAATCCGCGGGAATCACTGTTTGCATCAATCTCCACGCAGTTATCTCCCCGTCATTATTCGGCATAGATCTTGTCTGCCACCACGAGTGGTATTTATCAGGAATTCTGATATATATTTTTTTAAATGTTAAAAAAAAACTGTTTCTATGTATCAGCTTAGTATATAATGAAATAAATAAAAAATGATAACAAATAAAAATATTTAAAAAAAAAGATTTGAAAACAACCGTAAAGTTATTCTTTATTTTTTCAAATTCTTTTTATTTTACAGCGAGTGGCATTTTCCTAAGTATATTTTCTTAAATAAACATCAATAATCGCCTTGTGGTAAAACATAATCTGTTTAGAAAATAACTTTTTCTGTGCATGAAGATCTATAAATAATAAATATTCGCCATTTTGTAAGCCTACCATCACCACGTGACACTTGTGACGGCAGTGGTTCTTTTTGCTAAGTGAGCGTGCAAGGGAGATCACTGTGTGGAGGTAGTGTTTGCATACAACTAACCTGACTGTCGGAAAAACATTCTGTATGTATACTGCTGACTTCCTCTTTGTCTTCAAGAACTTGAACGAGGTCACATGTCAGTTCGGTTGAGACAACCAATGAAATGCTCTGAAACACATAACAGGGATGTCTAATCATAGTATATGATACACTGGGCGGGATTATGACTGAACTATTTAGAGAAAAAAAAACGAGGCTGTTCTTACATTAAACACTGCAGTAAAATTCCCCGCTTATTTCGGCATCAAAAACACAGAACGGATATATTTATATACTGGACCCAGCTTAAGACGGATATACGCATACATTGGACCCAGCTTAAACCGGATATACTCATATATTGGACCCCGCTTAAACCGGATATACTCATATATTGGACCCCGCTTAAACCGGATATACTCATATATTGGACCCCGCTTAAAACGGATATACTCATATATTGGACCCCCGCTTAAAACGGAAGTACTCGTACACGCCATATTTACTCATACCTGCACATCAAAAGGAAACTCGTTTAGTTCCATAGTTTCTTCAAACTTCCCCTTGACTCGCCTCATCTCGTGGATATAGGCCTCGTTGTACTTCCCATAATGTACCTCGTGCCAGACCTGCTCCTTTGGGTCGTCAAAAATGTTGCGGACGATGAGCTTGGGGTTCCAAATCTCTTTGAAATCTGTAATCTTTACCTTGAAAATAACAGGACTTACATTTATTCTATGATTTTGGTGAAAAGATTGACAAATACACATAGGAATAAATCAAATCTTCGAAATCGGAGATACTTTTTATAACTTAGATTAAATGCTTAACTAAGACCTTCGAGTTCCGGTCATCAGGTTCGCTACTTTAGTGCTTAGCACAATGTTTTCTGCGCAAGAATGTATTTTGTATGTGCTGTCTGCAACAGTGAAGAAATGCCGAACGACACCATTACCATGACAACAATGTCCTGTTTTGTTGGGAGTAGTCCAAATCTCTTTATCTCTTTCTCTATATAGCAAAAAAAAAAAAAAAAAAAAAAAAAAAGACCACCTACAACTATAGCCCGTAAAGGCTAGGCATCTTGTGTAGTCTAAACCATTTCATTAATCCCAACGGCACAAATATGTACCGGTACCTCTGAAAGTTGTATATCTTTCAATTGGTTTTGAAACGAATTAAAGGGAAGTAATTCTATAAAAAAAAAAGATAGCAAATATACATTTAAAAATGACGAGAGTTAACCATATGTTAACTATTATTTTTTCGGACCATCCTAAGATAAAATCACATAGTATTTTCGGATCGCTGAAAATAATTTTGCTAATATGTGAAACCTGCATTAAAGTAATCCATCCATGATTAAATTATATCCATGGTCCTTCAAATGCTTAAAAAGACTTCATTTCAGATGCAAGCATCCATTGACTTGGGAGTTAGAGGCTCTTTGATCAATGTCTATAAAAGGCTTGCATTTACTTTAAAATTACTAAGATCAAGCATGATGAATTATGATCACAATTTAATGATAGGTGTGTGGGATCTCATGGGTGATTTTATCCACGAATATTAATCCCCACGTAAACTGCTGGTTTAGATTTCTGTATTAATCCACGAAAAAATGTCTTTATTATATTCAACACAATACTTATAAAACGAAACACAGTAGAACCTCGTTAAAACCGGAAATTCACCTACAAGGTTTTTATGTCTTGTACGTATATCCTATTTGTTATGAAGTTATGAAAAAAAAGAAGATATTACATACTCAATAATGTATATGAATATGTTTGTTTGCCTATCATACTTGTTATCTATAGCCAGACCACGTCACTAATGTTCTTTTCAGTGGTTTATCGTCCAAATATAACTACATTGCTTAACAGATTGTCATTTAAACATTGCATTTAAGAAACCAAATACACGGGGCTAAATTTTTCACTTTTTGAAAAGTCAATTGATAAATAAGCAAAATAAACATTGTGTTTACATTTCTTGGTGCCATTAAAATTATAAACCTTTTATGTACGGTTGAAAAGTTTGACGATGCTATTCATGCCATGTGATAAGGATAGTACTCAACAAACCATGGGATCAGCGCAAAAGGGTCTTAACTTATATATATTAAAGAACAAGCTGAGATCCTTTTGCGCTGAGCCCTCGATTAACTGTCATAGATCGATACCGGCGCAAGTATCTCTTTTGTGTCGAGGTTCTTTTCTCGGATCGGCTTTAAATGAATTAGTTTCGATCGTGATGTATACGGTAAGATTTAAAGCTATCTTAACCGGGTGAAGGTATATTTACATTAACAGACCGCATGCCCCTATAGCTCTGTCTAAGGGCATCGAATAAGAAAGCATAAACAAAAACATTAACAGAGAATGAAATGTGACTTTTCGTTGCATTTGACGGATGTTAACCTTCTTTTTTATTTCTCTGAAGTTAATATGTCAGAAAAGTATTTGTGGAGGACTGTTAATGAAAGAAAAATTCATTAAATAAGCCTGTGTTATCTAAACTACATTTGAATTAAAACCTCGTAGATTTTCATTGGCATTCAGTTTTGCTAAAACTGTGTTAAAAGCAATTTCGTGAATAAATCTTTTCCTTAATATACTAACATATTCGTGAATAAACGCAGAAATGTGTTCATCCACGAAAAATTATGACACTACAGCACAATTAAAATCATGAATTTTCGCTGATTTCAATTATGATTTTATCAGAAATTAAAATTACCAAAAGTATTAATCATAATATTTTATATAATGAACTCAAGAACACACACACATATAAATTCACCTCAATGCAAATTTAACGATATCTAACAAAAATGAAAATTGAGGGTGAGATACGCATCGACACTATTTTTATTCATGAAATTTTAATTGTTTCTTTGTTACTTAAACATATTTACTTCCCGCTGTCAAGATTTTGATCAATTTAAAGACTACACGAGTTACCACACTGCGGTACAACCAGTCCCGGGACTACCACGTGTTTATTCTGGGTGTCAAGCACGGAACCACCCGTATTTTGGCACGTGTAGGCCAGCCCTATGACTACGATCATCATGGGGAGTTTTGACTGTTGTTTTGCGATTAAAGATCTATAAGATGGTACTTTTTTTTAGTCTTAGAAAAAGCTTTTGAATGTAAAATACCAATTAAACATGTAACACAGAAAAGTAACGTCAATCAGCCATATAGCTATTACTCTGTTTAACTATGGTGAAATTGCGCGGGAAAAAGTTACACGATAATAAGGGGCGCTAATGAGCTATCATATGAATTTTTCGGGTGTGTAAGTGTTACTAGCAAAATGATCTATGTTTATCAAAGACGCAAAAAAAAAAAAAAAAAGTAAATTGATATATTAATTAAAACATACATTGAAACGGTAAAATAATTGTGTGATTTTTGTAGGATACTCATCGTCGGAAAACCCTCGTTCTCTGTATACACTTTGCTTCATAATCGACCGTTGGATATTTGGTTAGCAAATCTTTGTACTCATGAATTACTAATTAGGCATTACAATGGATCCGTGGCTGAGACGCCACGGCAACAGATGGGATCATATGACCAATGAAACGGTGCGGGAATTTGAAAGTTAGCTTCGTTCTACCATGTAGGGGTGACGTCATGATCCTCGTCTAAGCATAGTGTTGTATCTTGCGGGACATTGAGTCAAGCTTTGCTTTTGTAAATTTCAACGAAGAGTATTCAAAATGCTATGCGTGATTTCATTGGTCAGCAAGTAGCTGATTAATATTCATGAAAACGAAGTTATGCCGGCTGAAAATCCCACGGTATATACAGAAGTGTTAACAGAATATATATCATGGGGTTTCGATGATGCAGGATGCTGTGAGTCAGATATTGCTACATAGGGTGTGTGGCAATGATCATTGTCAAATTATGTGTTAACTTTCGATATTATATACATGGGCCTCGGGAAATATCAATAAATAATCCTGATTTTTATAGAAAAAAAAACTGGTATTTTATCCAGGGTGTATACACAGTCTACATTTTACCTGAGAGTTGTCTAACAAAGGTTCCCGCCATTTTGCTCTGATGTAGATGTCGGCTTCATAATACTCCTTTATAGTTTCAATTTGTCCTATTTTTAGAAATACCATGCTTACATACACTTTTGTCATTTTTCTGTGGTTTGGCACCTTGTGTGGAAAGGCCGGTAGGTGGCGCTTCATCAAAGCCTTATCGTGGTCTCTGTTTGAATTTGGCACTTCATATCCGCTTTCTCCGTCCATCTGTAAGTTTTCCAACTGAACAATAGAGGGCGCTTTCGAGGAAACCTTTGTGCTATATACAGAACTGATCTCGTTAGTTTCGGATAATGTCCGTGCAGATGCTAACTTTTTCTTGCTCCGAGACGATCCGAGAGATTGATCAAGGTGACCGACGTGATTTCCTTGCGCCATTTTTCGTTTCCTACAGCTTCCGGTTCCTATCTGAGTTGTTTAAACTGGAGGAAGCATGCTTGACCTGAAATGAAAAATATACTTCTTACCGAAACATGAACGGTTGTACTTCAATTTGATTCCCTGCATTTTTAGGAAATAAGTATTTTGAGCCTAGTGTGACCCATTTCTGCCAGATTTCATTTGCTTATTCTTTAAATCGCATGTAAATAAATTGTAAATAAAACGGATGTCATAGGTAACATATCATACGAAACTATCAAGTTATGTAAAGCAACATATTTGAGTAGAGTGTGAGTGAAATGTTGTCCCGAGGTGGGGGCAGTGGTCACACACGTGGTTTTTGACAAAAGACCCTTCCCGATTTCCGGTAATGTGACAATTAAATTGTTATACCGAGTCGCGGGATATTGACTTTGGCAATAATAATTATATTGTGTGGATTCTGAAATATTTACAGTACCCTAGGGTGGGGAGTTCCTCAAATGTCAAATTTCTCTCAGGCAGAAAAGAAGATTAGCATTTAGTCTTCTCTTAGATCGAAAGTGTGTGTGTGATAAGTAGGGTGTCACCAATTAGAAGGTGTGTATCCACATTATAAAGATGACCCTGTCCCTGTATATACAGTTTAACTTAACTCGATAATCAGATCACCCAGCTGACTGTGGTCCCGTGACCGGTCGTACTATAGAAGTTTTACTTTACTTCACTTAACACGATAATCAGACCACCCTGTTATTACGACCAGCTGACTGTGGTCCCGTGACCGGTCGTATTATTGAGGTTTACTTTACTTCAATTAACACGATAATCAGACCACCCCGTTGTTACGACAAGCAGACTGTTGTCTTGTAGATATATATAAGAGTCTACAGCATATTATTTCACAAGGGGTTCGGCAATACTCCGTTTAATTCTCTGTTTAAACTGACCATCAGTGACTGATCTCATAAGTATGTTCATAACCCACTGGACTGTGTGTGGAATTTTACACCAGAATGGAGATCAGATTTAATCGTTGCAATGCGTAGGTTTACGTCTCATTTCGGAATGGTATAACATACTTCCGAACCAGGTTTAGTGTGACACGTGCAATGTTACAGGCTTTATTGATTCACACTGGAACAAGTACAGTCAACAATAAAAATAAATAAAAATGAAAATTAAACATCAACACTATACACAAAAATCGTGATTATAGTGGAACCGTTTGTTTTCAGAGGGTTAGAGGTTCGGGACTTTAAATAATGTGATGTATTCCGTAATTGGTCATGTGACAAAGTCTCTCTCTCTCTCTCTCTCTCTCTCTCTCTCTCTCTAGTGTTGCCAAGCGAAGACAAAATTCAAGCGGTCGGTCGAACAATAGAGAATAATTAACTGTAATTGGGTTGATATCAAAATTGTCATTAAGAACGGATATTATTCGGTGAAAAAAATCCGTAGGACGTAGTGATGATAAAAACAGTGACGATAGCAAATTTATCTCACTGATAAATCCCAGTAAATCACTGATTGGAATATGATAAGAAAGTGATATTATTTCTTACAGTTACATATACTTTGACTTTTCGTGAGATTAAAATTGTCCCGTCCGACAGTGCAAAACGGCCGGTCTAAGGTTACGTGGATTAGCCATATCGCAACGTATTTGTTTATTTATTTATTATGATATTAATAATATATAATGTACGTGTTCAAATCGATCGCTTTTAAAGGAAGCCGTGATCCAAAACAGAAGTAGAGCGATCTACTCGTGTACTTCCGGCAATATCCGTTTAAGGCCGAATGTTCCGTTCCCGTTAAGTCGGTATTTTCCGTAAAAGAATAACGTCTGCATTGAATATGCGTGTATGAAGTGCTTCGTGACCGACTCGACCTTTAGTAATTATCGACTTTTCAAACTGACAAATATAGTAAAAAGTGTCAGGTAAACAACACAGGTCATTTGTACAGGTATATATCGTAACAGATAAGTGCGATTGAAACAGTTTTAAAAAGTTACAGATCGTCTCCATGTTGGGTACATATAGAACGCTCAACCCTAGCGCACAGAACCACCGACCTACCACCTACCGCAGTGGCGGTTCCTGGGTTTCATAACTTGGAACACAGGTAGTCTGAAAGGTTCGTCCAAGCGACAAAATGATCTTAAGTATTCAAATGCCTAATTTATCTCCTATTATTTACTCTGTCAAGCACATTTGCTTCTAAATTTTACAAAAATAAAGACCAGTCCATAAGGCGTGCCTAGTAAAATTTCATTTCTTAACAAATATCGTAAGTTGTTAAGGTAACTTTTCGCATTATCTTGTCGTGTACTTGAACTTTTCTAAAAACATGTTTTTTTTTTTCTTTTTTACTAGCAAATTTAAGGTGGGGAGATTAATGTAATCCATTCCACAAACAATTTTAACTCCAAATGCTTAAAAAGACTTCAGCTGAAGTCTTATGCTGAAAGTCTATAAAGGCTTGCATTTGTTATAAAATTTCCATAATCATTAGTGATGGTTTGGACAAAGTTTTAACTTTATTTATTTTACAAGTTACCACAACTTATAAGTAAGTAAAATTTTTATTATAGTGACATGTGTTACAAGTAATGTGATACAATACATACAAAGATTATACAAATTAACACCCGGCCCCATGGGCCTATAAGTCACCTTGAAAAAAAGAATTAATTATAAGCGTGTATAAGTATTAATATACAAACATAATATACACAAAGATTATGGCTAAATGTCAGTTTGACAGACTTAAAATGTTGCAAGATAGTGGTACATGCAAATATGCAAAATCAACTTACAGATATAAATGATTTCGTCGTATGATAAGTGCCTTCACAATAAATTTGGCTGTTTTACGAATATTGTCATTGAATAAAACACATAGTTTTTGTTTGATGGTACCACTGTACCCTCTCATGTACGTGTCTAGGAAGCGAACTCGAGACGCATTGGTGATAGCAAGGCGCGCCACCACTACGCTGTCCAGACACCCAAATGTTGTATGGGTTATCTACAGCATCATCAGACGCTAAATAAATTCGAGCCTGTGCTACTCACGACATGGTAATAGTATAACATATCATCAATGTTATAACAGATTCCCCATGGTATAACAGATTCCCCATGGTATAACATATCCTCTCATGGTATAACAGACACTCCATAATATAACATATCACACATATTATAACAGATTCCCCATGGTATAACATATCATCTCATGGTATAACAGATCCCCCATGGTATAACAGATCCCCCATGGTATAACAGATACTCTATGGTATAACAGATCCCCCCATGGTATAACAGATACCTCATGGTATAACAGATCCCCCATATCCCCCATGACATAACAGATCCCCCATGGTATAACAGATCCCCCATGGTATAACAGATCCCCCATGGTATAACAGATCCCCATCATATAACATATCACCCAAGTTATAACAGATCCCCCATGGTATAATAGATCCCCCATGGTATAACAGATCCCCCATGGTATAATAGATCCCCCATGGTATAACAGATCCCCCATGGTATTGTAAAGAGATAGAATACAGTAAATATTTCTCCTCGATTCACATTGTCAGAAAACAAGCAAGCGGTGTAGTACTGGCCCCATGTTCTCAAAAATACTTAAATACCATTTTTATTTTCGTGAACACGGGTCCTGATTTCTTTCTACATACATACAAACATACTTACATACATACATACAAGCATACATACATACACACATACAAACATACATACATACATACATACATACATACATACAAAACATACATACATACATACATACATACATACATACATACATACATACACACCTACCTGAGACACCGATGTATATCCATATGCTTCAACTAAATGTGTTTACAATCACTGCCGACTTGTAACTCGGTTTCGACTTTTACAATAATCCCGTTACAAGCCCGTAGTCACTTAGTCCCTGGCGACAAATAACAGAACCCCATGCAGCTTAAAGATTTTATGTTCTTTTATATACTCCACCATTCATCGATATTTCACGGGAATTTGTTTACCTGTATTGAAGTTTAGATCAATATTTTCTTAAAGGGACACAACTCGAGGACGAACAATTGATACATGAAGAGGGAATCACTTGATTTATTGTCGCTTCGAGAGTATTTCGGTCACCTAGCACATCCTTTCTCATATTCATAGTTATGTTGTGTGTTTATTGAGAGACAGCGAGTATATTTAAAATAATAAAAAAAATACTAAAAATGTAAATACACGTCCAGGTAATGGCGTTAGGTGACAGTTTTAACGACTGGGCAAATGGAGCAGACCCTGTACTATAACTACCCTTACATGCTGAGCGGCAATCAAGGGAGCATAATTTGAAAGTTAAAAGACCCTCAGCCGTTATATACGCACTTGAGGCTAGACATTATGTTTGGTGGAATATAATTTAGAATGTAGGAATTTTGAATATTTGAGAAACTTAATCTTAACAAAATGCTGGCGTGGCTTATCGTGCTTGCCCTTTGTTTAATACATTTGTACTTAAAGGTAAAGTCCCTGTAATGTTTCCGCTTCGTCTTGGACCACTATACCTCTACCATTATAAACAAGCTAATGATGGATGGATTACCTTAAAGTAAAGTTTAATTTTAATTCTTGCTAAAAATCTGGATGTCGGTCAGCATATGATCCATGTAACAATTATATTTTATATATGACAATATGTTATTTTATATGATCCATGTAACAATTATATACATAAAAATAGGTTATTTCAGACGCGATGATCAATGGCATTCGAACTACTTGCCTCTGGCCCCCTTTTTCTCTTATATCACATATTTTATTTATTCATATGACATTGTACTCAAAAAGCTGTTTCCGGTTTCGTATAACCATCACATATTTTCTTATATTTAACACGTTACATATAACTTTTTAGGCCGAATTACATCACTCCGCGTCACGCGCGTGTATACATATATGTATGCATAATGTGTTGAACAGCTGGATTAAATGTTAAATGATTCATTATTCATTTGATGTTGAAAATGTATGAGAAACACACGTGCAAGCATTAAATTGTTGTTTTAAGTTAAAGAAAGTTCCAGTGGTGTTGATCTAATTGATGATGGGTACAACAGATTCTTAATAATTAACAAAGAGGCACGCGCACTCCCAACTTTTTATTAAGACTTGACTAGACTATTTGAGTTTACCGTCGCTTCGACAGTATTTCAGTCATACAGCGACGTCCAGCTAATTACAGGTGGAGGAAGACCCCGAATGCACAGAGGCATCCGGGAAGGACCACCGACCTACCGCAAGCCAGCTGGTAGGCTTCCTCACATGATTTTATTAAAGAGAGAGAGAGAGGTCAACAAATATCAAGAGATTGACCTTCAGCCTTACATGGCCGTAAAACCGGTAACTGTTACTCAAAAATCCATAACATGGCGAATAAACAGGAAATGATGTTGAAATTTGGCAAATACATTGAAATGACGTTTCTGCACACGCCGACGTCTTCCCTCGTATTTTCGTGTAAAAACAATGAAGCAGTTAACACTGAAGTAAAAGTATTTATTGCCTAAATCTTCCCCGCGATTGCATTTATGGGTTGCTACGGCAACATATAACATTCGTTCCCGTACATTTTTTTTATAAAATCGTTTCGTTGTTCTATTCATAGTAAACAAAATTCACTTCGGTGAAAAATGTAAACCCTATCGACAATAAAATAACATTTCTGGAGCAAAAGTCTACGTAATTCTGGTTCACCCCTTGTATCAGTATACATGTGTACATCAGGTTCACGAATATGGTCCTGCACTCCGTAGGTATGCAAGTTCAAATTGATTTATGGAAGCCCACTCCAATAAACCCAAGCGCTCATGCGCGAATCCAGGGGGGAGGAATCCGAATTACCCACAGCCCCCAGAGATTTGGCTATTATGTATGCCTAAAATATGCATAAGAACGGAGGAATAGGGATATGACCCCCCCCCCCCCCCCCCCACACACACACAACACCTAGGAGTTGCCTATGAAGTTGAGAAATCCAGTAATATAGTATTTTGACATCAAATCACGGTCTAACTCCCCGTTTCCCCCACCTCACGTACTGTAACTTCCAGAGATTGCCCCCCCCCCCCAAGTGATTTTTTTAGAGGTGCCCCCCCCCCCAACATCTTCAGAGATACCCCCTCCTCCCTAAAAAAACGTACGGTGAATTTCATATTTCATAGTTGGAACTGGACAAGGTAATTAATTACCCCTGTCGTACCCTCCTGAGACAAATTGCTGGATCCTCGCATGCCACTGATAGACTGCCAGCGGGGACATCATAAAACAAAGACCGAGTACTAATAATAACTAGAATTGCAGGAAAACGTATAAAGTTTTTGGCGTCCTATGACTTTAGGCTCTATCGAGCTCAACGCTGCTTAAACGCTTGAATCACGTGGCTATATTGAAGCTGCCGACGGTCTCTTAACGCATTGCGAGCTTTGATTTAAGTCTAGGGGAAATAACTCATCTACTATTTAGGAAAACGAAAGTAGCGTAACTTTTCGGGAAAAAAATAACAATGAAATAAAATATTGAACTTTGGGATACTTATATCTGTTGTGTTCATATCATAAAATTGTATATTTACTAGACAAAATGTTCAACTTTTTTTATCAAACCTACAGTCTTATCGATATGATTATGCTTTTTTTAATGTTTGTTTTCGTAAACTATGCCAGCATCGTTTCGTTAAGTTTACTGCACTGTGTATCAAAATACTGTCATCTCCGAGGTAGGATTTTATTTATGAATTTCTTATTTTTTTGTCCTTTGTCGCTGTTTGATTTGCATTATAAATATTTTGTATTTCATATTATAGGTTATCAAACACTTGATATAATTATTAACACTTAAATTGCATACAGTTGAAGAATATTTAAGCATTTAGACTTTGGCAGTGGGAGGACACAAAAAGAACAATAAATGATAAATCGTTAATTGAGGTCCATTAAATGATGTGACTGTGGTTTAATGTGATGACTGGTACCCCCACCCCAACACCAGTAGATTTCACGATATTCTTTAATGTTGTCATTTTGAATTCGTTTCTAAAATTAGATGTACTGGATTTTTTTTTTTCAATTGTTGAAAATAAATCGATCAACAATAACAAAAACAACAAAAACCTCACAAAAAACCCCAGCAACAACAACAATCATCTCAGAGTTGGCAAAGAAACTTAATTGAGAGTATCTATTCAGTCGGTATATGTACATTCTATCACAAGAACCTGCTATTCAGTCAAATAAAAAAAAAATTAAAAAAAAATCAACCCCTCTATATATAAATAAACACCAGGAATGCAATGCCTTCCATACCCCACCCTCCTCTCCGATACAGGAATAATTGTTTGGACAGCTTTACAAAGGATTTTACTGATCTGGACAATTAAAGGGATTAATTATCTCTCAAAATATATCCATACCATTAATGTTTCGTGTTCAATACCACTGAAAAACACATCTCTACCGCTAATTTCTCATGTCGTAGCAGCCATGGCCTGGCCCCATGTTCTCGAAAATACTTAATTACGATCTCAGGCTCAAATTTAAGTATCATACTCAAATCCCTATAGAGACTAATGGGCATTGGTTGAAAATCATACTTAAGTACATGTACTATTTCTATTTTTGAGAACACCGGACCTGGAGTTAAGATATTTGACGTGTAGCATTGTCTAGTGGATCTCTACCAAGTTTGTTTATATCATGGCCCTGGGATCAAAATTGGTCCTGCCCCAGGGGTCACTTAAATTTAGGCTTATATAGGATAAAAACTAGAAACCACAAGGCGAAAAGTTTAGATATTCGGTGTGTAACATTGCCTTATGGACATCTATTGAGTACTTTCAAACCATGACCCTGGTGTCAAAATTGGCCCCGCTTCAGGGGTCACTTGATTTTACATAGACTTACATAGGAATATATTTTTGAAAAGATATCCTTGTTAGAAACCTCAAGATCATGGGTTTAGATATTTGGTATGTAACATGGCCTTATGGACCTGAATCAAGTTTTCAAATCATGGCCTTTGGGTCAAAAATGATCTCATGCTAGTGTTAACTTGGGTTTTTTGACTACATGTTAACTTTTGTGTGGAATTAAGATTATATTGCTGTTCTTCTGCATGGATTTTGTATTCAGTATGACTATGTTGTAAAAGGCAATGAAAACAAAATTTCTCAGGTGAGCGATTCTGGGCCATCTTGGCCCTCTTGCTTTTTAGCTCACCTGAGCACAATGTGCTCAAGGTGAGCTTTTGTGATCGCCCTTCGTCCGGCGTGAGTCGTGCGACGTGCGTCGTCAACAATTTGGTGTGTTTACACTATAGAGGCCATATTTTTTGCCCAATTTTTTGCTATCTTCATCTTGAGACAATTGCAAGAGAAGCACTTTGCCGCAAACAAGCCACTGTATATTGCCTTTGTGGACCTGGAGAAAGCCTTTGACCGTGTTCCTCGGAAAGTACTCTGGTGGGCCTTGAGAAATCTTGGCGTGGAGGAGTGGGTCGTCCGAATCATTCAAGCCATGTATTTGAATGCCAGAAGCCGCGTACGTGTTGATGGACAGTACAGTGAGGAATTTGGTGTGGAAGTTGGTGTACACCAGGGCTCTGTCCTCAGTCCTCTGCTCTTCATCATAGTACTGGAGGCTCTGTCAAGAGAGTTTCGGACTGGTGTCCCTTGGGAACTGCTCTACGCTGATGACCTTGCCTTAGCATCTGACTCCTTGGACGATTGTATCTCAAAGCTGAAGGCATGGAAGACTGGCATGGAAAAGAAAGGGCTAAGAGTCAACATGAAGAAAACCAAGATTATGGTGACTGGACCTGGACTTGACCTTCTTCGTGACTCCAGCACTTACCCCTGCGCAGTCTGTAGGGGTGGGGTTGGTTGCAATTCCATTCAGTGCTCAGAATGCAGACTTTGGGTACACAAGAAGTGTAGCAATATCAGTGGTAAACTTGTTGCCAATCCTGACTACACCTGTCCAAGATGTTGCGGCATGGCAAGACCTATTGATGGCAGACCAATCACTGAAGTCGAGGTGGAGGGTGCGGTGCTAGATGTTGAGGACAGTTTCTGCTATCTTGGAGATATGTTGAGTGCTGGTGGGGGATGCTCACTTGCCATTGCAACCAGATGTTGTACTGCCTGGGGCAAGTTCAAGAAACTCTTGCCAATCCTGACCTCCAAGCATGTCTCCCTGGCAACAAGGGGAAAAATCCTCAACACGTGCATACGCTCCACTTTATTGCATGGTAGTGAAACCTGGGCCCCAAATGCTGCAGATCTACAGAGGCTCCGCAGAAATGACAGAGCGATGATTCGTTGGATTTGTGCTACCAAACCACATGATGAGACTCCCACTGAATTGCTTTGTGGCAAGTTAGGGTTACAGATGGTGAGTGAGGCCCTTCGATCCAGACGTCTTCGATGGTATGGCCATGTAATGCGCTCCTCAGCTTGCATCAACACCGTTACCAGCTTAAGGATCCCTGGCCAAGGAAAGCGTGGGAGACCAAGGAAGACGTGGTCCCAGTGCGTACAGGATGATCTGAAAACCCTCAACCTCGTAGATGCCAATCCTGTGAACCGAATGGCATGGAGAAATTGTGTCAGAAGGTCTAGCCGCCTGCTGCCTACCTCAGTATCTGGGATGCCCGCAGCAGAGGAAAAATAAACTCAGGATGATGATGATGATGATGATGAATCTTCATGAAATATGGTCAGAATGTTTGTCTCCATAAAATCTTGGACAGGTTTGAAATTGGGTCATGTGGGGTCAAAAAGTAGGTCACCAGGTCAAATCTTAAAAAAAACCTTGTTAACACTCTAGAGGCCATATTTCTTGCCCAATCTTGATCTGTTATTCAGAGCAAAGCAAAAAAATAAAATGAACATGCATCTGGAACGTCTCATGTTGTTTCCAGAATAAAGAAAACACATATAGTAGGTTTAAACTGACAGCTATTTGATATCAATCAAATTTAGAACCTGGTTTTAAAAATGCGTCATTAACGGCGCACTAGCATTCAACATGGGTGTCATTTCAGATTATTTTGCGTCAAAACGCACAATTTTGTGCGTCATCAAAAACCCTGATTTAATAAAGAAGAAAAAACTTTTAAAATCAATTGAATAATGTAAGAAAAAAATTCTTGAGGATAGTATTATCTTAAAATTTCCCTGGTTTTTTTTTTGTTTTTTTTTTCTGCATTATAGTAAACGGTTGCGTAATCAAAAAAGATCCATATATATGCTTTCTCAATATCTTCTTAAGAAGATAAAAGTGAAAGTGGCATGTAGTGCCGGAAGAGATAACGGAAGAGCTGGCTGCCTGGAAGCAATGCACGCCCACTTCGAAAAACAGACGCCCACGGAAAACACAAAATCGGGGGACCCGTTTTACATGGAATAGAAAAATTTGCAAGAAAGAGGGTTGGCAGGTCGGCGTACAGCCAGCTTGCCAATCCCCTTTTTCGCAGTTCCGGGTTTCTACTCGGCGCACTGCAGATAGTCTCTCTCCCTGTCTATTGTGGGTCCACCGTTTCTTCCAGCTCTATTCTGGCCCTTCGCTTGTTTTTTTTTGTTTTTCGAAGTGGGGGCGGTGCTGTGTTCTCCCAGATAGCATACAAACTTTTCTCCATAGACTCGCAACCTCTCTATTCCGCCTATGTCTAAAACTGCCAGGTCAAGGTAGTAGCCGTATACAGGGACGTTGTCGTGTTCTTCGTCGGACAGCAGCAGCAACAGTATATTCTTTTTGTTGTGCCTCCCAACTGCAAAGTGCCTACAAATATATTTCCGGGGGGACATGTCTCCTGTTTTCCTCCATGTTTTGTGTGGCGGCACTATATCCAGTTCTTTTCCTCTACGTCTGCTGTGGTTTGCCAGCCTTGCATATGGAGCGGCGCTCTTCCTCCCTGCGTGTGTTGGAGCTGGCTCTAGCCCAGTTTCCTTGCAGAGGTCTTCTCCAGCATTCTCTCGGAATATACATGTGTTTTTCCTGCACGGGCACATTTCTGCCAAACTCTGCACTAGAAACATGTACTGAAGCGACCAACCAAAGCAATTGCCGTCGTGCAGGTTTTCTATATTGCAAACTATCTCGTCGACTTTGATTTCCTCTGGAATTTCTAGTGGTATCCGGTTTTCTACTTTTGTTGTTGGAAGGTCTTTGTTGCTCCAAAAAACACATTTTTTGCTGGCGATGCAGTGGTCTATTGTGCCACATCTACATGTAGAGTTGTCTCCCCAACATACTCCTGGGGGGTTGGGGATAGCAATGCAGTCGACACATTTTCCTGTATGCCTTGCTTTGGGTTCTTACGTATTCTGTACAACTATTCGAAGCCGTCCAGAAGATAGGCAAAAGTCGTTTGGTTGGTATATGTAGACAAAGTCCAGTACCCTGCCTTTTCGTATGTGGCTAGAGAAGACAAGTGTGTATATTTCAAGAAACTGTCTAGGGATTTTGTGCCGCTCGTAGAATGTGTACCCCGCCTGTTCTAGTATTTGTTTTTCTGCATCGGAGAGGAGCATATGTGGAAAATTGTCTACAAGTTAGCTCCATACTGCTTCTATTTATTTTGTAGTGTCTTGGACACTATGGTTTTCCTCCTTTGTTTCTTTTGCAGTATCTTCTTGGGCGTCCTCTGTAGCCTGGCCTGCGCTGCCGCGAATTCGATAGTATCTCCTTTGGGCTATGTTGTACTTCTCCTTTGCCTCCCATACAGACAGCCTTCCAGACCGTATTTTGGCGTAGGCTTCTCGTGAGAGGATTGCACCTGGCATATTTTCTATATCCACTCTGTGTGGGTATATATTTATATCTGTATCCGTGTTTCTCCAAATGGAAATTCGGCGGGTGCTGCTCCAGGTTGGGAGGCACAAATTGGGGAAAAAAGGGATCAAGATGGAGTGGGTACACTTTATCGCTGGTGCTGCTTTGGAGGCGCAAATTGGGGAAAAAAAAGGGGGGCCTCCTCGTGATGCGACTGTGCCACTAGAGATAGAATGATCTTTTGGAGGCGCAAATTGGGAAAAAAAGGGCTCCAGATAGGGTGAGATACATTGGGCTACAGATGGGTGGGTACACTTTCGGTGTTTATGCCCCACTATGTATACTATTCTAGCAGTTGACCTCAAGTGAGCGATATTAAGGGCCCTCTTGTTGAGAATTAAGGTTTTTACACCACCTCACCTTTGAGGAATTGCTTTGAAACTTTGAATAAATGTTTATGACCATCCCTTCTACTTTTATAGAGCAAGATTACATAACTCTGTCTTTGATTTTGACATAATTATGCCCCTTTCGATGTGATAAATCGTTTTGTACTGACTCGATTTTTCACTGATTCCTTTGAGATATTGCTTTAAAATTTGGAATACATGTTTATTGTTCTTGTATACATTTTCATGATACAGAGTTTCTCATTTTGCCTTTAATTGCAATATTTATTTTTACTTGAATAGTCAAGTGTGCTGTCTTATGGACAGCTCTTGTTAGCTCACCTGAGCACGTCATCTGTCATCCCTCAACAATTTGGCTCTAGTGGCCACATTTTTTGCCCATTCTTCATGAAACTTGGTCAGAGTGTTTGTCTCAATAAAATCTTGGACTTGTCTGAAGTTGGATCATGTGGGGTGAAAAAATAGGTCACGAGGTCAAGTCACAAAAAAAACTTACTGATACTCGAGAGACCACATTTTTGGCCCTATCTTCATGAAACTTGGTCAAAATTTTGGAAGGAAAAAAAAAAAGGCCACATTTTTGGCTGAATCTTCATGAAACTTGGTCAAAAAGTTTGTTTCCTTAAGATATTGACAAGTTTGAAATTGGGTCATGTGGGGTCAAAAAGTAGGTCACGAGGTCAAATCTTAAAGAAAAATCAGAATCTGGAGGTTGTGGGTTCGATTCTTAGCCGCGACATACCACAGTGTCCGACAGATCCTTTTCCCGGAGCCTGTGGGCTACCAATTTGTTGGCCAGGCTACCACCTCTTTTACGTTAGTAGCCCACCGGGCTTCTGCCATTGCATGTGTCTGGTTGCCCGGTGTCATCAAGCAATGTACATTTTCTACTATACTACACAGTATATTATTAAGGAAAATACCTATTGTGATCACTAGTAAGGTATCAATAAAAAGGTGGAGTCATTCACCTGTTAGCCGTATCAATTGATCCAATCCATGGACAACACTGATGCTTGCGGATTACTTGGATATTTTGGTATCTTTGATTTTCATTGACGTTTGTAGACACTTCTGACAGGAATCTGCTAATAAAATTGAAACCAATATTCGTCAGTGTCCTGTTTGCCAACACTATCCCAACTTGATGTAGGAAAATTTAAAAGAAAACCATGAATATCCTCCAAAAGTGAATTTTAAGTTTCTATATTTTCCTTCTAAAACACGCCATATCTTGGCTTCAACTGCACGACAATAAACACATTTCCTTCTAAAACACGCCATATCTCGGCTTCAACTGCACGACAATAAACACATTTCCTTCTAAAACACGCCATATCTCGGCTTCAACTGCACGACAATAAACACATTTTTTTAACCGATTTTGAATGATTTTTCTTGTATTCAAAGAAATAACTATTCTAAGAATTTTTCAGCGATATAATCATATATGTGTTTTTAATAACAAATGTACTCTGGAAATTATAAGTCTTTGATAATTGTCGCTGATTATGTCATGGGTTTTTATGGTTTCATTTTCCACTTATGTAAGTGAGCAAAACCATAGAATAAATGATTGAGCATCAATATACAAGTGCTTAATTAAAATCTGAAGGGAAAAACAACTTTTTAACTGTATCAAACCTGAAAATTGGCAAATAAAAACTGCAGTCCGTGTTGTTCTATTTTACGTGTTCAAGGGAGGTAACTACAAATAAGTGAAATAATAATAATAATAATAAAAAAAAAAAAAAAAAAAAAAAACGAATAAGAAAAATAAAAGAAAACAATATTTCATTTACATAAATTTTCCATATTTTTTTTTCATTTGGTATGCATTTCAACAAGTTTTTTCCTTTACTTTGAGAGGAATAATTATTCTAATGCACATCTTATTTAATTACTACAGACTAAAGTAGATCATTAAATGCACAATAATTTTAATATCAAGTACATGTATGCAATGTTAATTTCTGAATAAAATAAATATACATGTGTATTTTGAATATATTTCTTATGTTCATTTCTTTGAAATTCTTACCATGAGAGGATTGTAAAATGTGAATGTGTTATGCAAAACATTCATTTCTTTTGCAGATGTTGTTAAATGTCATAAGGCTAAGCATTTGGAAATATTTATTTTATTTTATATGCATGTAAGATTAAAGGTCTGAGAGTTTACATTCTGCTTGATGATAAACATATAGGTACATGGATGCTTTTCTGGTTAAACTAAAGTCGCTGATCTCTTCTACTATGTCTGTGATTGATTCTAACATTTTGATTTGTCCCTCTACTTTTAGTATCTATAATTTACACATTGATAAAATATATTTTATGAAGACAGACTGAGACTGATGTACTTCAACAAAATTCTGGGCTTCCAAATCTGGTAGCCCACTGAGCAGAAGTTTTTAGAATTTGTTGGACACAGATACCAAAGTCGAGAAAAATGGTACTGGTATAGCTCCCTTGCTTTGCGCTCCGCAGATAAGGGTAGTTCCAAGACTGGTGTCAGGATAATGTGACTGGGTGTGGTATCATGCCACATGTCTACAGCATGATACTGCAGTGTGGCAGCACTATACCTGTCTCAAGTAGTCATCGTCTCCTAATGACTGAAATACTGTTGGTGGGACGTTCAACTTCTATGAAAGAAAAAAAGTTTAAATTTATTTGCCAGTTGGTAAAAACATTTTTCATTGAGATTGTGGCTGATATTCCGACCCTACAAATAGGAAGAACAAAATTGTATGCATTCGTAAAGGGTACTTTTAAGTGGCTTAGTTAATGAGAAAAACTGAATGTTGCAAACCAATACTCAGGAAATTTATGAAGTTCAAGGCATTTCATTACAAATTTATGCATAAAAAGCAGAGTGGATATGAAATATTTCTTCCTGGTTTGGTCTAGCTGTAAATGAGAAGGGGAGAAGAGGGTTAAGGTAATACAGTCAACATGCGACCACCTGTATTAAACGACTTTTTTATTAAACAACCGTTATAAATCCCGCCCAAACGTTTTTACTATATCAATTTATCCCATTAAGTGACTTTTTTATTATGTGACCAGCGACCACATAACCCAAGTCCCAGCATGTAAGATTATGCACAAAATCAACTTTTTTTGAGCGACCGTGTTTGATTCCGTTGCTTATTATCGTGTACGCTGGAGCATGTGTATATTCATCTTTAACACATCCGAACAAACAAACAATTATCCCGATCATAAGTGCTCACCTGAAACCAATTTGTTTTGACCACGCATGACTGCACCATGTGCAACTAAATTCTAAATATAGTTCCAGGTTCCCATTTCAACAGTTACTATGCATAACATAGGTGAAACCATCCCTCCAAATGCTTCGGATTTTGGTAAAAGAATATTTGGGAATAAGGTAAATTGATACTTCCAGATGCAATGCGTACCATTAATAATTCGTACCTATAAGTATGTACATTGCGTCTTATGATATGTGACCAGGGCGCCAGTTTGAAATTAATTTATCAGAGGTTTCTGGATTTATGTTAGAGACATAAAGAAAGCTCATTGCTAAATAATATTTTTTCTTGAAATTGTCCGAATCCATCCATTAATTCGATGTCAAATGTTGTTTTTTTCCACGGAACACCAAATGCAAACCTCAGCCAATGATCAAAGGTATTATTCCAACATAACAGCTAAAAAATCGAAAGATATGACAAAAATAAACATGTTGATATTTATTGGTATAAAACAACAAAACATTGTGTAGTTTACATCGTATTCATGTTGTAATATAACGTTATGATACGATTTTGTGTACAGTTTGTATACATATGACTTGTTTGCCTGGATTTCCAAAACTATCTATTAAGAGACCATTTCATTAAGCGACCACTTTTTGGCAGAGCAGCAGGGGGGGTGAATGCAGAAACTAATGGGACCGTTCCCGGGCCCCACCGCCACCCCCAGCACCATTTTGCGCCAATTTAGTACCCATACAGAGCCCTAGGGACGGCCCACAACCCTCGCCGGCCCGGGCTCAAGGGGGGCAAAAAAGTGGGCAGGTAGAGACCTCTGCTATTAGTCTGAGGTAGAGACCTGGGTTTTCTCTCGGAGACATTCCAGCGGCGCAATATCTATCAAGTCCTGTGAGGCAAGACACGCATTTTCTGCCATAGGTATACCCAATTGAACGTTTGTGTGCAGTTGATATACCCACCGGCATGAAGGGGACAGACAACTGCAAGTGGCTCGTTCGTGGCTTCACTAATCTCTGTGGCCGAAGTTGCCTCAAGGACTATTGCAAAATCCATCTCATGCTTCTCCGTAAAGGCTCCAGTCCGATGAGGCCATGCGCCGGATGTGGTGTGGGAGTTGGAAATATCGTTGGGCTGTGCGGGGCATGTGGCTATGACAAGGCCGAGGGTAGGCTCCGTATGAGACGTGTGAGAGTCCTCGAAAAGGAGTTTGCGCGCCTGGCAGCCATTGATATTTCCATTTAGACGTGTATGTTCGGTAGAAATATACCCATCCACCAGCATGGCCACTATGGATGAACTAATCGAAGAGATTCTTGCAGAGATTCTTGCAGAAATGCCAGACCCGCGCCCCGCGCCGGAGGAGCAGTTTATCGACCTGGATGTTCAGGTCCCCTCCCCAGTTCAGCTACCAATTGCTCCTTGGGTTGAGATTCTAACCGACGCCAAGGACGAATTTGATGTTGATGGCGCCGCCGCGGTCTTCTCTACGTGGAGGGTAGAAGCAGAAGACCCGCTGGACATTGGCGACGTCAAAATTGCTGATGGCATATATGCTGGGGCTGGTCGGATGGCTTTGGATGCCCGCATGACTGACGAGAGGGCAGCAGCTTTGCTCACGGCCCTTCCAGAGGGTGAATACATGCTCAAGCTCAAGTTCTTGAGGGAGAAAGATGAGGGAGACTGGGTTGTTGAAGACAAGTTCGACCCGGTCAAGGCTGAACGGAAGAAAGGACAGGCAGTCGTGCACTTTTCCCGGGACACCAAGCCAGGTGCGCTCCACGGGATAGACAGCGTGTACTATCAGAACGCTTATCCTGTTACCGCGGTGGTGTATGGACTCTACCCCATCAGAGAACCAGACCCCGCCAACTTAGCCCCGCTAAGGGATGGCGACCTCAACTGCGTTGCCCAGAGAGTCGTAGAGCACTTTGAGGGCGCCCTAAGGGGCCAAGGACTGACCCCCACAAGGCGCCAGAAAATACAGGACTGGGAAAGGCGGGTCCACGAATCAGGCGCTACGGTGGAAGATGTGGCGAAACTGGAAAAGATCCTCGAGAGGGCGATCGTCCTCAAGGACATCGCCGGGGAGGACATCTACAACAGCGGCAAGTACCAGTTTGGGGGTAATGGTGTCAGAGGGCGTGTAGAGCTCATCGTCCACAACGGCCATGCTTGGTCAAAAGACCTCCACTTTCCCCAAGCCCGAGAGGTCCACATATACGGGGGCGACGTCTGGCAGGCCATCCAGGAAGCAACCCATGGTGACCCGGTAGCCGTCTGGCTGCTCGGAGGCAGCCAAGACAACCGGCTCAGTGTTGATCAGTTCGTGCTCCAGGATGGCCGCACCTACCGGACTCAAGAGGCCCACCAAAGACTGCAGGATGTATGTAGATTTTTGGGAGATGAGGACCTGGCAGATAGGGCTTTCGGAGAGAACCACGCAGCCAGCATAAAGGCCAAGGAGCGAAACGGCTGGAAGCCAACCCCAGCCAGCTTCCTCGACGACATCCAAAAGGCTTGTGTAGAGCACGGACACGGCGGGCTGTGGAACTCGATGGACTACGATACCAGGGAAATCGTTAGCATTGATATGAAGGCCTGCTACCCTGCCAGCTTCCAGGGGCAAGGTGAGGCCAGGCCTTACTTCCAAAGGTTCGGGCATCCCAGCCACCGCATGGCCCGCGTAGCCATCAACGGCGCACTCCCGGAAGATATTGGTACAGGCTTCGCCGAGGTCCAGGAGTGGGAGTTCGCGCCAAAAGTACACCCTGTCATCCCTGCCTGGTTTGGGAAGCATTTCACAGAGAACGGTTGGGCCCCGACGCCCCTGTTGGCCTACCTTGTGGAAAGTGGCCTGTTGAATTCTCTTAAGGTCCGAGAGGCTATCATCGCATTTGAGAAGCAAACGGAGGTCTGGCTCCCGGAAGACCGAAACCAGGGCTGCAGCATTATCGGTAAGTTTACCCAGGGCAGCAAGGCCGACGGAAAGTGCCTCACCCGGAGGCTCGTAACCGACCCCGGAGAGCTCGACTTCCTGGTCCACAATACCCGCCAAAGCGGCACGCTGGTCGGGGCCCCACAAAGGTGCCCGCTGGGCCATGTCCTCACCTACTACGACGGCACCCAGCCGCAGTACGCTCACCTAAGGGCCAGCATGCTGGCATATGCCCACATCAACCTCCTAGAGATGCTTCGCCGGTTCACGCCCGACGAGGCTGTCCGAGTGGCAACTGACTCCATCTACATCCAGAAAACGGCGTTGCATAAGCTACAGGGAGTCGATGCCTACGCACCATATGACCAGCATCCAAAGAGGTATTGTACCACCTGCCACCTATGCCACGATACTCCAGTGCTTAGGACACCGATGGAGGTTGCCCCAGCTCAGTGGAGGGACAAGGGCGAGCAACTGTACATGCCAATGGAGCACGCCGCGTACCTCCCTCTGCCTGAATACAAGAAACAAGAAAAGGACATCGCCCCATCCACGGCACCAAGGCATGATGATCCACTATCAAGGTATAAGCTTAGCTACCTCAACGGCGGTGGAGGCTCCGGCAAGACCACTCGAGCCATCGAGCTCTTCCGATCAAGACACTCCTTGGTCTTCACTCCGACCCATCGTCTGGCCAAAGAGATGCGGACCCGGGAAGTAAAGGCTCAAACCTACCACAGCTTCTTCCGCTGGAGCGGACAAACGGAGTGGACCCCAGATAGGATGGGGCAGAAGTTCATCCCGAGGGTGATTATCTGGGACGAGGTCTGTACCGTACCCCGGCCTATCCTCGAGACCTTTCTCGACTGGCTCGACCAAAGAGGCGTCCAGGTCGTCTGCTGTGGTGACCAGGGACAGCCACCGCCAATCGCGGGAGAGATGCCGCACGACTGGCTGCGGCAGAAGGCGGACCACTATGAGGAGGTTGAGGTCGACCACAGAGCGAAGGACACCGCACTCAGGGACCTGAAAAGAAAAATCCGTCTCCAACCCGACAAATACCAGTGTCGAGAGATGCGGAGGGCGTTGCCCAGCTGTCTTGGATGGGATCGGTTTGTGGACACGTGGAAGCCAGGCGATCTCATTCTGACCTCGAGACAAAAGGTTCGCGACAGAGCCCAGAGGCTTCTACTCCAAAAGCACAAGGAGCACTTCCCAGATGTTGCCGTCCCTCTTCTCTACCGCCCGATAGACACCCGAAGGCAGAATATTCAGGTGATGGTCCCGGGTACTCTCCGGACAGAAGAGCTTGTTCTCAACGACATCGTGGACGTTCCAATCGACGCAGTAGAGACTGCTATACAGACAGGTGACTGGCGTCTGGGGTATTCCATCACAGTCCACTCCTCCCAGGGCCTAACAATCCACAGCCCCCAGAAAGTATGGATCATTGACGACTACCTACAGTGGTCCAATCTGGCCTACCTTGCTGTATCCCGAGTAGAGTACATGCACCAACTCGACGAGTAGTCTGTCCCCCGGAGGAGGGTTCCGAGGTAAGGCAACTCACCGAGCAGCAACTCCGCAAGGCGATCCAAAGGAAGCTCGTGGCTTATAAGCGCCAGGACCAAAAGGGCCGGATGGGATTCAACCTCAAGGTCGACCACATCCTGCAGCTCAAGGAGACCCAAAGCAACCATTGTGCAGCATGCAACATCGAGCTGCTCTGGGCTTATGCCCCGAAAGACACAACCAGTTCAGTGTGGACCGGCTGGACAACTCCAGAGGCCACACCCATGACAATGTCCGCCTGACCTGTCTCGAGTGCAATCGAAAAAGAGGCGGCGCAGCTCTTACCGCGTAAGAACCCCATCCGGCGGCAGTCGTGTGTCGGGTGGCACTATGAGTAGTTCCTCACGGACGAACCCGCGCTCTGGTCCATCCAGCAAATAGTTAACCACGGGCTCGTCGGGCTTGGTGACAGACCGCCCGAGACGATACACGCCGAGGGACCACACAGGGTCAGTGGCCCGCCGGCGGCCACCCTCCAGTTCGCCGGCCTGGTAGAGGTAGCGAACACCGACACCGGAGGGGAGCTTTTGCTCCTTGAGACCAACCGAACGGCCGGGTACAACCGAGGAGGGCTTTTGTGTCACGGATTTGACCTTGATGGCGTCAACCGGCCTTCTACCGGTAAGCCGAGTCACTTCTCCATTCATCGCAGCCACAACCACGGGCAGCCTGCCAACCCATTCAGACGACCGCTGGCCTTGTGGCAGCCGCATTTCGACCGCATACTGGTGCCCGAACAGTCGTTCAGCAAGTGACCGGTTGAACCGCTCTACGATCCCCTGATCACGGTGGATATCCACACGGCCGCGCCTGACCTCGACCCCGTGCTTCGCCAGGAGCTGACTGACTGCGCCCATGAACTCGCGTCCAGGATCAACTTGCAGCAGTTTCGGCCATCGCAGCGGACCCCGCTTGTAAATCCGCTCGAGAGCAGCGGCGACCTCTTTAGCCTCTTTTGTCGTAAGCGGTTCGGCGGCTTTGAACCTGCTAGCCACATCGACAACGGTCAGGGCATACTTGTATGTGCGCCGACGAACCGTGTCATGTGGTAGAAATAAGAGATCGGCCTGGTGCACTTCGTTCGGCGTCGAAACGGTTAAAGCGGGGCCTGGGTATATGGCGCGGAGCTGGGAGGTAGATTTGCCAGATGGCCTGCTTTTTGAGGAAGTCCTTAGCCTTAGTCTCAGAAACCTTAGCCGCGGCCGCCAGTTTTTTAATTACCGCTAGCCCCTTCCAGTAGCCCCTTGGGCTGTAGTAGAGCTGATCCATGGAGATATTCCAAGAGCGTGATCAGCCTCCAACACGCTGAAGCCACAGGCTCTGGTAGCTGCCCTGCTGTTGCCCTGAGGTTAGTCGGGCCCGATAGCATTCTATATGCGAAGGGCCTCATTGACATTTCATCCTCCCGCCAGCTCTCGAGTGAGCTCTGGGCGACTTCGATCATAGTAGAGGATAAGGGCCCAGGAACTTTGTGCCGCCGAGCTGCATAACCAACTTCCACCATCTTAGTGAAAAGTTCTTCGGGTAGCCCCATGATGCATATGTATGTAAAAAAAGTTCTTAGAGAATTAATTAATCCTTTTTTCAATCCAGTAGCCCGTGAGCCCAGCCGCTCCTAGAGCTAAGACAATAAATCCAAGCTCTCTAGCCTGCTGATCGCCGGACGGTTGGTAGAAGTCAGCCAGCTGCGGCTCAGGGCCCAGTGGACCGAACCGCTTACTCGCCTCTGGCATTACCGCAGCATACTCCTGCATGGCCTCATCAACATCCTGGAAGGATTGGACGGCGTGGCCTTGCCGGCGGAGCTCGCTCTGGATAAAGTCTAGACGCTGAGTCCTTTTTTTGACCCACGCCGCCTGGGCCGCCTGTAGCTGTTTGACCGCGGCGTCATGGCGTCGGCGCTCTTCTTCGACGCCAGAGTTTTTGAAAAGGCTAAACAGATAATTGCTTCCAGTGAACGCCACCGCATTTGCGAGCGCGCCGCCCAACATCATTGCAATGCCTGCCATCGTATTATTATAAAGGCGCTTAATTCAATACGTCGGCGGGGATGATCCCTTGCTTGATGAGGAGATCTTTGGTGGCGAGCGCGGCCGTGACGTCGACTAAGGCCATGCCTACGTCCCGCGTGGTGAAATCCAGTTTAGGGTATGCCCCATTGAATACAGCCTTACCTAGGCGCGCATAGCTGACTGCGAGTCCCGTTACCAAGGCGCATTGGTAGATCGCATTAACTACTTCCTTTCCGTTTGGAGCTGCTTGGGCAGACATGATTATTCGGGGTCGCGTCTATAAGATCTGCAGCTACTTTCCTCTAATTCTAGAGCGGGCGGGTGGGTTGGAGCTGGCGATAACCTTCCAAAAAAAATCCAGCTAGGGCTGCTATGGCTCTAGAGAACATCGGCCATTGAGGCGTTGCTGGCGGGGCTTTGTGCCTGTCTGACGGAGTGCTCGGCCTCTCCGTCGAGTGGGATATTCTCGGTCCGCGCCAGAGCTCTGAAGGCGTCCACTATAAGGCTGAAGAAGTCCGTCACAGTGCCTAATAAGTCCGCCGCTACCACGGCGCTGCGGTGCACCTCATTAACTAGTTTATTTCGGTTTGGAGTTTCTTGGAGAGACATGATTATTCCATGCGATGGGGGTCGCGTCTATAAGAACCGCGGTTACTTTCCTCTAATTCTAGGGTAGGCGGATGGGTTGGAGCTGGCGACAACCTTCCAAAATAATCCGGCTAGGGCCGCTATGGCTCTAGCGAACAACAGCCGCCTTGTCGAGCCACCTTGTCGAAGAACTCTTGCCAAATGGGCGAGAAGATCTTTTTCTCCTCCAGGATCAGGCGGCAGGCGCTCAGGTTCTGGGCGACGATACGGCGGTCCTCTTCCTCACCACGCTGGTTCGCGAAGTTACAGCCGGGCTTGCCGGCAGCATGGCGGGCCGCGTCCTGGGCCATGCCCCTGGCGATACGGGCGGCCATACCAAGGTGACGACTAGCCCGATAGATGTCGTTTACGTCCTCCGGGGCAACGGAGATCCCCCCGGTCCGCACCAGAACGCCGGAGACGTCCTTCAGAAAGCCGAAGAGGTCCGCCAGAATGCCCAACTGTTCCGTTGCCTCGGCGCCGTACTCCTCGGTCCGCATCAGAACGCCAAAGGCGTCCTTCAGATTGCCGGAGACGTCCGCCAGAACGCCGAACCAGTTCGCTACCTCGGCGCCGTCCTCGGCGCCGTCCTCGGTCCACATCGCAGCGCCGAAGACGTCCTTCTTCAGAACGCCGAAGGCGTCCTTCAGATTGCCGAAGACGTCTGCCAGAGCGCCGAACTGTTTCGCTGCCTCGGCGCCGTCCTCGGTCCGCATCAGAACGCTGAAGGCGTCCTTCAGATTGCCGGAGACGTCCACCAGAACGCCGAACTGTTTCGCTGCCTCGGCGACGTCCTCGGCCCGCATCAGAGCGCCGAAGGCGTCCGCCAGAACGCCGAGCTGTTTCTCTATCTCGGCGCCGTGGTAGGTCTCATTAACTACTTCCTTTCCGTCTGGGCTTGCTTGGGCAGACATGATTATTCCATGTAAAGGGGGTCGCGTCTATAAGAACCGCGGCTACTTTCCTCTAATTCTAGAGCAGGCGGATGGGTTGGAGCTGGCGATGCGCCCCCCTTAACCTTCCAAAATAATCCAGCTAGGGCTGCTACAGCCCCAGCGAACAACAGCCATTGAGGCATTGCTGGCGGGGCTTTGTGCCCGTCTGATGGAGTGCGCGGCCGCTCCGTCGAGTGGGACCCCCTCGGCTCTGCCGGCTGCTCCGCCACCGTGGCCTTAAACCCTTGTAACTCATTCAGGAGTGCCTGCTGCTTCCTTTTTCTCGCCTCTGCCCCTGCCCGCCCAGCAGCCACCCGCTTAGGGTCCTTTTTCCTAGTCACCCTCTCTGGCCGGACTTCCTCCGGCGCACGGACTGGCGTCGCCTCCTCCTTTGGCGGCGCCTCCTCCGGTGTTCCCTCCATTGCTAAGGTTTGTTCCGCCATCGTCCTCAGTAGATGCTTGGCAGTGTTTAAATGAGCTTAGCATTGCTGTAACAGGAGCTAAGTACATGCCATAGCGGTGGTATAGCTCGCAGGTGATGGTAGTTAAGGCATGCCCAACAAACGGATCTGCCTCGAGGTCGGCAATCAGTAAAGGCTGCTTATCAGCCGGAATCGGGAGCAAACGGATAGCCGCCATGGTGTAAATCTGCAGCACCGCAGAGCCAAGGGTCTTGGTCATACTAGCCCCCAGTCGAGCCTCATATCGGGCGTAGAGCCTGTTAAACTCCTCATCGGGTAGACGATCGATTTGATCGGCAGAAATCTCTCTGCCAATGTACTGCTTTGACTTCCCCCCAATAGCGAGCGCAACCAACCGCTGTCTCTGCTCATGTCGTTCTGCTTTTTCGGGCTCATCCAACCGCCGTCTCTGCTCATGTGTTTTTTCAGGCTCATCGCCTTCTACCCGGCTACGAGGTCGATCAACGACCCGCAGAGACGGCTCGTCGGCAAGGAGCTCGTCAATAATGTCGTCGCATTCCATTGCAATAGTCACATACCTCCCCAGTCTAATTGTGATGTAAATAAAAAGTAACGCGGCGCTCCAGACGCATGAGCTAACAACATATAGGCCTTTCATGCTAGCACGTGGCGCCAACAACATATAGGCCTTTCATGCTAGCACGTGATAACTACTTGGCTGCGAGGTGTTTAAAATAAGCTTTGCGTGCCTCATTTTGGCGAGTCGTTGACGCACAGCGTGTCTTTCGTCTGCGGGGATAATGTCATTTTCGCGCAAGCACTCTTCGAAACTGTCCCGATCCTTGCAGTGGAAGAGGGCGACCCAACGCGTTTGCTCTCGGAGATCTTTGAGGATGGCGTTGTACCTCTGAGCCAGGACCCAGACCGATTGCTTGGCATGCCGGCCGCTGAATGCCAACTCTGAGAGCATATCCTTTTTCTTGGTGAGCTGTTTACTCGCGGCCATGTCATCGATGACGTACAACGTCGGCTCACCCTGAAATACTCGGTAGAAAGCGCGCAAATAGTCGTGAAGCCGTTCACCCGGATCCAGAACATAAACCTCCTCGTCTGTACACACCCATGCGCGCTCCAGATAGGTGGTGTTGTGCCTGATCGTGGGACACAGGATTACGACGTGCTCGAAACGGTCGCGGTATGGGCCCTCGAGGAGGTCAAGCACAAATTTTGTTTTCCCGCAGCCAGTCATGCCGCAGATTATCGCCGAGTGGGGCTCAGTGACTAAGTCGCTAGTAAATGGCCGACACGAATCGCCCATTCTCGATGTTGAGCTGCGCATCCATGATTACGAAGAGGTACATGTTCAATGGAGCTTCAGCTTCTACTTCTTTGGCGATCTGGATCGTAATACCCTCGCTCGCGTTTTCGACCCGGCGGCCATTGCCGTGCAGGCCGTCGTCGTCGGTTGATCTCAAGTCCAGCCAGAGAGCGAACTCCTCCGTGAGGTACTTGCCCAGGTCGCAAGCGTGGACACTGAGGTCCTTGGCCACCATAGCCACTTCGGGATGCCGTTTTAATCCGCCCGCCTTTAGTTTTCTGACCTCGTCCCACGCCTGGTAAGGGCGCATGCCTTGCGCATAGAGCTGGTTTGGAACGCCCTCGACAGCGACCTCCACCTTCGTGATCTTGGGGTTGTAGAACGCCTCGCTCTGGCGAGCAAATGCATCAGCCGGTTCCTCGAAGAGCATCAAGAGCCCCTTCATCGATCGAGCGGGGACGTTCAGGCCGATGTTCCACACCGGGTCCTTCTTGTTCTTCACCATTCTGCTGTGTCGGAGGACCCTGTCGTAGAGGATCGCTACATTCCCCGCATACTGGTTGCGGATGTTGTCGGCCAGCTCCCTGTTGGTCACCATCTCGAACTCCAAGGAAATGCCCTCGACTGAGAATTTGGCAGCCGCGTCACCGGCTGCCCGGACTACACGACTGTAATCGTTGAACGTAAGTTCGTATTCCAGCCTGTCACCGAAAGCGGACTGAAAGAAGGGCATGTGACTCTCCAAGAGTTCGAAGTCGAGTGGGATGTAGAAGCGGTTCCCGTAAGCCTTGGCAACAGCGACGTCCTTCACCTTGTTAGTCGCCTTGTCTCCAGCATCGAGTCTATTCTTCGTTACGTTTCTGTCCTTCGTGGTGTCAATACCCTGGTACTGTGAGTTCGCCCGCTCGTTGTCGGTTTTCCAGAGGTCCACGTAGCATCCGAACACATCGCTGTCATCGACGCTCATGGCCTCTTTCCCAGAAATTTTGATCATGGTCTTCTTCACGATGGCCCTACCAAGATTATTGACCACTAGGCGGTTAGCATCGGTTGAGTCCAGCTTGATTTGGAATGCTAAACGAGTTGTTCCGGGGACTATGACATCACTAGCCCCAAGGTTCGGGAACCTCACTAAGAGCTGCTGATTTTGGTCGATTGTGGAGGGGTTGTTTGTGATCACAACCGTTTGGCGAGTGCCTTTGATCCCTAGGGGCTCTCTCAGGCGTCGGTACGGGTTGAGCTTTCTACCGTATGCGCTTTGTGCCATGATCATGTATTGAACTCGCCGACGTTTGGGTCTAATACATGATTATGGCCGATGAAGATATACCACTACAAGATTTCAGCGACCGGACGTCGCCGGCCGATGACGTCATCGCAACCACATCGCTTTCCAATGAATTACTCATGGATGCCGTTAATGGGTTTTATAACAATTTGATTGAGGGATCTCCCGCCGCCGGTAAGGACTACAATAAATTTGTGGTCGACAGAAAGGGTCAACTCCGCCTAAGGGCTCATCCGGATGTTGATCTGATCAATGCTCGCGACGGAAAACCCCTAAAGCTAACCACTATAGCAAGTAAGATAGGGAAAGGGGGTTCGGCAATAGTCCGTGAGGAACTCGGTTTCTCGGACTGGAGTGGGAAAAAGATGATTCTACCCGCTGAAGCTGTCACCCAGATACAGCGGGCTGATGGAGTACTGGGCGAAGCGGCCGGCGGAAGTCTTGAGGTGGTAGATGTCGACAGAGCAACCCACGCCCTGACGGAAGCGGAGGAGACCGCGTTGAAAACGATCAACGACTCACCACTGAGTACATCGGACTTGGACAGGTCCGAGTTAGTAATGCGGTACCGGGAACTCCGAGGACTCGATAAGGCTATGCAAACCCAGCGCGGTGAGCTTGTTAATAACCTGGCAAGGCTCTCTGAGCTCGACAGACACATTGAACGGGAAAAAAGAAAACTGGGAGAAACAGAAGACGAGCAGCTGCGGCGGGAGATCAGACAGCGCATCGCTGATCTTAATGACCAGCGGGCGGCTAGGCTCGAGGCGGCTTCGTTCAACCGAGAAGCTCTCAGATCGCAGATCGGCCGGATTCGGGACACCCTGCGGCGAATGATGCATGAAGACGCCACGCTGGCTGAACGGATCAAGACTCTCTTCCGAGAGCAGGGGATCACCGTTGTGTCCATCCTCACAGCGATGGGGATGACCATCAGCACGCTCGTTCTAGCACTAACAAGAGGCGGTGCAGGCGGGGCCACTCCCCCTGCGCCAACTGATAAGGGTGGGGTAAAAGAATGGGTGAAAAAGCAGCTGAAAGCTCTCGCCACCCTTCTTGGTAAGCTTGCGGGTAAGCTCGCGGCCGCCATCCCCGGCATCATAGGCAGCGTGGTTTCGTGGTTGCTGTCGACCGCCGGCAAGGCAGTTGGATGGCTTGCTGAGCACACTTGGGCGTTGGTCATTGCTGTTGGAGGCCTGTTGCTAGTCGCAACTCGCGAGTGGCTAGCGCTTCGCCACAAAGGGCCACTAGCCCGACCGCAATTCCGCCCACAACCAGAGCCCTTTTCTCGTCGGAGTGTGCCCGCGCAGCTGCTGCGTTTGCAGCGGGCAGCGTTGATACTCCCTTATGAGTCGGTGGGTCCGCCCGCGGAGGCCCCGCGATTTTACCATCATCGAAGCTGCCATGCTGCAGCCCCTGAACTGGAGCAGAGTTGCTTTGAACCGTGCCTATGGGGGGGTCCTTCTGAATTTTGTTGCCCGCGATTTTACCATCAGCGATTTTAGCCCACCACTAGGGCTAGGAACTGCTTTTGAGCCTCGAAGCCGCCCGATGTCTTGTCGATGATCCTGGACTTGGTTTGTGCCTGGGCACCGAGCAGAGCCCACACATATGTCCGGATTGAGTCGTTGATTCGCTCCATGCCGGCTTGGGTGAAGCCTTTCGAGTTGTCAAGCACGAACGTGCTCCAAGAGCCGTCAACGCCGGGATCTTGCTCGATGAACTCGATGTGGGCCTTTTTAGGCGGTAGCCAGTCGCACGATGAAACTCCACAATGACGGCCTCCAGAGACCTCCGAGCCGAATGTCATGTGTTCGGGGTCTAGGCTTCCGGCGTTCTGCCTGGCGATGTGTTTTGCCTGATTGTCGTGTCGGAAGTCTGTCTGGGTCCACGCAACGTGCCCCCTGGTGTGAACGTCCCCCAGGCCGCGGCTGTTCGGATACTCTTTCTGACGCCAGTCTGTCTGGGGATCGACCCCGAATTCCTGGCAAAGCCGTTCATACGCTCTCCGGTCGTATGTATTGTTTAGGGGGTCCCAGGACGCGTCCTGTGGAAGGGTGCATTTCATTTCCGTCAGAATGCGCCTTATGGTGTAGTAGACGTGAAAGAGGTATACAGAATGAATGAGCAGAGTCTTGTGCCCCGCCGGCCCATTCAGGTGGTTATTAAATGAAACTCCCGAACCGGAAGTTGCGCACCAGACTGCAAAGTTGACCTGGTTCTGCCAGAACTGCATCGGGCTTTTAGTCCAAGCTTGAACTGTGGCATCTGTTTTGACCCTGGGTAGACGGTACTGGCGCCAGATGTCGGGCATTTTCGCAGAGAAGACCTTGCCGGGGGCGGCTACGATCTGTATCGTGGACAAGTTGTTGGCGGTTAGGCTCCGCTGATACCCCCCTGCCTTATACTTCGCACCGCTATTGAACGTAAATACCTCCATCGGAATATTGCAAGATGTTTCAGACGATTACTGATATAACTACGGGCCCAACCTACCTCCAAAAGCCAATCGACAATAGAGACGGATGTCTCAGAGTCGGGCTGCGGTCCATCACATACACGATTGGCTGGTTCAATGTCACAAAAAACGAGGCGGTCACGTCCAAAGGGGTGAGAAAGATGGTTCCTCCCGGACTTTGGACTCTTCAGCAGCTACGTTCGTATTTCAACTCCTTGTTCGAGGACCTAATCCTAGCGCCGAACGAGACAACCGGACTCCTCGCTATCAAACCTAATGAAAGGGGCGTACATTTCACGGAGGGGTTGCTGCAGCTTCTTGGCTTCGACCAGACCCAAATGCCGATCAGCCCACACACGGGTGTGCGTGGGCTGCGTCCGGTAAATTTCAGTCCGAATAGATTGTTGTTCATTCATCTGGAGCAGCTAAACACTACCGAGAACGCCCTGAACGGCGCCCCCAGTAGTCTGCTCGCCGCTGTCGCCGTTGGAGACTGGGAATACGGGGAGATTAAAACGTCAGTATTCCCCAATCCCGAGTTCAAACTTCTGAGACAGGGTACCATCTCAGAGCTTTCTCTCTCAGTTAGAGACGAGCGTGGTAACATTATAAACAACCACGGCTTGCCAGTGACTGTCGACCTTGAGGTGAAATGAGTATCTTTGGCGGGCGGGGGTATAAATCCTCTAAGGGCAATTACGCCACCCTGGCTTACGTCGATGCAGTCGCTTCGCGACGGTCCGCACCTCCCGATCTATCGCAGTATCTCAAAAAGACGGATGATGGAAATGTAGACTTAGAAGGAGGTCGGCTTATGAACGTCGGTGACGTCGCAGGGCCTACTGACGGTGTTTCTGCGAAAATGGTCCAGGCAGCGTGGGACCATTTTAAGGGCGAAGTCGTGAGGAAAAATGGTGAAACGCCCATGGAAGACGACCTTGACCTTGGAGGTCACCGGATCATAAATGTACAGCTTCCTCGGCACTCTAAAGATGCCGTAAACAAAGCGTACGTCGATGCAAGGCTCGGTCTAATCCAAATTCCCGACCCCGTAATAACTCTAGTGGCCGAGGAGCGCGGACCTTTGGTTGGTGGGCAGTTCGAATGGTCGTTCGGCTCCAACTCGGATGGTCTGCCTCAGAGCAAAGTGGGCTACGTCATGATGAAAAAAGGCAAGATCATTTCAATGTCTCTGTCCGCGGCCGAGCGTGATGGACAGTCGGAGGATCAAGTGTCTGTAGGCGTCACCTTAAATGGACAATTTCAACAAGGCTATGATATCACTAAGGTCCAGCACTCTTATGTCGCTTCCAAGACCTTCCTACAGCCTCTACAAGTTGAGAAAGGTGATATTATCAACTTTCAGACGCGCGACACGAGTAGGTCCCACGCTTCCGGTGTGGTCGCAGTCCTAATTGAACTGGAGGAGTAACAACATATATTATACGAATATGAAGGATGAACTACAACAACCTACGGCACCGCCTCTGTATCCCTCCCTGCCAACTGAGGGCGATGGCCACGCTTACCGTCTTCAACAAATAACGCGCATTCAGGCCGATTTAACGCGCGAGGCCGAAAAAAGGTCTGGCCTATGCAAGAAATATAGAAGGGCGTTGAACGCCGTAGATGGCGCTGACGCTGCTTTGGCGGCCGCTGGGGGGGGACTTGGAATCGGTGGCGTCTACTTCTTCTCGACAGTCGTGGCCATTCCGGTCGCTGTAGGGCTTGAACTGGGGTCTCTCGGTTGTGCGGGTCTCTGTGTTATTGGCAAGGTGGCTGGGCGGCGCCTTTCCCGCAAGTACCTCAAGCATCGACGCATTGAGACGATTGCCCGTGTAAAGCTGAATACGATCTCCGACATCGTTAGCAAATCCCTGACAGACGGTAACATTTCCGACATCGAGTACAGGCTTGTTCTAGATGAGCTCCAGAAGTTTGAAGACCTGAAACGGGAGGTCTATGCCAAACAGGCGCCATCTCCGGTAAACATGGACGAGCTTCGAAAAAAACTCCTAGACGAAGGCCGCAAAGAAGCGCTCGCAGAAATCGCCAAACAGTTGAATTCCTCCTGAGCTGCGTTTGTGTTAGAGGCTCAGACCCACCACCTATGTACAGAGAATAATCAGCGAGTATGTGTCCCCCGACAATCATCAATCTGATCCAGCTATCTATCCCTGTCGCCACATTTATTATGGTGACCTTTATAATGCATCGGCAGAATAAGGTCGATGCCGGCCTTCGGAGGCTTAACGAGGAATGTCTCCGAGAGAAAACCCAGGTCTCTACCTCAGACTAATAGCAGAGGTCTCTACCTGCCCACTTTTTTGCCCCCCTTGAGCCCGGGCCGGCGAGGGTTGTGGGCCGTCCCTAAGCCCGGGCCGGTGAATTCCTCCTGAGCTGCGTTCGTATTAGAGATTCAGACCACCACCTACAGCAGGACCTTCCTGCTGTACGATACACACAATTTCTCTCCGTCCTGGGCCGTTTCTTGTACGGCCTGGGTCGTTTCTTGACTGCCGCCGCTGTACGATGGCTTCCATTGCAGAGCGGGGGCTTTTAACCACATCATCCCCAGCGTCGCCACCGCTGAAAGTCCCATCAGGTATTTAAACGCCCTCTCGTTTGCACGCCTAGCTCTCTATCTGCCCACTTTTGCGCCCCTCCCCCCTTGAGCCCGGGCCGGCGAGGGTTGTGGGCCGTCCCTAGGGCTCTGTATGGGTACTAAATTGGCGCAAAATGGTGCTGGGGGTGGCGGTGGGGCCCGGGAACGGTCCCATTAGTTTCTGCATTCACCCCCCCTGCTGCTGGCAGTCCCTTGAGCGGTCTCTTAATACATGTCAACTGTACATCCATCATTATATTGTGATCATGGTCCATCAAGTGATCATGAGAAATTTATAGTAAATGTAAGCCTTTATAGACATTGATCAAAAGAGCCTATAACTCCAAGTCATTGGATGCTTGAGACTCAGAATATCCTGATACTGATACAGAGATACTGATGACTTCTGATAAAAATCAAACAATTGTGGATGGATATTTATCAGTTGTGGATGGGTATTTATCAATTGTGGATGATTATTTATCAATTGTGGATGGGTATTTATCAGTTGTGGATGGGTATTTATCAATTGTGATTGGTATTTATCAGTTGTGGATGGGTATTTATCAATTGTGGATGGATATTTATCATTTGTGGATGGGTATTTATCAATTGTGGATGGGTATTTATCAGTTGTGGATGGATATTTATCAATTGTGGATGGGTATTTATCAATTGTGGATGGGTATTTATCAGTTGTGGATGGGTATTTATCAATGGTGGATGGATATTTATCATTTGTGGATGGGTATTTATCAATTGTGGATGGATATTTATCAGTTGTGGATGGGTATTTATCAGTTGTGGATGGGTATTTATCAATTGTGATTGGTATTTATCAGTTGTGGATGGGTATTTATCAATTGTGTTTTGGTATTTATCAATTGTGGATGGGTATTTATCAATTGTGGATGGGTATTTATCAGTTGTGGATGGATATTTATCAATTGTGGATGGATATTTATCAATTGTGATGGGTATTTATCAATTGTGGATGGATATTTGTCAATTGTGATGGGTATTTATCAGTTGTGGATGGGTATTTATCAATGGTGGATGGATATTTATCATTTGTGGATGGGTATTTATCAATTGTGGATGGATATTTATCAGTTGTGGATGGGTATTTATCAATGGTGGATGGATATTTATCATTTGTTGATGGGTATTTATCAATTGTGGATGGATATTTATCATTTGTGGATGGGTATTTATCAATTGTGGATGGGTTTTTATCAATTGTGGATGGGTATTTATCAATTGTGGATGGATATTTATCAGTTGTGGATGGGTTTTTATCAATTGTGATTTGATATTTATCAGTTGTGGATGGGTATTTATCAATTGTGGATGGATATTTATCATTTGTGGATGGGTTTTTATCAATTGTGGATGGGTATTTATCAGTTGTGGATTGGTATTTATCAGTTGTGGATGGGTATTTATCAGTTGTGGATGGATATTTATCGATTGTGGATGGGTATTTATCAATTGTGGATGGGTATTTATCAGTTGTGGATGGATATTTATCAATTGTGGATTGGTTTTTATCAATTTATCAGTTGTGGATGGGTATTTATCAGTTGTGGGTGGATAATGTGATTGGGTGTGGTATCATGCCACATGTCTACGGCATGATACTGCAGTGTGGCAGCACTATATCTTTCTAAAGTAGTCATCATCTCCTTATGACTGAAATACTGTTGATGGGACGTTAAACTTCTATGAAAGAAAAAAAGTTTTAATTTATTTGCCAGTTGGTAAAAACATTTTTCATTGAGATTATGGCTGATATTCTGACCCTACAAATAGGAAGAACAAAATTGTATGCTTTCGTAAAGGGTACTTTTAAGTGGCTTAGTTAATGAGAAAAACTGATTGTTGCAAACCAATACTCAGGAAATTTATGAAGTTCAAGGCATTTCATAACAAATTTATGCATAAAAACCAGAGTGGATATGAAATATTTCTTCCTGGTTTGGTCTAGCTGTAAATGAGAAGGGGAGAAGAGGGTTAAGGTAATACAGTCAACATGCGACCACCTGTATTTAACGACTTTTTTATTAAACGACCGTTATAATTCCCGCACGAACGTTTTTACTATATCAATTTATCCCATTAAGCGACTTTTTTATTATGTGACCAGTGACCACATAAACCAAGTCCCAGCGCGTAAGATTATGCACAAAATCAACTTTTTTGAGCGACCGTGTTTGATTCCGTTGCTAATTATCGTGTACGCTGGAGCATGTGTACATATTCATCTTTAACACATCCGAACAAACAAACAATTATCCCGATCATAAGTGCTCACCTGAAACCAATTTGTTTTGACCACGCATGACTGCACCATGTGCAACTAAATTCTAAATATAGTTCCAGGTTCCCATTTCAACAGTTACTATGCATAACATAGGTGAAACCATCCCTCCAAATGCTTCGGATTTTGGTAAAAGAATATTTGGGAATAAGGTAAATTGATACTTCCAGATGCAATGCGTACCATTAATAATTCGTACCTATAAGTATGTACATTGCGTCTTATGATATGTGACCAGGGCGCCAGTTTGAAATTAATTTATCAGGGGTTTCTAGATTTATGTTAGAGACATAAAGAAAGCTCATTGCTAAATAATATTTTTTCTTGAAATTGTCCGAATCCATCCATTAATTCGATGTCAAATGTTGTTTTTTTCCACGGAACACCAAATGCAAACCTCAGCCAATGATCAAAGGTATTATTCCAACATAACAGCTAAAAATTCGAAAGATATAACAAAAAATAAACATGTTGATTTTTATTGGTATAAAACAACAAAACATTGTGTAGTTTACATCGTATTCATGTTGTAATATAACGTTATGATACAATTTAGCTT
>CM037787.1:13029801-13079801 GCA_021229015.1 Solen grandis | reverse complement strand
ATGTGAAAATTATAGACATGTTGTTTAAAATATAAGGCAAATTGGCCCCACCTCTAGCGGCCATGTTTTTTAACAGATCGGAATAATTTGAGCAATCTTGGTAGAGGATTACCCAAGAAACATCTGTACTAAAACATTTTGAAATCTGGCCAGTAGTTTTGAAGATGATTTTTAAAGTTTTCATAATTTTATTCTTTCTGTTGCCATGACATGGATCATGTTTATTTTGTTATATAATCTGGGTAGATTTCTGTAGAAAAGTACTCGTGTACACACACGACACAAATCTCTTAACAGTTCCTGAGTTGGACCAGTACTTTGCATCTTGAAAGGTCATGAAAAATCCTTGCTCCCAATGGGGTTGGACCCCACAACCTTTGGATCCAGTTGTTTGTTACAATCTCATTAAGATTAGCTCTTCATTTTCGCTTCTATACTAACATCCCTAAGAAGGTCAACTGAAATTGACCTTCAAGTCCCGACTACTAATTCTATTTCGTCATACTCACTATCGGTCTCAAATGAGATTGCTTTGCGCATGCGCAGTTCAGTGCTTGTAGTTTGCGCGGTTCTTGAAATGTAAAATTTCATGTAGATTTTATTTTTTGGATTTTATCTGATTTATTTATGCATTAACGATTAATATTGTGTTTCTCCTGTCGGGAGATACCTAGTCTTTTGTTTTAACATCACATTTCTGTCGGATGTGATTTTTACAGTCGTCTATCGGACGGATTGTGTTTGTGCTTTCCTGTTGCGCAATCGGGCGCTTATATCATAATGGCGGACAAAGTCTGCGGAAAGGATAAATCGGGCGATAAACCCTTAAAGAGGGATGATAAACCGGTAAAGAAGCCGAATAAAAGTGCAGCAGTGGCTTCTGCTTCACATTCGTCGGCCGATACCGACATTTTGACAATTTTGAAATCGGTTCAGGACTCTGTTATTAAACAGAATGAAAAGGTAGACTCTCTAGCGACAAGAATGGCTACGATGGAGAGTTGGGCTCAGGAGGAGCCATTTTTTGAGGATTATGGGTGTGAAGAAGGTGAGATAGAGGATCGTGTTTTTGACACGGTACAAACTTCTAGCTGCCCGCCGACTTCGTCGACGAAACGTAGTGCTAATGAAATGAGTCGGTTCGATTCGATGTCGAAAAAGTTGATAAGGATGTGGATCCTACGTTAGCTCTAAATGTTAATGAACTGTTCCATAAGGGAATAGACGAAGAGAGATACGATGAATTGGTGAAAGACGAAAATAATGCAAGGCCAGAAAATTGCGAGGGACTGACCGTCGTGAAAACTAACCGCCTGATTTGGGATGCAGTCTCACATAATGCAAGATTAAATGACAAAAAACTTCAAAATATTGAATTGTCAGTGATAAAGGCAGCAACTATCCTGACTAAAACAGTCAATAGCATGGCAGCAGCAGAAAAAGATTGCCAGGAATTGACGCCAGTGATTGATGGATGTAACAATGTTCTGGCCTTATTGGGTCATACAAATAGGCAAATTAATCTGACTAGAAAAGATTTCCTAAAACCGGAATTGAAGTATGAGTATGCACACTTGTGCAATCACTCAGTGCCTTTTACATCAGAATTATTTGGTGACGATGTCAGCAAACAAGCTAAAGAGATAGAAGATAGCAACAAACTGGGAAATAGAATTCAAAAAGGAGGTTTTATGGAAAGTCGAGGCAGAATGGGGCTAAGAGGTCGTTTTAGAGGCCGAGGCCGAGGAATGCAGGCCAGGGGAAGGCCATACCAGACAGGCTATGGATACTCGAACCCATTTAACCTGCCAAAAAACCAGCCAAGGAGGGGCCTGTCGGGCCGAAATTTCAAACAATAGAAAATAAGGTAAGCACTGTCGTATTTCAAGCTGGTAGACTTAAACATTTTCTTCATGAATGGCAGAAGATTACAAATGATCCCAAAATTTTAGACATGGTGGGAAATTTCCATATTGAATTTATTAAGAACTTCTATTCAGTTGAAAACGAAAATGTACCATGCCAATCCCATTTCAATAGCCGGGATTCAGGAATAATTGCTAAAGAGATAGAAAAACTCCTAGAAATGGAGGTCATTAAACAGGTTCAGTATGAAACTGGCCAGTTCATTTCACCTGTCTTTGTCAGACCAAAAAAGAATGGGGAATATCGCATGATTTTAAATTTGAAAAAATTAAATGAATATATTCCCTATCAACATTTTAAAATGGATACATTTGAGAAAACACTTAACCTTATTTCCAAAGATACATTCATGGGATCAATTGATTTAAGGCACGCTTACTATTCTGTCAGTATTGCTGAAGAACAGCAAAAATATTTTAGGTTTTATTGGGAAAATACTTTTTATCAGTTTACGGCATGTCCAAATGGTCTTGCATGCATGCCTAGGATGTTTACCAAATTGCTTAAACCAATTTTTGCTAAATTGCGTAGTGAAGGTCATATAAATAGTGGCTTCATAGATGATAGCCTGCTATGTGGAGATACGTTTTCACAATGCTCTGAAAACATTGCTGATACAAAAACTCTTATGGAGAGAGTTGGTTTCATTGTTAATTTAGAAAAATCTGTCATGATACCAACCAAAAGAATTGTTTTTCTTGGTAATATTATAGATTCAAAACAGATGAAGGTGTTTCTGCCACAAGAAAAGAAAGAGAAGATTAAGTTAGAATGTTTAAGTCTGCAATCTTTAGGATCAGCAAAAATTCGACAGGTTGCCAAGGTTATAGGTTTACTAGTTGCTGCTTTCTCAGCTGTTCAGTTTGGCCAGCTATATTATAGGAATTTGGAAAAAAGCAAATCTGTGGCTTTGGCACTTAATCATGGGGATTTTGAACAAAGAATGCTGATTTGTGATAGCATGAAAAGTGACCTAAATTGGTGGATCAAGAACGTTGATGATCAATATAGACTCATCAGTCACGGCAATCCTGATATATCTATTTACACTGATGCTTCTTTAACAGGATGGGGGGCTGTTCTTGAAGAATTAAAAATAGGTGGTCGATGGACTGATCAGGAAAAGGATGGTCATATTAACGTTCTTGAGCTTAAGGCTATAATGCTGGCACTTCAAGCTCTCTCAGCTAAAATTATTGGCAAACACGTGCAAATCCTCTCAGATAGTTCAACAGCAGTTTCTTATATTTCAAACATGGGAGGTATTAAGTCAGAAAAATGTAATGAAGTGGCTAAGGATATTTGGTTATGGTGCATTGAGAGGAATATCTGGGTCACATGTGCACATATTGCTGGAAAATTAAATTTAGCAGACTCCCCATCCAGGAAGTTCAATGATAGGATTGAATGGTCACTGGACCATTCAGTTTTTGATGAATTGACTCGGAAATTTGGAAAACCAGATATTGACTTATTTGCATCGAGATTAAATGCCAAAGTGCCTCAGTTCTGCTCATGGAAGCCTGATCCGAATGCCTCTTTTGTAGATGCATTTTCTATTGATTGGAAAGTATTTAATTGTGCTTATGTTTTTCCACCTTTCAGTCTGATGGGGCGCTGTCTGCAGAAAGTCACAGAAGACAGAGCCAAGTGTCTGATTATAGCTCCTCTATGGCCGACACAGATTTGGTTTACGAAACTAATGAGGCTACTGATTCATGCTCCAATAATTCTTCCAAAATCAAAGGATATACTTTATCTACCACACATGGATGTTGTGCATCCTCTGTCAAAGAATCTAGTCATGATTGCTTGTTTAGTGTCCGGGAATCTTTCAGAAGTCAAGGTTTTTCTACAGCGGCAACTGACATATTCATGTCTTCGTGGCGATCAGGAACTAAAAAACAATATAAAACGTATTTATCAAGATGGTTTCAGTACTGCAGTGAACGGCAGGTTGATAAGTTTTCAGTGCCTGTGAAAGAAGTTATTCATTTCTTGACAGCTCTTTATGAACAAGGTCTTGGATATAGTGCTTTAAACACAGCAAGGGGAGCATTGTCATCTATTTTAAAAATTGAAAATTACCCAGCAGGATCACACCCACTTACAGTCAGGTTTATGAGGGGTGTGTTCAACTTGAGGCCAACTAAACCAAGATATACGATGACATGGGACGTTGGGAAAGTGCTAATGTATTTAAAGTCTCTGTCTCCAGTTAAATATTTGACTTTAAAGGATCTGACACTTAAGCTGGTTATGTTGATAGCATTGACACATGCAGCTCGCTCCCAGACTGTGCATTTGTTGTCTGTAAATAATATGATAAAAGAAACATCACAGTTTATATTTCAGTTTGATTCGTTAATAAAACAAAGCAGACCAGGCTTTGATTGTACAGTGTTAAAATTGAAATGTTATCCTCCAGATAGGAGGTTGTGTTGTTATACAGTTTTAAAAGAATATTTAACAAGAACTAAGTCATTAAGGGCAAATAAACATAGATTGTTGTTGAGTTACATTAAACCATATAACGCAGTCACAAGAGACACAGTGTCGCGTTGGATAAAAACAGTGATGGTGAGGTCAGGGATAGATGTCAACGTCTTCAGTGCCCATAGTGTAAGGAGTGCAGTGACATCTAAAGCTAGGGACAATAATGTACCGATCTCAACCATTATGGAACGTGCTGGATGGACATCTCACTTTACATTCCAGAAATATTACTCTTTGGAGGTCAAGAAGGATTCCGAATTTGATCAGGCTATCTTGAAGTAGGGCAAACTACGGTATTTTATTTTTGTATGGATTAATTATTTTGTCATTATAGCTTTGAAATCTCATTTGAGACCGATAGTGAGTATGACGAAATAGAATTGAAAATTTAAACGAGACTTACCTTGGTTAAGTTGATGTTTGAATGAAATTCTATGAGTCATAGACTCACTGAGGGCTTAAATGCCACCCGCCCTCCCAACTTAGTTTTTAACGAGGATTATATATTTTTTCATTTTGTTTATAATGACAAAATCCTTCTAAGGCTGAACTGCGCATGCGCAAAGCAATCTCATTTAAGCCCTCAGTGAGTCTATGACTCATAGAATTTCATTCAAACATCAACTTAACCAAGGTAAGTCTCGTTTAAATTTTCAATTAGGAAATAAAATTGAAATTTTCTATACAGGGGTTTCAAAACAGTTTGAATTTGAAAACATTGTGGTGATATCCGCAAAATAAGGATTTCTGTACCCTTTGCTAGTCTATGATTAGTTTGTGTCTACCTTTAATGCAATTTCATTAGAACCTACCAAGCGAGCATCAGTTAGGATATGGTTTTAAATGAAATTACGTATGTTACCACTGGAACATGGTGAAAGTCCTAGTTTTGAGTCATGTTGGTTTGTTTTACTTTTGACAGCTATGACTTGCTTTATTACAGCATGCTGCCAATCTGGGGGATCCTGTAGATGATTTGAGGACTGCCAGCTGTGTCCGATGGGAGTTCATTACAGCCATCCTGGGGCAAATGCTGAAGCAGACGAGTGTTCAAGTCAGTACTGTTCTACTTGTTTATTTTTCAATCATTTCAAAGTATTTTCTCAGCACATTACAAAAAATGTGAAAATTATAGACATGTTATTTTAGTATATACATTTCTAAATACAAACAAAACCAAAAGTACAATCCCATTAAATGCTTTATTTCGTATTAACGCACACACACATATATAAATATATCAAATATCAAATATATTTTGCTATCAACTGACTAGGCATCATGTGAGAGATCTATATCAAAAGTAAATTAAATTGCACTTATTTATGTTTGGAGAAATTGGGCCACACATCATTCAAGGTAGGATAACTCCTTAATGGCCTACCAAGATAAATGCAAAAAATGTAAATCAAGGTAGGATGACTCCTTAATGGCCTACCCAGATTTTAGGCAGATGACAGTCAATTTTGAATGCACGTGCAAAATTCAATAAATCACGACTATATAAATTTCAGCAAATCCAGCAAAATTTCCCCCCAAATATTCCCAAAAAAAATTTCCGCATCCAATAAATTTCGCAATTCCCGCAAATTCCAATCCGCCAAATATTCCCAAATCCAAATGTTTCCGCTATTCAAATAAATTCCGCAATTCCAGCAAAGTCCAAATCCAGCAAAATATCCAGAAAAGCCAAAGAAGAGAGCTGGGAGTTACCTATGTATCCGAGCAAAACCCATCTCCATACCAAAAAACTAAATTTTGTAATCCAGATGGTAACCCCCTGATATGGATGTCACAGCCACTCAAAGATAGAGATAGCCGGCCACTCAAAGTAGTACCGCTAGATTTTTTAGACTAATGAAGTTAGAAAATTAATGTGCATCCAAAAAGAGACTGCCATCTACCTGAATTTTTCCGCCACAAGAAATTTTCATCAAGAAAATTTATCCGCCAAAAATTCATTCCAACGCCATAAGTTTCTCCTTCAAGGCAAACAGGAACATCTCTAAACCTAACTGCGACAAATGAACCCCATCGTGCCGAAAAAATCCGGGGGTAACTCCATCAATTTCGACTGTGACACTTCCCAAGTCCCCCCTGTTTAACCTGCGCACCATTTGACGCCCATATCTATTCAACCTACGCCTTTTTTGGTCCTCTGTACTACCAGGGGCCCAAACCAACCTAGGCAAGATATCTACCCAAATGATTTTAACATCAGGGAAGGCTGCTTTAATATACCGCAGCCCGCCTCGTATGAGTTGAAAAGTTGAGACCTGGGACTCACGCATGTCATTGCCCCCCAAATGGATGAAGACAAACTTGGGAGCTGGCGAAAACATTACCCTCAGCTGGAGACTGCCCCGGAAATCAGCCCATTTCATTCCCCGGATACCACTCCAGCTGACTGCAAGGTCCCCGCCAACCTGCTTATTCTGTTCCTGGGCGTAAACCCCTGTCCAATATATGATGGAATCACCCAGCATCCAAACATCTGTAGAAGAAATCAGGCCAATAAAATCCTGTAGTTAATTTATTTATGTAATATCACCATTAACAACAGTAAAGTTTCATAAAAATCCAATTTTAATTGTGAAAAAACACCTAATTAGTTCCTAATATATTTTGCATAAGCATCTGAGTGCCATCTCCCCAAGGCTTTAATTTTATCACCCGGCATGCCCAATGCAGCAAGTTGTGATGCCCGGCCTATTCTAAAACTATGTGTCTTGAGATTTATGCAGCCTGGACGAACCCTAGCAATACACTTCGCTAAAACAGCTGAGAACTGACTTCTGGTAACAGGGTGCTTATTAGCATGACAGAAAAACGGGCCATCCACCAAAGGACGATCATGAAGATATGTCTTAATAGCATGGACAGGACACAAGCTACTGACGTGCTCACATGGTATCTTTAACGTTAAAGGATGACCATATTGATTGTTTTTCGAAATTCGCAAAGTAACAAGAACGAATTTTCCGTCACTATCAAGAGAAACATCATCCCTCAGAATTGACCGATTAGCATTTAGGGATGAAGGAACTACAATTTCACTGACCCTAAACAGACCAAAAAATGCCAATAGAAATGCTGCCTTAAATAAATTTGCTTCGTAACCATCATAACAAATATCAGGCAAGATAGTGGAAATATCAGTTAAAATTTCAACTGTTATTGGCAAACGAGCATCTCTTGACTTCCTTAGCCGAAAACAACCTTCTAATACTTTTTTAACACCAAACGATTCACGTAAATCTTGGAAGCCATGTAATTTGTGCATATGATTGACACCAGCCACATAGGTATTTATTGTTTTGGGGGAATAACCCTTCTCAAAACAGAATGTTACAAACAGTACAATAAAATGAGGCTTAATAGGATAACTAGCAGGCAATTGAAAGTCGCACAAGAAACGCTGAAATACGTTATTTGCAGTTTTATATGCGGACGAAGTATTAGGTGCAATGCTAGCATCCAATAAACACTTTACGCTTCTTTGAAGATCTGCCACAGACAGTCTGGCACTGCTTGTGGATAGGGGTCGGCCTCTGGTGCCAATCTCCTGAACTTGTCCACCTGTAATCGAGACAATGCATCACAAAGAGTGTTTTTTGACCCAGGTACATGAGATGCCCTTATTACAATACTGCGACGCAAACACAACAAAGTTATCTTCCTCAATATTATCATCACTCGATCTGATTTTGATGTCATACTATTAACAATATCAACAACAGCTTTATTGTCGCATAAAAACCTTATTTTCTTTTGAGCTAACCTATTTTCCCACAAATGCAAAGAAACCAAAATGGGGAACAACTCCAGTACTGTAATATCAGCTGTTATTCCTGTTTCAAACCAGGTTCCAGGCCACTCAGCGAATGCCCAATGCCCATTGAAATATATCCCAAAACCCTTTCCACCTGCACTGTCACTGAACAGCTTCTCATCCTCATTTGAAACCCAGAAATTGTTGTGAAACATTGAAATCCCATTGTGATTTTTGAAAAATTCCAACCACATCACTAAGTCTAGGCGAATGTCTTTACTCACTCTTAAATGATGATGGGTTTGTTAAGACCACAAATAGCATTAATCAGACGCCTGCAAAATGGTCGTCCTGCTACCACTGCCCGACAAGCAAAATTAAGAGACCCAATTAAACTTTGCATTTCCTTTAATGTTGTTTTTTGCTTCCCAAGAATGATCTCAATTTTTTCAACAATTTCCAAAACCTTTTGATGAGGGATTCTGACAATCATGTTGATCGTGTCAAGTTCAAGTCCCAAAAACACTAACACCTCAGTTGGGCCCTCAGTTTTGTCATGCGCCAAAGGGACTGACAACATACTTAGACATTCAGTAAAGCATTTCATTGCCGCTTCACAACCTAACCGGTCTCTTGCACCACCGAGAAAATCATCAAGGTAGTGAATTAACTGACCAACTGATAATTTGCCCCTAATGTAAGACTCCAGGAAAGTCGAAAAGGTCTCAAAATGACGGCAACTTATGGAACAACCCATTGGAAGTGCTTTATCAACATAAAATTTGTCCATGAACTGGAACCCCAGTAGCTCAATATCCTCCAATCTCACTGGCAGTAGCCGAAAAGCATTTTTTAAATCCATTTTGAATAATTGGCAATTTTTACCCAGGTTCTGAATCATGTGTACAGCTTCATCAAAACTTGTATACTGGACTGAACATAAGTTTGAATCAATGAAAGCATTGATGGAGTTATTTTCTGGACTAGATAAATGATGTATCAATCGAAATTCACCTGGGGATTTTTTAGGTACTAAGCCTATGGGGGAGCACTGCAAATTTAGTAATGGACGCTCTTGAAACGGACCCGCCACACGTCGTTCTTTAATTTCTTTATCTATTTTCCGTTTAGCAACTTCCCTTAATTCATTGGCTGACTTTAAATTTTTGCAATCTCTGGGCTTTCTTGGCCCTGAATAGTGTAGACTGAAACCATGTAAAAAACCATCTAAAAGTATTTTTGCATCCGCCTTGTTTTCATAAAAACTAAGTGCCAGTGACAAATTGTTAATATTAATTGGGGTTGGAGCAAGGGATGTCAAATCAAAATTATAAGGGTCTTGTTGAGCGAAGTTGTCCCCCACGGGCACCCCTGGTGAAACGTGGTCTGTAACTCGGGCCGGAAAAACGAAAGGATGGAACCATAGCCTGGGGAACAGCTTGCTTAAAGCAGGAAATAACTGGGTGGTTACCCTGACATTTTGAACATACATGAGCAAAACGACAAGCAGGCCATGAGCAAGACCCTTTGTTAAAGTCCAAACAAGGGTAGGACCCACCTCGCTGTGCACGGGGGGTGGTATTGCTATCTGAAGAAATTGGGCTATCCCTAGACAGTGTGCACCTCCACCACAAATCTGCATTAATCACTGCCCAAGTTTCAGGACTTATCTCCTGACGGAGACGAAACTGCTCATCATAGGAGCGCCAAGCAAAGCCTCCCTGCTTGTTAGCCGCTTCCCTTATGTTATACATGTATTTGAGGAGGTTTGAGGCTTCCTCCTTGTGGGCTACTAAGTAAATGGCCATATAAATAATAAAGGCATCGGTCCAACTGCTGATGTTCTGTACTTTGCTTGTAGTTTCCTTTGGCCTCGTCTCTAATTGACCCTGAGGCCCCTGGCATATAATACCCCCAGAACAATAATCTTGCAACTCCGAGGAGCCCTTCAATAGCAAAGCCAAATTAATGTAATTGCCATTCCAAATTTTCTCGCGTATCTGCATTGGGACATGACCAAATACCTCGTCAGAAGCGCAACGAGTTCTGTTAATACGAGACATGGAACCAAGCGACCCAGCCTCGCCTGAAACCGTGACTGATCCTACAGAAGAATGTGACGGCGTTACAGAATTCTGAGTTTGAGGGTTAGCTAAGCTAACAATGTTGGAGTCCCGGATAATTTGTTCGAAATCAATAATATTACCCGTCCTGTCCTCCGCAATAGGATCGGCCAAAGCGTCAGCCTTCTCCGTCCGGCTTTTCCGTTTAATGCCTCTCGGCATGGTGGCGATGGAAAAAAGATATCGATGCTAAGATTCAGCCTTTAGCAAGCCGCCAAAATTTCGACAGGAAGTGGACTGGTTTCGTTTTAAGAACGATATTCTAGTAATTTAAAGCAATAGTAATGGGACCCAGTCAAAAATTATAACTTCCGGTTCCCTTTTACAGTAAAGGAAAAAGACGAAAAATGACCAAAAACAGCGAAATGTAAACAAAATAACTCGGTTTATTTTAAGATAAATAAACAACATTGTTTAAAATATAAGGCAAATTGGCCCCACCTCTAGCGGCCATGTTTTTTAACAGATCGGAATAATTTGAGCAATCTTGGTAGAGGATTACCCAAGAAACATCTGTACTAAAACATTTTGAAATCTGGCCAGTAGTTTTGAAGATGATTTTTAAAGTTTTCATAATTTTATTCTTTCTGTTGCCATGACATGGATCATGTTTATTTTGTTATATAATCTGGGTAGATTTCTGTAGAAAAGTACTCGTGTACACACACGACACAAATCTCTTAACAGTTCCTGAGTTGGACCAGTACTTTGCATCTTGAAAGGTCATGAAAAATCCTTGCTCCCAATGGGGTTGGACCCCACAACCTTTGGATCCAGTTGTTTGTTACAATCTCATTAAGATTAGCTCTTCATTTTCGCTTCTATACTAACATCCCTAAGAAGGTCAACTGAAATTGACCTTCAAGTCCCGACTACTAATTAGGAAATAATATTGAAATTTTCTATACAGGGGTTTCAAAACAGTTTGAATTTGAAAATATTGTGGTGATATCCGCAAAATAAGGATTTCTGTACCCTTTGCTAGTCAATGATTAGTTTGTGTCTACCTTTAATGCAATTTCATTAGAACCTACCAAGCGAGCATCAGTTAGGATATGGTTTTAAATGAAATTACGTATGTTACCACTGGAACATGGTGAAAGTCCTACTTTTTGACAGCTATGACTTGCTTTATTACAGCATGCTGCCAATCTGGGGGATCCTGTAGATGATTTGAGGACTGCCAGCTGTGTCCGATGGGAGTTCATTACAGCCATCCTGGGGCAAATGCTGAAGCAGACGAGTGTTCAAGTCAGTACTGTTCTACTTGTTCATGTTTCAATCATTTCAAAGTATTTTCTCAGCACATTACAAAAAATGTGAAAATTATAGACATGTTGTTTAAAATATAAGGCAAATTGGCCCACCTCTAGCGACCATGTTTTTTAACAGATCGGAATAATTTGAGCAATCTTGGTAGAGGATTACCCAAGAAACATCTGTACTAAAACATTTTGAAATCTGGCCAGTAGTTTTGAAGATGATTTTTAAAGTTTTCATAATTTTATCCTTTCTGTTGCCATGACATGGATCATGTTTATTTTGTTATATAATCTGGGTAGTTTTCTGTAGAAAAGTACTCGTGTACACACACGACACAAATCTCTTAACAGTTCCTGAGTTGGACCAGTACTTTGCATCTTGAAAGGTCATGAAAAATCCTTGCTCCCAATGGGGTTGGACCCCACAACCTTTGGATCCAGTTGTTTGTTACAATCTCATTAAGATTAGCTCTTCATTTTCGCTTCTATACTAACATCCCTAAGAAGGTCAACTGAAATTGACCTTCAAGTCCCGACTACTAATTAGGAAATAAATTGAAATTTTCTATACAGGGGTTTCAAAACAGTTTGAATTTGAAAACATTGTGGTGATATCCGCAAAATAAGGATTTCTGTACCCTTTGCTAGTCTATGATTAGTTTGTGTCTACCTTTAATGCAATTTCATTAGAACCTACCAAGCGAGCATCAGTTAGGATATGGTTTTAAATGAAATTACGTATGTTACCACTGGAACATGGTGAAAGTCCTAGTTTTGAGTCATGTTGGTTTGTTTTACTTTTGACAGCTATGACTTGCTTTATTACAGCATGCTGCCAATCTGGGGATCCTGTAGATGATTTGAGGACTGCCAGCTGTGTCCGATGGGAGTTCATTACAGCCATCCTGGGGCAAATGCTGAAGCAGACGAGTGTTCAAGTCAGTACTGTTCTACTTGTTCATGTTTTCAATCATTTCAAGTATTTTCTCAGCACATTACAAAAAATGTGAAAATTATAGACATGTTGTTTAAAATATAAGGCAAATTGGCCCCACCTCTAGCGGCCATGTTTTTTAACAGATCGGAATAATTTGAGCAATCTTGGTAGAGGATTACCCAAGAAACATCTGTACTAAAACATTTTGAAATCTGGCCAGTAGTTTTGAAGATGATTTTTTAAAGTTTTCATAATTTTATTCTTTCTGTTGCCATGACATGGATCATGTTTCTTTTGTATATAATCTGGGTAGTTTTCTGTAGAAAAGTACTCGTGTACACACACGACACAAATCTCTTAACAGTTCCTGAGTTGGACCAGTACTTTGCATCTTGAAAGGTCATGAAAAATCCTTGCTCCCAATGGGGTTGGACCCCACAACCTTTGGATCCAGTTGTTTGTTACAATCTCATTAAGATTAGCTCTTCATTTTCGCTTCTATACTAACATCCCTAAGAAGGTCAACTGAAATTGACCTTCAAGTCCCGACTACTAATTAGGAAATAATATTGAAATTTTCTATACAGGGGTTTCAAAACAGTTTGAATTTGAAAAATTGTGGTGATATCCGCAAAATAAGGATTTCTGTACCCTTTGCTAGTCAATGATTAGTTTGTGTCTACCTTTAATGCAATTTCATTAGAACCTACCAAGCGAGCATCAGTTAGGATATGGTTTTAAATGAAATTACGTATGTTACCACTGGAACATGGTGAAAGTCCTAGTTTTGAGTCATGTTGGTTTGTTTTACTTTTGACAGCTATGACTTGCTTTATTACAGCATGCTGCCAATCTGGGGATCCTGTAGATGATTTGAGGACTGCCAGCTGTGTCCGATGGGAGTTCATTACAGCCATCCTGGGGCAAATGCTGAAGCAGACGAGTGTTCAAGTCAGTACTGTTCTACTTGTTATGTTTCAATCATTTCAAAGTATTTTCTCAGCACATTACAAAAAATGTGAAAATTATAGACATGTTGTTTAAAATATAAAGGCAAATTGGCCCCACCTCTAGCGGCCATGTTTTTTAACAGATCGGAATAATTTGAGCAATCTTGGTAGAGGATTACCCAAGAAACATCTGTACTAAAACATTTTGAAATCTGGCCAGTAGTTTTGAAGATGATTTTTAAAGTTTTCATAATTTTTTCTTTCTGTTGCCATGACATGGATCATGTTTATTTTGTTATATAATCTGGGTAGTTTTCTGTAGAAAAGTACTCGTGTACACACACGACACAAATCTCTTAACAGTTCCTGAGTTGGACCAGTACTTTGCATCTTGAAAGGTCATGAAAAATCCTTGCTCCCAATGGGTTGGACCCCACAACCTTTGGATCCAGTTGTTTGTTACAATCTCATTAAGATTAGCTCTTCATTTTCGCTTCTATACTAACATCCCTAAGAAGGTCAACTGAAATTGACCTTCAAGTCCCGACTACTAATTAGGAAATAAAATTGAAATTTTCTATACAGGGGTTTCAAAACAGTTTGAATTTGAAAACATTGTGGTGATATCCGCAAAATAAGGATTTCTGTACCATTTGCTAGTCTATGATTAGTTTGTGTCTACCTTTAATGCAATTTCATTAGAACCTACCAAGCGAGCATCAGTTAGGATATGGTTTTAAATGAAATTACGTATGTTACCACTGGAACATGGTGAAAGTCCTAGTTTTGAGTCATGTTGGTTTGTTTTACTTTTGACAGCTATGACTTGCTTTATTACAGCATGCTGCCAATCTGGAGGATCCTGTAGATGATTTGAGGACTGCCAGCTGTGTCCGATGGGAGTTCATTACAGCCATCCTGGGGCAAATGCTGAAGCAGACGAGTGTTCAAGTCAGTACTGTTCTACTTGTTTATGTTTCAATCATTTCAAAGTATTTTCTCAGCACATTACAAAAAATGTGAAAATTATAGACATGTTGTTTAAAATATAAGGCAAATTGGCCCCACCTCTAGCGGCCATGTTTTTTAACAGATCGGAATAATTTGAGCAATCTTGGTAGAGGATTACCCAAGAAACATCTGTACTAAAACATTTTGAAATCTGGCCAGTAGTTTTGAAGATGATTTTTAAAGTTTTCATAATTTTATTCTTTCTGTTGCCATGACATGGATCATGTTTTTTTGTTATATAATCTGGGTAGATTTCTGTAGAAAAGTACTCGTGTACACACACGACACAAATCTCTTAACAGTTCCTGAGTTGGACCAGTACTTTGCATCTTGAAAGGTCATGAAAAATCCTTGCTCCCAATGGGGTTGGACCCCACAACCTTTGGATCCAGTTGTTTGTTACAATCTCATTAAGATTAGCTCTTCATTTTCGCTTCTATATTAACATCCCTAAGAAGGTCAACTGAAATTGACCTTCAAGTCCCGACTACTAATTAGGAAATAATATTGAAATTTTCTATACAGGGGTTTCAAAACAGTTTGAATTTGAAAATATTGTGGTGATATCCGCAAAATAAGGATTTCTGTACCCTTTGCTAGTCAATGATTAGTTTGTGTCTACCTTTAATGCAATTTCATTAGAACCTACCAAGCGAGCATCAGTTAGGATATGGTTTTAAATGAAATTACGTATGTTACCACTGGAACATGGTGAAAGTCCTACTTTTGACAGCTATGACTTGCTTTATTACAGCATGCTGCCAATCTGGGGATCCTGTAGATGATTTGAGGACTGCCAGCTGTGTCCGATGGGAGTTCATTACAGCCATCCTGGGGCAAATGCTGAAGCAGACGAGTGTTCAAGTCAGTACTGTTCTACTTGTTTATGTTTCAATCATTTCAAAGTATTTTCTCAGCACATTACAAAAAATGTGAAAATTATAGACATGTTGTTTAAAATATAAGGCAAATTGGCCCCACCTCTAGCGACCATGTTTTTTAACAGATCGGAATAATTTGAGCAATCTTGGTAGAGGATTACCCAAGAAACATCTGTACTAAAACATTTTGAAATCTGGCCAGTAGTTTTGAAGATGATTTTTAAAGTTTTCATAATTTTATTCTTTCTGTTGCCATGACATGGATCATGTTTATTTTGTTATATAATCTGGGTAGATTTCTGTAGAAAAGTACTCGTGTACACACACGACACAAATCTCTTAACAGTTCCTGAGTTGGACCAGTACTTTGCATCTTGAAAGGTCATGAAAAATCCTTGCTCCCAATGGGGTTGGACCCCACAACCTTTGGATCCAGTTGTTTGTTACAATCTCATTAAGATTAGCTCTTCATTTTCGCTTCTATACTAACATCCCTAAGAAGGTCAACTGAAATTGACCTTCAAGTCCCGACTACTAATTAGGAAATAATATTGAAATTTTCTATACAGGGGTTTCAAAACAGTTTGAATTTGAAAATATTGTGGTGATATCCGCAAAATAAGGATTTCTGTACCCTTTGCTAGTCAATGATTAGTTTGTGTCTACCTTTAATGCAATTTCATTAGAACCTACCAAGCGAGCATCAGTTAGGATATGGTTTTAAATGAAATTACGTATGTTACCACTGGAACATGGTGAAAGTCCTACTTTTGACAGCTATGACTTGCTTTATTACAGCATGCTGCCAATCTGGGGGATCCTGTAGATGATTTGAGGACTGCCAGCTGTGTCCGATGGGAGTTCATTACAGCCATCCTGGGGCAAATGCTGAAGCAGACGAGTGTTCAAGTCAGTACTGTTCTACTTGTTCATGTTTCAATCATTTCAAAGTATATTCTCAGCACATTACAAAAAATGTGAAAATTATAGACATGTTGTTTAAAATATAAGGCAAATTGGCCCCACCTCTAGCGACCATGTTTTTTAACAGATCGGAATAATTTGAGCAATCTTGGTAGAGGATTACCCAAGAAACATCTGTACTAAAACATTTTGAAATCTGGCCAGTAGTTTTGAAGATGATTTTTAAAGTTTTCATAATTTTATCCTTTCTGTTGCCATGACATGGATCATGTTTATTTTGTTATATAATCTGGGTAGTTTTCTGTAGAAAAGTACTCGTGTACACACACGACACAAATCTCTTAACAGTTCCTGAGTTGGACCAGTACTTTGCATCTTGAAAGGTCATGAAAAATCCTTGCTCCCAATGGGGTTGGACCCCACAACCTTTGGATCCAGTTGTTTGTTACAATCTCATTAAGATTAGCTCTTCATTTTCGCTTCTATACTAACATCCCTAAGAAGGTCAACTGAAATTGACCTTCAAGTCCCGACTACTAATTAGGAAATAAAATTGAAATTTTCTATACAGGGGTTTCAAAACAGTTTGAATTTGAAAACATTGTGGTGATATCCGCAAAATAAGGATTTCTGTACCCTTTGCTAGTCTATGATTAGTTTGTGTCTACCTTTAATGCAATTTCATTAGAACCTACCAAGCGAGCATCAGTTAGGATATGGTTTTAAATGAAATTACGTATGTTACCACTGGAACATGGTGAAAGTCCTAGTTTTGAGTCATGTTGGTTTGTTTTACTTTTGACAGCTATGACTTGCTTTATTACAGCATGCTGCCAATCTGGGGGATCCTGTAGATGATTTGAGGACTGCCAGCTGTGTCCGATGGGAGTTCATTACAGCCATCCTGGGGCAAATGCTGAAGCAGACGAGTGTTCAAGTCAGTACTGTTCTACTTGTTTATGTTTCAATCATTTCGAAGTATTTTCTCAGCACATTACAAAAAATGTGAAAATTATAGACATGTTGTTTAAAATATAAATCAGGTCTTGGTGAATTACCTACTTTTGAACGACCGGATTCTGGATTATTATGATACAAGCAGAGAGCGGATTCGATTTTCTTTCTAAGTGACTATAGCAGGAAAGTGTGTGTGTGTGCTGCTTTTTTTGTGTTGTTTTTTTTCTCTGTTCTTTCAATAGTTAAAGGTGAGCTTTTAGGACGATGAATGTCCGTCGTCCGTTCGTCGTCCACAATTTGTTTGTTTGCACTCTAGCATCTTCATTTTATGAGAAATTATCTTCAAACTTTAAAACAATGTTTATAACCATAAAATCTCGGCCAAGTTCGATTATGGCTGATATCGTAACATTGGGTCAGGAGTTATGCCCCTTTTAAAATTCAAAAAAGCCAGATTTCACATTGTTTGCACTTAGATCTTCATTTATGAGAATTATCTTCAAACTTTATATCAATGTTTATAACCATAAAATCCGCCAAGTTCGATTATGGCTGATATCGTACATTGTCAGGAGTTATGCCCCTTTTAATATTCAAAAAATGCCATATTTCAAGTTGTTTACACTCTAGCATCTTCATCTTTTGAGCAATCTTCTTCAAACTCTATGGCAATGCTTATGACCATAATGTCTCGATTGAGTTTGATTATGACTGAGATCAGTTGATTAGGTCAGGAGTTAAGCCCCTTTTAATATAAAAAAATGCCAGATTTCACGTTGTTTACACTCTAGCATCTTCATCTTTTGAGCAATCATCTTCAAACTTTATTACAATGTTTATGACCATAAGGTCTCGATTGAGTTCGATTAATGCTGAGATCCGTCAATTAGTTCAGAAGTTATTCCCCTTTTAATATTCAAAAAATGCCAGAAATCACTTTGTTTACACTCTAGCATCTTCATCTTTTGAGCAATCATCTTCAAACTTTATGACAATGCTTATGACCATAAGGTCTCAATTGTGTTCAATTATGGCTGAGATCCGTCAATTAGGTCAGGAGTTATGCCCCTTTTAATATAAAAAAAGCCATATTTCACGTTGTTTACACTTTAGCATCTTCCTTTTTTTAGCAATCATCTTCAAACTTTATGACATTGTTAATGACCATAATGTCTCGATTGAGTTCAATTGTGGCTGAGATGGGTCATTTAGGTCAGGAGTTATGCCCCTTTTAATACAAAAAATGCAAGATTTCACTTTTTTTATTCTCTACCAACTTCATTTTTTCAACAATCATTTTTAAACTTTAAAACCCTTTCACCATAAAAAAAAGCCAGATTTCACTTTTACACTCAAGCATCTTTATTTCTTAAGCAATCATCTTTCTCAGGTGAGCGACCAAGGGCCATCTAGGCCCTCTTGTTCCTGTTAATCCCGCTGCCGTTTCTCAGCGCTTTGATTTTAATATGTTTGTCTGCAACATCGCTCAAACTTTTTACATATCAAATGAAATAGCTGATTGTTATTTAGTACATAATTACTGGTTATCTGCAGTTCTAGTGAGAAAATGTTATTGTATATCTTGTTGATTTCTCTTTTGTTTCAGATGTCCACTCACTCCAGGAAGTTGGACCTGGACCTAATTACAATATGACTGCATCAGAGATAAGTGGTTTTGATATAATAGTTTACTATCTCATTCCCATCAATACCTTTTTCATCTCTCTCCTTTGACCTTTCTCATCCTGTCCCTAACATCCCAATTTTTCTTTCTTTTACAGATTGCAGCTTATCTTTATTGTTTCTTGTTTATGTGTTAGGATTGTTTGGGTAAAAGTAGGTTGGGGCAGACTGTACAGAGCTACTAGGGCCAGGCATAGTTGGTGTAGAGGTAAGCTTGAGTCTACAGAGAGCCCCGCTGTCTCTCCGGTGTGTGTCTGAGGCTTCCATGTGATGATGATGGCATGCACACCTCACTTTCTATGGTCTCCAAGGAGATTTCAGTAGATTTAGGGAGACCTCCCTGGGTTTCATTCCTGCAGCTGGCCAGTACATGGCTCCTTAACTGAACAATGACCTTATTATTGGTTGTATAATTTATGTCATAGAAAGTTTCAAGTCATCATTAACATTATAAGTAAAACACATTTATTTTTTGGCTAGGGGAAACCACCTGTAAAGGGTGGCAAATTTGAATCATTTTTCCCATAATTTCTTTCCAAAATCTTGCCATAGTTTAGACTGGACTGTGAAGTCTGGCATTGTTCTGAACTGATTTTTCTATATGAGGTGCTTTTTAATTTTTTGTTTATATTGTTTCTCTTAAGTTTGGTTTTTGGAAAGAAAAAAAAACTGCTGAAAAATGTGTGCTCTGCTCAAGAAAGTCTAATATGCAGCACTTTAGGGTGAAAATATACTTAAAAACTTTTTTTTTTAAATAACTAGATTAAATTTAAATGAAAAATATTTTGAGGGGTGAGAGCAAAACCTGGCCACTTTTGCTTTCCCCTTTGAAATGTGGTATAAACTGAAGGAGGACGTTTAGTAATTTTTTGTATGTCCTTCAAGTTGGATTTTTTTTTTAGCAGGCACAACTTTCAAATTTTGGTTGTAGGTGATTGGTACTTTGGACATTGTAGATGCTACCAGAGTAGTTGCAGACTGAACGTACTTCTCAGCACTTTCCTTTGATTATGGAAGACCTGTTATTACTGGCACTTCCTTTAGTTAGGAGCGTCATGGTCACCTTCTAGCACTTTTGTTTGATTAGTGAAGACCTGGTTACTTATCTGGCACTTCCCTTTGGTAGGGAAGACCTGGTTACTTCTAAGCACTTCTGTTTGATTAGTGAAGACCTGGTTATTTATTGGCACTTCCCTTTGGTTAGGGAAGGCCTGGTCACTTCAAAGCCACTTTTAGTTTGATTAGTGAAGACCTGGTTACTTATCGGCACTTCCCTTTGGTTAGGGAAGGCCTGGTCACTTCTAAGCACTTTTGTTTGATTAGTGAAGACCTGGTTATGAAATTCAGGGATGACCATTTCCCTGTCTCTGTTGGAGTCACCTTGGAGATTGTGAGGAGAAGGGTTGTGTTTTGGGGTTGTCATCACCAGGGTCAACCTCAGACCTCACAAGGAGAGGCAGTAAAGAGTGGAGGGTGCTCTCAGAGGACCAAGCCCCTCACACCACCTTTAAGTCCTTGTTGGTTCCGGGAAGCCAGTCTTCAGTCTGGGGTGGGTTCATAGGGTGGTCATGTTGTTTTTCCTTGTAGGTCCACCATGGCGGAAGACGGAGAAGAAAACCTGTATCTTTTTCTTGTAGGTCCCCCATTGAAGACATCCATCTTGTTGTCCTTTCACTTTCTCATTGTCCATATCTTGTTGTCTTTTCTTTTTCTCATTGTCCAGATCTTGTTGTCCTTTCACTATCTCTTTGTCCATATTTTGTTGTCCTTCCATTTTCTCATTTTCCATATCTTGTTGTCCTTTCAGTGTCCAGATCTAATGATTTTTTCTCATTTAGTTTCAGCCGTGTCCCCATCTGATGCAGTGACGATGACAGCAACCTGTGGCCTGGTGGTTTCCTGCCTGTGTGTGTGAGGGTTTTTCCTGTTATTAGGTTGTCATGGACAGGTATGTTTTTATCCCTTCCATTTAAGCACTCTTGCTGCAAGTACAGTCAAACACTCTTGTTTTTCAGATTTAAAATGTTAGGTTTTTAAAAATAGTACTGATGTAGCTCCTTTGCTTGGCACTTAGCATACAACGGTAGTTCCATGACTGATTGGCCTGGTGTCAGGATATGACTGGGTGTGTTAGTATGCCACGTGTCTACAGCGTGATATTGCAGTGTGACAGCAACATCTGTCTCATGTAGATCAGTACTTTGCACCAAGGAAGGTCATAAAAAATACCTGTTCCCGATGTGGTTTTAACCCACAACCTTTGGATCTACAGTTGTGGTTGCTCATCAATACACATGGGTTTTTTTCTGGTTTCCTCCCATAATACCATTAGGCCACCACCAGAGCTATTAAGAGTGATTAATATAAATTGTGATAACTTGTTACATAATCAATGAAAAATAATCTTAAGCTTCAAGCAACTTTGTTTGGTTTATTATAGATTTTAAGATTGAGATAAAATGTTGTTTGATTTTATTAGACAAAATATTTCTAAATTTTAAAATGTTTTATTTGATGGTTCTCTTTATATTGCAGGCTATTTCTAGCTTACATTTATTGATTGTCTGGTATGACAGTATGTGCAATAAGGGAAGCAGCTTGGAAATACCCAGTTGGAACTTACTTATTTTACATTGATATGAATTCATGCTAATAATTGTTAGGTTTCATGTTTGACCATGGATGTGTAATCTTTTCTAATCACAAGTTAACTCACAATCGATAGATTCTCTTCCATATTCTCTAAAGGTCTAGAATTCAGGGTGACCATACCATTTCAAATGGGAAACAAATTCTTGAAACTAACACAAATCTCTTAACAGTTCCTGAGTTGGACCAGTACTTTGCATCTTGAAAGGTCATGAAAAATCCTTGCTCCCAATGGGGTTGGACCCCACAACCTTTGGATCCAGTTGTTTGTTACAATCTCCTTAAGATTAGCTCTTCATTTTCGCTTCTATACTAACATCCCTAAGAAGGTCAACTGAAATTGACCTTCAAGTCCCGACTACTAATTAGGAAATAATATTGAAATTTTCTATACAGGGGTTTCAAAACAGTTTGAATTTGAAAATATTGTGGTGATATCCGCAAAATAAGGATTTCTGTACCCTTTGCTAGTCAATGATTAGTTTGTGTCTACCTTTAATGCAATTTCATTAGAACCTACCAAGCGAGCATCAGTTAGGATATGGTTTTAAATGAAATTACATATGTTACCACTGGAACATGGTGAAAGTCCTAGTTTTGAGTCATGTTGGTTTGTTTTACTTTTTACAGCTATGACTTGCCTTATTACAGCATGCTGCCATTATGGGGGATCCTGTAGATGATTTGAGGACTGCCAGCTGTGTCCGATGGGAGTTCATTACAGCCATCCTGGGGCAAATGCTGAAGCAGACGAGTGTTCAAGTCAGTACTGTTCTACTTGTTCATGTTTCAATCATTTCGAAGTATTTTCTCAGCACATTACAATTTTTTTTTAAAGTTTTCATAATTTTGTTCTTTCTGTTGCCATGACATGGATCATGTTTATTTTGTTATATAATCTGGGTAGTTTTCTGTAGAAAAGTACTCGTGTTTAATTCGATACCACACACATTTTAGTGGACGGAGTTTCCACCTCCATGCAATAACTGATGAAAAAACATGCAGTTATCCAGATAACAGCACACTAATTGTGGATACACGGTTAGCAAATTTTGTGAAGGTTCACCCAAGGATCATCCCTGCCAATTTTAATCAAAATCAGTCCAGTAGTTTGGAGGAGATGTCGTTTAAAGCAAATTGTTGATGACCGAATAAAAATAATAAAATGCCTTTAGTCAGCTAAAATGATCTTTTCTAGCACAACTCTCATCTTTCTCATTAAACAGAAAGAAAGGAAAAACTGTAAATTTGCTACAAGATATAGGTCCCAGCACCCATGTTGACGATGACACAAAATGACAAATTTACAATATTTAAGAGCTGAGAAACCTGATGTTCATTTTGCAAGTTATATATATGAAACAATAGGTTTTAAGATAATAAAAAAAAGTATAGCTAAAGAGTATAATCAACAAATGATAATTATATGGTATGCACTTGAACTAGAAACTGTTATTAAATTCACAACAAAATGCAGATAGATATTGATTATTTCTTAGATACAGTAAAACCTCACTCTGCGACCAACTCATTATTACGACCAACTCAATATTACAGGCACATTTTGTCGGATCCGAATTTTTCTCTATATATTTCAATGGTCGCTCACCTCATTAAAGCGGGCAACTCAAAATTGCGTAAAAAGACCACTAAAATCGGACCAAATCGTAAAATTAGTCCTCTTTTGACCTCAATAATGCGAACGATGGTCCTGTGAAAAAGTTGATTCAAGTTGTCATTTTACGACATCTGATTTCCGGTACAGGTGAAGGTCGCACGTGCCGTAATTCGGATGTTTTGATAACACGGTAGATAAGATGGGTAATATTACGTAACAGAGAGCAATCTTGGGATCTACGGATGTATTTCCTGTCAAGCTAACAAGTATTTGTTATATGTCCAGATGAGCTGCCCCTGATTAGCAGTAACAATCACCGTGACGCGTTTCGATTGACTAAAGTTTTGACAGTCGTTGATTGGCACGAAGACTTCCCACGAAAACTTGACTAAAATAGAATTAGATATTTAAAACTGAAATCAAACGTTAAGATCTTTAAATTCAAAAGAAATTGTCTTGAATCAAAACAGCACGGGGAAAAGTCGGAGGCAACTGGATAATTAAAAAAAGCATATTACTACAACAATTGAATAAGCAATCACTTTGATAATTATAGGAAAATTAGAAAAATTTAAAATGGGTAGACTTTTAATCGGCATGATATGACCATAGATTTTATTTTAAATGTGAAAAAAAGTTTTTAAAAATAATTAATTTTATCATAAATTAAAAAATATTGAATTTGATCAACATTGAAATGAAATATTTTATGAAAAGACCAAACTCAATAATGAGACCAACTCAATAATAAGACCACTTTCAGATGGACCCAATAGTGGTCTCATTATCGAGGTTTTACTGTACATGTAAAACAGTAAGCTAATATATTTGTTTTATTTAATACCTTTCTTTCCAATTGCAGTGCAAGAATGTTAAGGATGCCCTAAGAGATCTACTGGGAACAGAAATGTCATAATTTCTGCAACTGGTGCGGCAATGATAAAATGGTATATGGAGGACTTATTTACTATGCGTTGTCGGTGTTGAAGCCGCTTAACAGTTCTTCATGGTGGTGATAGTCTTGTCTGTAGCATTCCTTTTGTGTGTAAAATCCAGATGTTGAAGAGTTTTTAAATTGGACCTTTCTTTTTTATAACAATGGTTTTAAAAGACAAGTTTGTAACAAGGTAAAAAAATGGTCAAGGAGAATTACCATTTTAATGTTTCTTGAAAACAGAATTTTTATTCCTTCAAGATTCCTTGCCTTTAGGAGAAAATATTTTGACAAATCTTAATTTTAGGAAATAAAGAATATATAATTATCTAAAAATGTAACAATAAACTATAAACATGATAGGATGGTTGCTGTATGGTAAGCATCCAGCCTGGAACTGGGAGGTCTTAGATCCCTAGCCGAGACAGCCGTAAAAAATGGTACTGGTATACTTGTAGCTCCCTTGCTTTGCTCTTGGCATATGAGGGTAGTTCCAGGACTGGTTAACCTGGTGTCAGGGTAATGTGACTGGATGTGGTCTCATGCTACTTGTCTGTGGTGTGATACTGCAGTGTGGCAGCATTATATGTAGACATAGCCTCCAAAATGACTGAAATACTGTCAGTGGGTCATAAAACCCCACAAACAAACTCTATAAGCATCAAAATGATGAAATATCAACATAACCAGTTCAAATTCAATGTTTTATGAATCGAATAATGTTTTTTGACTCTTTATTTCTCATTTATAAGCAATAAAAGAATACAATTTATTTTTTAAATTAAATCCATTACTATGAGTATGTGGCATGTTCCTGTTGTAGACAGACTTCCTGTCCAAAAAGTTCTTGGTGATGACAGAGGTTGTTTGCTGATGGGTTGAGGCCCTGTAGCTTCTTCTGCAGCTTCTGAGTCTACTATAGTGAAGCAAGAACCATGACCGCATCCTTAACATATCAAGGTAACTATGATAACAAGGGATGTATGGGAATCTGGGATGAAGTGGATAGGTCTTTGCTCTCTGATCAGTTTGTAAAAATGAACAAATCCTTCTATTAAAATTCATATGTAAAATATATAACAAGCTATCCCACTATCACCCTTGATTACGGGTCTGTATATTCTCATTTTAAGATGGGTTTCTTTCCCTCAGATCAGGGTTTAAATGTGAAGGGGTTATAAGCAGTGTCTACTAGCCATATTTATTTTTCACCTCAAAAATATGAAGTTAAATGAAGCAAGATCAATTGTGTTTTTATCCTACACAGAATATATTTTGGTCATTGTATGGAGATCAGACAGGGAGATGCTACGTATAGACCTTTAAAGTGAATTATCCATCGGGAGGAAAAAATATGGTCTTTGAAGACAGAAGTCATTGTGAAAAAGGGGGTCATTAATTTTGACTGTATGTGAATATAAAGCTAGTTTTAAACATAATTAATGCATAGTTCATATTATGTGTTCCAAAGGTTTATCAATTGTATTTAAGTAAAATTTCAGATATAAATGTATGAACTTCAAAGTGAAAGGATTAAGCTTGGCTGATAACACTTTGCTTTGAATTGAAATGCATTGAATTGAAATTTACAATGCCTTTCATTAATATGCAACTTATAATCTTGAAATTACTATCTAAAGACATACAAATATGCTGTTAAGCATTGCAACACGAGTGCAGCTATTGTTCACATCTCACAATCTCACCAGACTTACCAAAAAGAATTGTGATGTCATTCACCCGCTTCCGTCATTCCATCAAAAAATAGTTGCTGGTTATTAGCTTGAGTAAATTAAAGGTGAACCATAAAAACATTTCCCAAAAACCCTCCAATTTAATAAGATAAATCATGAACATGATTAACACTTAAAAGTATGGTAAATGCTGATAGATAAAGCTGGTAAATGCCGATAGATAAGGCAGGGACATGACTAAATGACCCTGGACATAATTAGGACTGAAATGAGACCCAAATTATTTACCTGGGTACCTGTTATACTATTACCTGTGTGTACCCATATTGATTCAGTAATTGCATCAATACTACATGGATTTTATCTACCTAAAACAAGTCCATTTTGAAGCATTTGAGTATAGAATTCTTTTAAAGGATATCATTATGAAATGGCTATTGACGAGCTGTTCGAGCACAAAGTCATATGATAAAATATAGAGTATGTGAGATGAACATAATGAGATGTACATAATCTGTTCTTCTTTAAGTGAAACGAAAATGTCTGGTTATCACTTGATTTAGAGAGGTTTTAATGTTTGCTTCTGCAAGGTAAGCTAGTGCAGAAATTATTTCTTCCTGGGTTCAGAAATGGCAGAAAAATAATTTGTGGAATAAATTTTTTTAAATGGTACATTATTGACATCTTTAAAATGAGCCAAGCATGTTTCTTTTCAGGACATTAGTTTGTTTCCAAAGGATTACTTAAAACTTGTTCAACATTGAATTTCAGCTACAAGTGAACCAGCACTGTATTCTACCTGGAAGTGCTAGTGTCAATCTCAGGAAGAGGTCTTGGAGGAGGTGAGAATTCAATAGCCAACATTGAATACTTATTAAGGGGCAGAAATGTATTGTTAAATCTTAGCTTGACATACCAAAGTCATGAAAAATGGTACTGGTATAGCCCTCAGTTTTGACATTACCAATCCAACAATTTGTTTAACCTTAATTAAGCGACTACCTCTGTTAAGAGGTCACTTTTTCTAAGTCTTGTTTCTATAGTGACTGCTTAAAACAGGCTTAACATATCCTCCCACCCATTGACCAAGGCCTTATTTGTAACAATGACGTTCTTCGGGGAGCATCTGTCAGTTCTACTGACTTGTTTGTTTTTGAGATATTTAAGGCCGAAGAAAAAAACGATAATTGACATGTGACCTTGACCTTAGCTATTTTCCGGAAGCGGAAGTGACTGATGACAATAAGAGGCTATGTTTCACCTTCAGTGAAAATTTTATTCAAATCGGTCAAAAACTTTGTCTTCCAGTGCTAAAAAACGTATATTTTGGATAAAAAATTTGATAACGCGTCATGACATCATTTTACGTCATGACGTCATTTTACGTCATGACGTCAGTCTTCTCAGAGTGGAAAGAAATCAATAGGATACATATTCTGTCCAAATTTCATGTTTCTAGCTTATCTGAGTGCTTCGTAATACTTCAATACATTTTCTGGTCCAAAGTTCGAAACTTGGTTCAGCCATAGATCCTTGATCTTTTCAAATATTGCAAAATGTATATAATCCTGCACAACAAGAACTTAATATATACATTCTGTAAAAAAATCAAGTAAATCGGTCCAGATATGACCGCTGTAGAGCGCGTACAAGCTTTTGTAGCTTTTTTCAGCCCAGACGTCATGTGACGTCACATGAAGAAAAGAAATATGACGATCAAATGCGCCAAATTCACTGTGCTTACTGTTAAAATTTCATGCTGCTAGCTTATCGGCAACCTGTTTTAATTTGAACCTCAAAAGGAAGAAAAAAGTAGAATAATAATAAGAAAAAACATAACAAACCCAATAGGTCTTTCTGCTTGAGGCAGAAAGCCCTAATAAAACTTAACAATAAAGACCTAGAAGCAGTCAGCTAATCAAGCAGAATTTATCCGACATCATCTTTATTCTGGTACTTTTTACCAGTCCTGTGTATGGTTATTGTATGATTACCACTGTATTATATCATTTTTCCTGAAGAGTGATTAAATGTTTTTTCTTTCTTTTTTTAAGATTCATCCATGTTTGGAGCCAGTACTCTGTGTGTATACTGCGCATTGGTGCAATATGAAGGAACCCAGCGTGTGTGGACTGTAATAGTCCAACTGTTACCGACCGGGCTGTGTGTGCAGGAACCCAGCATGTGTGAAGGAACCCAGTGTGTGTGGACTGTAATAGTGTAACTGTTACCAACCAGACCCTGTGTGAAGGAACCCAGCGTGTGTGGACTGTAATAGTGCAACTGTTACCACCAAGGCCCTGTGTGAAGGAACCCAGCGTGTGTTGACTGATATAGTGCAACTGTTACCACCCAGGCCATGTGTGAAGGAACCCAGCATATGTGGACTGTAATAGTACAACTTGAAGGAACCCAGCATGTGTGGACTGTAATAGTACAACTTGAAGGAACCCAGCCTGTGTAAGGAACCAAGTGACTGTAATGGTGCAACATAATTCAGCAACGTTGTGGTTATTATCAAACTCTAGTTAAACAAGGTGTAGGATCGAACTGTTACTCCAGTCTCCTGAAAACATTTGCCCCAGTGAAACAGCAAATTCTTCCCAGTCAAGTTATTTCCCCAGGGAAACTTAACCTGTTGTTTTTTCCCCGACCATCTAAGAGACAGAGTGGAGATAACTGGTCTAATCCAGATTGGTCTCACCTTTATGGGCAGTCTTTGAGGTAGGGGGGTGACAAGTTGGACTGCTTCATTTTCTGCTCATAAAGTTGGGGATCTTCTGGGTCTTGCCAGGGTTGTTCACACTGTATCATAGACCCGGGTGCAATGGACTCTCAGGGGGAAGAGCTACCTGGGAAAAACTAAACTGTCAAACTGGTAAGTGGATGGATGATGGGGAATGGGGTTACATAATGATTCAAAGGTTGCAAATAGTAGTGATAAATCATAATGGACTTAAATACACTGTGTATATGTAAATATATGAATGTGAACAGAACACATCTTTTATCTGTACCACAGATGACAAGATGTAAAACTATAAGGGTATACCCACATAATTTTTGTTATTTATTTTTTTTATGTAAACAAGCAAACTTCCATTCACAAAAGTGAAGTGGAGGCGATATAAGGAATCAAGTCTGTTGCGTTGTGTTCCAGTCAAATCAATTGAGCAGGGGTATTCATCAACTTATAAGATAGCTTAAGATGGACAAGTTTGTGAGGATGAGGCCCAACATCCAAGTGGTATTACTTTGTGAAGTAACTTGAAATCATTGAAAAGTGAAGACAATTAAATGGGCACAGGTTTCCAGAATATGTATTCACAAAACCTCATATAAAGACCACCTCATTATAAGGACCATTATTTTCACGTCCTTTTTTTCCATATTTCATGTTAATTGAAACTGATTACAAGACCATCTCATTATTAAGATCAGTTAACAGCAGTCCCAAGGGTGGTCTTATTATTGAGATTTTACTGTAGTAGTATTAAGATCATAATGAACTCATATTGACTATGTGTATGTAAATATATGAATGTGAACAGAACACATCTTTTATCTGTACCACAGATGACAAGATGTAAAACTATAAGGGTATACCCACATAATTTTTTTTTTTTTTTTTTTATGTAAACAAGCAAACTTCCATTCACAAAAGTGAAGTGGAGGCGATATAAGGAATCAAGTCTGTTGCGTTGTGTTCCAGTCAAATCAATTGAGCAGGGATATTCATCAACTTAGATAGCTTAAGATGGACAGGTTTGCGAGGATGAGGCCCAATATCCAAGTGGTATTACTTTGCGAAGTAACTCAAAATAAAGACATATGGGCACAGGTTTCCAGAATATAATTTATCCTGGTTTTTCCTTGGTGATTCGACCACATTGTAAACCTTGATAAGAAATGCTACTACAGACATTGTGAAATTTTCAGGTCCAATGGATCTGACCTATTAATTTTGAACCTGTTTGACAAAAATTATAAAGGAATTGGTCCATCTGACTATTTTTAACAGCTGTTAGGAGAAAAACCCATTTTTTTGTGATAAATCTACTATTTTCACAGAAAAGATTGAAAAAAATGACATTCTCTAGTAAAAGGTCATTTTTAATGGCATATTGTATTTGGATGCTGTTACATTGTTGTTTTTGACTGTTGTGCAGACATGTTATCCAGTCTAAATAAATACAATACTTAAATACTTTCTTATTATTTCTTTTCAGTCATGAAATGCTTTCAATAGAAATGCATCCTGCTATTTACACCACTCGAAAAATAATCTGATACTGTCCCCGGTGGCCGAGGGATAAGAACATTCACCTTGAGAGCAGAAGAGTGGGTTCAATCCCTGGCTGTGACATACCATAGTGGTAAAAATGGCAATGGTATAGCTCCCTTGCTTGGCGCTCAGCATATAAAGGTAGTTCCAGGACTGGTTAGCTTGGTGTCAGGATAATGCGACTGGGTTTGGTATTATGTCACATGTCTTTAGGGGTGATACTGTAGTATGGCAGCACTATATCCATCTCAAGTAGAGTCTCCAAATAACAAATACGGTCAGTGTGACATTAAACCTAACAAACATCTAATCCATGATTCATCTTGGTTATATGAATTGGGTCAAATACTTGCCATTGCAGTTTATCTCGTTACCATGACATCAATTTTGAAGAAAATGCATTACCTTATATATAAATATTTAAGAATGGGATTTGAACCCACACAGTGAGGTGCTGAGTGAGTGTTAGTCAGTGACTGACCCTCTCAACCACGGAGGCCCGTTGATTAAATTTAATCACCATCAAAGTCTCCAAGTTTAAATCACTAAGTCTTATCTGTCTGGCAAACTACATGCTAATGTTATACTTATCTATAAATTGACAGGGCTGTACAGTGAATATACTTTTAGGAGTTAATAGAATACTTTTATATAAAAAATGAAATATAATAATGATATTTTGAGACTACTCGATAACTTTCAGAAAGAGGAGAGACAGAGCAGAAAGTGAGTTTGTAAATTGAAATGTCAAATGAGAATATACTCATTATAATTAGAAAAAACAATACATGTACATAGAGAAAATATCTCACTTTTGTATACTTCCAAAGTTGAAATGTTCAAGAATATGAATTTAAGTATATTCTGTGTTGTACAGTATAAGGGTGACTTGATCCTTCACACCTGCTTTACGCCTTATATTTGGTCAAAAAGTGGACATTTTAACACAAATACAGTAATCAGAGGGTAAATTTATGTATGGAAACATTGGTTTTAAGGACAATACAATCATGGGTTTCCTCAATACCGAGATAAGTAAGGGCATGTAATGAAAAAGGATCTAGTTTTATACTACTCAGTACTTGCTGCCTGCTCTGGTTTTATACAGCACATGACTTGCTGTCTGATCTGATTTTATAATGCTCATTACTTCTTTTTTTTATAAACTGCTCAATACCTGCAGGCTGATCTATTTTGATATTGCTCAATAGTTGCTGGCTGACCTGGTTTTATACTGCTCAATACTTGGAGGATGAGCTGCTTTTATACTCCAAAATACATGATCTAGCTTTATACTGATAAATGCTTGCTGGCTGATCTAGCTTTATACTGATAAATGCTTGCTGGCTGATCTAACTTTATACTGCTAAATACTTGCAGGCTGACCTTGTTTCATGCTGCTTAGTTTTTACTGGCTGAACTGGTTTTAAACTGCGAAATACTTGCTGACTGATCTGGTTTTATACTGCTCAATACTTGCTGACTGTCCTTGTTTAATACTGATCAACCTTGTTTCATACTGCTTAATACCTGGTGATCTGTTTTTTTTAATTGCCCTTTACTTATCTACTGATCGGGTTTTATACTGCTTAATACTTGCTGGCTGACCTGGTTTTATACTGCTGAAACCTGCTGACAGATCCGTTTTTTATTGCTCTATACTTACAGGCTGATCTAGTTTTATACTGATCAATACTTGCTGGCTGATCTGGTTTTAACATGCTCATTACTTGCAAGCTGATCTGGTTTTATACTGCTTAATACTTGCTTGCTGACCTGATTTTGTTATGTTCAATACTTGTGGGCAGATCTGGTTTTATATTGCTTAATACTTGCTGGATTATCTGATTTCGTTATGTGCAATACTCGCTGGCTGATCTGGTTTTATACTGCTTAATACTTGCTGGCTGATCTGATTTTGTAATGTTCAAATATTGCTGACTGATCGGGTTTTATACTGCTTAATACTTGCTGGCTGACCTGGTTTTATACTGCTGAAACCTGCTGACAGATCTGTTTTTTTATTGCTCTATACTTACAGTCTGATCTGGTTTTATACTGATCAATACTTGCTGGCTGATCTGGTTTTAACATGCTCATTACTTGCTAGCTGATCTGGTTTTATACTGCTTAATACTTGCTGGCTGATCTTATATTGTAATGATCAATACTTGCTGGCTGACCTGATTTTTGTAATGTTCAATACTTGCTGGCTGATCTGGTTTTATACTGCTTAATACTTGCTTGCTGACCTGATTTTGTAATGTTCAATATTTGCTGGCTGATCTGGTTTTATACTGCTTAATACTTGCTGGATTATCTGGTTTTATACTGCTCAATTATTGCGGATTTAGTTTTTTTACAGCTCAATACTTGCCAGCTGACTGGGTTTTAATTGTAAATTAAACAATTGGATATTTTATGAGGTGTTCATTGCAGCATGAATAAATAGTTAGTGGAACAATGATGGTCAAAATTCTATTTCACTAATTATTTTTTCTGCTTTTGTTACATACAATCTAAATTTCAAATGTCTTATTCTTTTCATGTATGGTCTTGATTCACAATGTTTGATCAACAATGCATTCCGTTGACTGCAATTTGATTTGTGAAACTAAAAAGCAAGCTCTGTAGACAGTGTGGTTGTACTTTTTTCTCAGCCCTTCCTTGAGAGCACTTTCTGAACATCTGGCATATCAATATTCCAACGAGAAATGTGTATTATTTCTTTCAAGTGTAAAATTCCGTTGACTGCAATTTTAAAATTCAATATCAGTACAGGAATGTATCAACCATTAAACTCAAGGAATGAACAGCATTTTGACCATAAAAGTTACAAACCACCAAAATTTTGACAATTGGAGAAATAATAGGCCAGTGCATTTCCTACACATCTCTTAACTACCATCTTGCTCTCTCCCATTCAGTGTGTGCGTATATGTGTTTCATGCGCTGATCAAGCCATTAAACTCAAGGGGATGGGGTGTCAACAGGAATATGTTGGCCAATTATAAAGATTACCACACCAATCCAACTCTAAAATTCATCGGACATTGGGATGCGGGTTAAACTTGGGAAGGGGGGTCTGGTCCGGGACTTCTCAGGCCGGGACTTCTTCAATATTTTCCTCTAATCTTCGTGTCCAGGTTAAGGGGTTCTTTTCTTCTTATTCTTCTTTATTTGATCCTCCATGCAGGAGAACCTGGCCCTGATTTGCTAACTAAACACATGCATACTGAGACGACCCCTCAATTCTAAGAGCATGTGCTCGCATTTTGGTCCATTTGATTAACAGATTATTCGAAAATATCACGGTGTCTACAAAGGGTTATTGATAAAATTAATAGTATATTGTTATTTATTAGCAGAATTGTTCTCCGTACTTCAATATGTAGTATCGCAGCATCCCTGTCTACCGGATATTAAACATTTGGTATACTTTGTACTTTTCGTTATATGCTCTTGGTAGGGCTTCGGCCAATCGTGACGTTCCTTGTAAGACCGTGTTCGTGGAAACCAATCAAATTGCAGTATTTCAGACCCTTCACGAGCGCGGTATATATAAACAAAGTCTGCTGAGGGTCTGTAATCCAAATTAGCTCTGTTAATTACCAAATAATTTAGACACTAAAACTTCTACTTTAGACATTAAAGTAATAAATCTGTAAATTACAGGTTTTCTTTCAAAATTTGACCCACTGTAGATTTCCAAATTCGATTTTTATAGGAGTGATGGGTCACACTCCGGGGTGCGCCCACAGAGCCGAGCAGGCAGACAGACCCTAATTAAACAACGTTATCAGTCAGTCAGGGTCTGTAATCCGGGGTCCGCCCACAGAGCCGAGCAGGCAGACGGACCCTAATTAAACGTTATCAGTCAGTCAGGGTCTGTATAAATCATTCACATCATTTCTTCACATCATTCTCATTCTGGCTCGATCATTTGATCAGGGAAGATGTGCTTTGAGCTCTCTCTCTATTGAATTGGTCAGCCATTTAGGATTTCTAAGTTAGGAGTTAGGATAGGAAAAGAATTGTGTTGTGTGATTAGGCTGGACTAATAAAAAAAAAAGTGTTTTTTGTGTTAAATGTGCTATTGTGTTTATGTGGATCTCTCTTCTTCTACCTGAAGTCTCAAGACTCCAGTAAAAGGTTATCTTTTATTCTGATTTATTATTCCTATTATTTTCTCTCTTACTCTTATTAGTAGTCTGTTGTATTCTTTGTATCCCATTTGTTTCCCTGTATGAATAAGTGTACATTTGTCTATATGTGAATCTATTTGGTCTCTCAAATAGAAGGTTACCATTATATAATCTCCTCAAATCTGTATTCTGTTATTTGTATATGTCTTTGTCTATTGTCTATTTGTTCCCCCACTCCCCCAGTTGGTTACCTAACCAAGAATATCCACTTAAATAATTCCTCCATTCATCAAACTTATAACAAAGATAAACACTGCCATCTTGAAGAATTCAGGTCAAACTATACCAAATATCTGTCTATTTGCTCCCCCACTCCCCCAGTTGGCTACCTAACCAGAAATATCCTCTTATACAATCCCCCCACTCATCAAACTAACAACAAATGATAAACACTGTTATCTAGTAGAATTCAGGTCAAACTCTACCAAATTTCTGTCTTATATTACACTACAATTCCTCTGATAACTCTCATTAAACTGAACAGCAAGCTGCTAGAACTAAGATTTACAATTTAAAAATAGAGGTCACCCCCCAGGAAAAGGCAACTGGTAATAACTTGTAGCAAACAACAGTAAAAACAATCTACCTTCTTCCTTTGTGCCCTATTCTCGAATAAGGTTTTTTTTCTCAAGTTCCCTGGGAATCGAACCCAGTTTTCAGCACAAACTGCACTGAAAAAACCAAAAGAACTGTTAAGAGAAATAATTCCCATCAAGAATAGGCAAAATGGAAACCCCCACTAACCAATTGGATAACTCAATGGTTAAAGGGACCCCTGAGAACAAAACAAGAAGGGTACTGTTTCCTATCTCTGAAAGGAAAAAGGGCAGTAGGCCACCCAGCACCCCGGAAACCCCTACTCAGTCAAATACCACTAATGATTCAAACTCAGATACCCTGACAAACGAATCCCCGGCCCAGCATTTGGTTAACACCCCACCCACCAATACTGGTCAAGATGAAATAGAATTTACCACAGTCAGGAAGAAGAAATCCAGCCCCCCCCAAATCAGGGAAAGGATCTGACTCCGACCCAATCCTTATCACCCGTTCACCTGAAACCAACCCTGTCACCTGGATATCAGTCATTCTGACTGTTATATCCTATGGTAACATCTCATCAGCGAAACTAAATGAAATAGGCTCTGCCTTTATCAACAAATTAGGTCACTGTGCAAAGGTCACCAATAAAAAGGGAAAATCCATATACTTCAAACTAAGGAAAGACAGGCTTCCAGTTGCCCAAGATTTCAATTTCAGAGACTACCAATTCCAAATCAAGCAAACTCAAGAAACAAACTCCAAAGGAATAATCAATGTACCAGAAAACAAACAACTTTGAATCAGTGAAAGCCACCATATTGAAAAACAAAAATGTCCAAAAAGTAGGTCAAACTAAATCTGGACAATTGGCTGTCACATTCTCTACAACATTAGCCCCCACTACAAATTGATAATCTACAGGTCAAACCAGCCATGCGAAAAAACATCTGGTGTAACAAATGTCAGAAACATGGTCACACTAACTCTATCTGCAAAGGAAATCTTATCTGCCCCCACTGTGCAGGCCCACATGGTCACAACGACTGCACTAATAAACCAACAAGAAATGTGCAAACTGTAGTGGAGGTCACGGGGCAGCCTACAAGGGCTGTCCTGCATACATTAGGTACAGTAGGCAGGTATCCCCCCCCCCAAAAAAAAACAGTGTCCAAAAAGAATATGAAAAAGCACTTGAAAATAAAAAAAACACCAATGAAACTAGCTAAGAAACTAGTGGGGAAATCTGAAACTCTCGACATACTTACCAAAGACATAGAAAATTTCCATACCCCAAAATCAACCACTGAAACTGTTATAATGAAAAATAAGGAAAAAGCTAACACCCAGCAAAAGAATACAGGTAGGCAACGAGGGGGAGACAAGCACCCACTCTCAATCATGACATAGGTCCAATAAGCTAACCCTCAGACCCAATGTAACTCAATGCCCGCAATTCCCGGGTCACAATGGACCCTACTTTCCCCCCATTCCAAACATTAATGTCCACCCATGGTACAGGTATAATCACAGTAGACCGCCGCCACACCATAGGTTCAACCCATTTAGGAAACAATGGCACTATGGCCCACCCCCACCATTTGCCCGATAGACTAGTATTCAAATACTCCACTTAACAACATAGCCTAAAATCATGATGGCGGCGAAAAGCCAACAACCTTAAACAACCCACAGCCTCGCCGTCATCTCCTGGAATACAAAATCTTCTAAGCACTAAAGAATATCCAATAGATGTCATTTGTATTCAGGAAACTAAGCTCAAACCAAATCAAATTCTACAACATACTGATCTCCAATCTATCCTGAATGAAACTATGCCCAAAAAGAAACAAGCCAAGAAAGTCAGAAACCCTCCTGTACCATGGTGGACTGAGGAATGCGATAAAGCAATTAGAAAAAGAGAAAGGCTAAGGCACAGGCTAAAGAACAAAAAGAACCCATTAGATTATGAAACTTATAGACAAGCAAGGAATGAAGCTAAACAAATTATAAATAAAGCCAAAAAGTAAAAATGGGAAGAATTTTGCTCTGGTATCACTAGTAGAACAAACTCAAAGGAACTATGGCAATTTATTCAGAAAATCGAAGGTAGACCTCCAACTAGCAACTCGATCCCCCTTTGTCATAAATAACCAGGTCATAACCAGATATTCAGATTGGATCGGCCCTTCGGTCCAGGGCCGATAAAAGCTATAGATGACCGGAAAAAATAAACTCAGTACGCCCATCGGGCCGATAAAAATACAGTTAATCAGACAATATGACCGACAAATTTCTGTACTGGACAGTGACATTTCGACAATTAACTCTTTACTTCATCTAGAGACTCATTTTGACGCATATACTTGTTACTTCATACAGACGTATTTTGACTTCATGGAGACTCAAATTGATGCTGTCGGTTTTTAACAGCATAAAAGTTCCTTATCGGCAAAAAAGACTAAATAGCATTGTTGCTGTTGAAACTTTAATCATGTTAAAAATGTGTTTGTTCTGAAAATAATTACGTTAGAAATGATTTTTGATACTTGGGGTCGCCGGTTTGTATGCGTGTTTATAGGACTCGTACGTTCTGAGAATTTCGACCACCGAAAAGATCGATATTTCCACCGTATGTTTCTTTTTCATAATTACATGATTCTTTAAAATCAAATACATATATCAATCAATAAAATCAGGAATATGACTAAATAAATAGAATGATGCATGTCAGGTTTTCGTTTTTTTTCTTCATGCTGTTCAAGTTTTATCCAGTGGAAAATTACCTATGCAAATTTATTCTTCTCGTGCTTTTTTTTTTTTTTTAAACTATAGCGTCTGTCTATAAAAAGAACCAATAGGATTGTCAGATACCATAAATCACGTGCCACAAGATGTGGCCATTTGATTGTCTAAACAAGTGTCGTTAAAACCGGAAATCGGCGAGTCTTCTAAGAAATAAACAGGCCGTAATAAAATGTCGGCAAAAAACTGAAAAACAAAGAGTAGATAAGGAATCAAAGGATGTCGATTTATTATTGGGGGAATAAAATATATATACTTGTAACTGAATTGTCAGCACTTTCAAATTAGACCGTATTTATAAGAACACGACTGTCGCAGAATGGAAAATCATTTTTTTTTTTCTGAATTCGCCTTAGAATTTGATGAGATAGAAAGTCATATAAATTACAATTCTATGTTTATTCAATTTGATAAACAATCAAAATATCCTTATATGTCCAATCTTTCTCTCACTCATCATCTTCAAAATCCCAGAAATATCAATGATCTCACATTTCCATTTAAAGTTAAATAATTTATTATTACATGCTGTTTTCTTGAGTCAATGAAATTGAAAAGCTACATATATATACATGTATATATTTGCTTTTATTTGTAAGATTTTTTTATGCTTAAGGGTTGGGTGGGTTCTCTTTTGTGACACTAATTTCATGCTGAAGAAATGCATCCCTCCAAATACTAACTTGAATAACAATTATTTATTTCATTCCTATATGAGTGAACAAGGTATCAAAAGATAGTCATAACAACATATTTACCTAGGAAATTATTTAACTGATTGAAGTTCTGAAACAATATTGCATGATATATTTCAAAGCAAAAAAAATATGGATAAATAAAGTAAACTTGAAAGTGTCATTAATGTCTTATAAATCATTTTGCTATAACAAATTTGTCCGAAGTTTTTCTTGTAATTTAGGACAAATGACTTAAAAAAAACTGACCATTTAGGACAACTGTCCTAAGGAAAGTGGGTCCAATCTGAATCACTGCATAACTGCACCTTCAGACAAGGCCAACGCACTAGTACAGCATTTTCAACATGTTAGCAGCGACTCGGACTTCACTCCAGAATTCATACAACAGAAACATCATAGTAAAAAAATTCTAGACAACTACCTGAAACTCACAGAATCTGAAGAAAGATGGGATTTGCCCTATAATACTGATTTTACTATGCTAGAAATGGAAAAAGCCCTAAAAAACACAAAAAATGGTGCCCCAGGAGAGGATGGCATCCATTACTCAGTTTTAAGAAACTTACCAGCAACGGCTAAACAAACTCTCCTAGCCCTTCTCAATAACTCATGGCGGACAGGTAAAACTCCTGAGTCATGGAATGAATCTGTTATAATTCCACTCCTTAAGCCAAAAAATTCAACAGCAAAAACAGGGTCCATAACTGGAGACCAAATCAATATAAAAATTAGTGTTTAAGAAATGTACAGTAAAATTAACGAAGAATTTAGAACTAACCAATTTACAAAGTACAAAGTAAACAAGGATTTCTCTTATGGTCAATGTCCCACCAAAGTTACCCAATATCTAGAGAATCCTCTACACGACAAAATCATATCCCAACTCAGAGTCAGAGCAAGCAACTTAGGAGGGGAGAAACACCCCAGACAAAACTGCCCCTGGTGCCCTGAACATGAAACTTTCGAGCATATACTTTTCACATGCCCCAGATCCAAGCAGGAAAGAGACAAACTAGAAGAGCAAATTTTCTTATTAGGGTATAACGTAATAAATAGAGAAGTTTTCCTCTTCCCTGACAAAAAACACTAGAGCAATATTCATTACCTTCTTATCCTATTTCTCAAAAACGTAGGAATCATCAGTCGCTTGTGGAAGGGCATGCATGTGGTTAGCGGGAGGGGCATATCAGAGATCTTAAATCTCTTTGGGCGTACACAGGATCTCCCCTTCTGCCTATCCCATTTGTATGCTATAACTCAAGCACTTCCATCGAAACTCTGGCAATATGCACCAAAAATATCCCCCCAATTCGGAAGTATAGGAACCATCAGTCACTTGTGGTAGGGCATGCATGTGGTTAGCAGGAGGGGCACGTCAGAGATCTTAAATCTCTTTGGGCGTACGCAGGTCCTCCCCTTCTACCTATCCTATTTGTATGCTATAACTCAAGCATCTCGACTGAAACTCACAAAACAAAAATATCCCCGCAATTCTGAAACTTGGTTACAAGCCAAACTCGAAAGCGGGAATGGCTAGAGTCCTGACAGTGAGGAGAGTCTTGCACTCTCCCTGAAGACATGCAACTGATAGGATCAACCTCGGTTATCCACCCCCACTTTTGTTATATGTATATGTTTTGTTATATGTGTATATAAATATGTATTTCTACATGTAATTTTCATTAAGCTTATTCCCCAACCATAATCCCCTTATCCATTCTAACCAACACAAAAGTAACCACAGAACTAGTGACCTGTATGGTGTGGTTGTAACAAATGAAACTCTTTTAACATGTCATGAAAACAGCACTCCCCCAAGTGAAGAGAAACAGGCTAGGATTTCGTTTTATCACCTTGGCAACTACTCATTCACACATGGAAAGAAGGCAAATAATGACAAAAATAACCATTTCAATGAAACTAATGACAAATGAAAGAACACAAGCTGTAAAGCAACAGTCCTTAAAATAAGGCTATATAAAGCGCGCAGAAGGTCATCATCATCTGCGCACTAACAACACAGGTTTTTATACAATCAAATAAAAAGCACAAACTTACTCTACGTAAGAATCTTAATCCAATCAAACCAGAATCCAACTTACTACAATGTCAAAACATTTCAAAACCTTCCCTAACATAGTGCCAAACTGCTGATAAACACAATGCAACTCTATGCAAATGGCGGACGGTAACCACGTGACATTCGGGTACCCCCCCCCCCCCCCATACAATAGGGCAAACTCCACCAATTTCTAATACACCTCTAAGAGGAAATTCAGTAGAAACATTTAGTACAAAATTTTATTATCTATTTTACAAGTACAAACTATAGGAAATGGAGAGAAAAGTGCTCTTCTTGGTCATAAACAGAAATACAAGCTCAAAATGCATTAAACTTGTCTTCAAAAAGGAAAAAAAAAAGTTTTTTATATCCAAGGCTTAACATATTGGAACCATAAAGAACTCTCAAAACAAACACACACAACAGGTCTCTGGCTTGAAACTATAAAAAACCAGCACCAGAAATGATACTTGCTTAATTATGGTATGCACAAAATTGTAAATTATCAAGATTATGCATAAAAGCATGATAGTAAATGTATATACTACTTTTTCATTTGGAATTTTATTGTGGTTTTCTGGAAATTTTGCTTTTAAACTCATTATTAATAAATCAATAGGAAACGCCGACATTTTTTCCCAGTGTGTTTTACCTTTTAAATTTAGTAACGCCGACATTGTACCCCAGTGTCGGCGTGTCTTACACAGCGAAACCTAGCCCGGGGCTGTTAAACAGGTTAAAACATCTAAGTATACAGCCACAGTACAGGGGATCTTGTGCTGGACGTTCACGAGTATTGCGTGTTTGGGACACTAACAACAGAGTTAATCTTGAAAACATACGAACATTGCCTCAGTTGATTCCCACCACGAATATTTCAAACAAGTCAGTTACTTCTTTCCACAAGAAGCCTAAGACAGTATCTAGGAATATAATTAGTATAAAATATGAATTGCCCGAATGGGTGATGGTCGTTTCGTCGACCAACCGTTTCGTCTAACTGATTATTTATAGTAAATGAAAAGTCGTTTCGTCAACCTTAATTTTCAGTAGGCGGAAGGTGTGAAATACTCAATTAACACCCATTTACTCGCGCATTTTTAATGGTAGTTGTTTAATGCGGGTGTATTTTGCCTTTAAATAATCAGCAGATAATTAATCCGATACAAAGCACATATAATTTGACGAATTATCTCTAATTATAATTGTTAAATGCATTTGCTATGCCCTTGATATTTCAGAAGATCAAAAAGAAAACGATCAAACTACTAGAAAAAACACGTATGTTTGCGAGATTTTGTTACAATTTATGTTTTATTTTGTAAAGTGAGCGAAATGTGCCACATTAGAAAAAAATATAAAAATTCCACCGATTTTGCAAAATATCCAAATCAATCATGTCTACGGACGTTTACTGCATCAGTTGTATTCGTTTGGTTACGAAGCGGATGCATGCAGTATGCAGCATGCAGCTATGAAGACGAGGAGTTGACGACAACGCAACTTTTGAGGCGATGCAGCATCCTCGCAGGTCTGGCTCCATCACCACCAACCGATGCCATCCACGATGAGGACTGCTGAGTAATTAATTTTCAAACTCCACACTTTAAAATTCAATTGCAACAGCCTGCAATCAAAACACATGTGCTGAATCAATGTGCTTTAATACCATGTTGGTATCTTGTAATTAAATGTAAATATCATCATCATAGTCTCATAGTCATCATAGTCTCGCCATCATATATATATATAGATATCATGTTTAAACTGTTTTAAATTTGCATCATCATCGTCGTAGTGTATATATTGTTTTCTTATCACTGTGCTATCATCATACGTATCATCGTCATTGAGTATATATCATGTTTCCTAGCATCGTATCTGATCTATAGATATACCATGTTTGTATCTTGTAAATATATCATTAATCAATCATCATTTTCATCATCATCATTATGTACAATAAAGACAAAAAAAAAAAAAAGAGTGATAACTGTTTGTTTGTTATTCCTCCTAGTGTGCTAGTTATTATGAACAAAACAGAACATATTTTATTTGATTTGTACATAGTACATCATCATAAATAACATCAACATTCAACATTATACAATAATCAAGTTATTAATAAATATATCATAAATTCTTTTTCCATAACATCACGTGAACAAGTAATCAAAGTCGATTTTTAACTAAGAGGATGAACTAAGTGTCATAAGACAAACTTATGCGTAAAGAAAATGCATATTTCAAATATTTAGCAAGATTTAAAAGTGTATCAACATTTTTTGTTTGAAGTAATTCTAAAAATTTAAACATACTAGGTCTAACATAATAAAACTTATCAATAAATTTCTTAAATTTAGAAAACATGGGCATTTAATAATAAAGTGATATTCATCCTCAATGTCGTTACTTCTGCAAAATATACAAAATCTTTCTGAACGAGGAATTCTATTTCTACCATAGCGACCAGTTTGAATATGTAAACTATGTGATGACAATCTTAATCTACAAATATAATTTCTTAAGTCATAAGGTAAAACATTCAAATAGCTTTTATATCCAAATTCATTTTTTATATTTTCTTTATCAGAATACCAACTTTGACAATAAGTATCAATCAAACGTTGTTTAAACATATTAAAAAACCTTTTTAATTTTTTTACTTTATCCAATTCCCCTACACATATATATTTTTTTTTAAGTATTGATTTACAAAATTTTAAATGTATACGTTCTATTTCTTTTGATTTACTATATCCCCAAATTTCTGATGCGTATCCGAGTATAGAACCAACAAAAGAGTCAAATAATTGGCATAATAATTTAGGTTTTAATTTAAACTTTTTACAATTTATCCATTATACATTTAAGGCTTTTAATGCTTTTCCAACAATGTGTTCTTGATTACGTGCGAAATTCCCTGTATAATTAAAGACAGTCCCCAAATAATTAAAATCATTAACTATTTCTATTTCTTTGCCTTGAAAATCAAATTTTTCATTTTGATATAATTTACCCCTTTTTCTAAAAACAATAACCTTAGTGTTTTTTAGTATTAACTTCCAAACTCCATTTTTTTACAATAAGTATGCAAAAGGTCAAGACTTTTTTGTAGTTTTTCCGGTGAATCATCAACAATTACCATATCATCTGCAAATAATAAAAGTATTAGAACAATATCATCAATATTCAATCCAGATGAGATATCATTTTGTAAAAACAATTCAAGGTCTTCTAAATAAAGGGAGAACATTATCGGGGAAATTATCTCCCCTTGCCGTAACCCAACAGAATATTCAAAGAACTCCGAATAACTATTGCATGCTCGTACACACGACTTCACTTTATTATACATATCTTTTACAACTCTTAAAACCTTCCCCCCTATACCTTCTCTATATAACTTCAACCACAATCCATTCCTATACACACTATCAAAGGCATTTTTAAAATCAACAAATACACAGTACAACCGTTTATTTTCATTTAAATATTTCTGTACTAAAGTATGTAATATAAACAATGCATCCACAGTAGATTTACCTTTCCTAAAACCAAACTGTGAGTCAGATAAAATATTGTTGCTTTCACAATAAGTTACGATTCGATTATTCAATACTGTAGTAAAAATTTTCGATAAACAGCTGACAAGCGTGATTCCTCGATAATTATTGACATCTTTTTTGGGGCCTTTCTTATGTAACGGTACAATTACACCTTCTGTCCATCTATCTGGGAAAAATCCACTATCTAATATTGCATTAAAAATATCACACATATGTGCTGCTAAAATATCAATACTTTCAATAAAATATTCATTTATTAGTAAATCCATGCCCCCAGCTTTTTCCCTCTTTAATGACTTAGCTGCTTTAAAAATTTCATTGACAGTAATTTTTCCATTTAATACATCATCATTTTGAAAATCATCAAAATCATTATCAATATGAACACAATCATTATCAAAATCATGATGCGACATGAAATATTCAGCTTCCTCATTTTCTTCCCGTATAATGTCATTACTTAAATTAGAGAAATATTTATAAAACTCTTCTAAACTTAAATCATAAGAATCAGATTTTTTGCTTTTACTAAAAAGTCGCCAATAATCTTTAGGCTTACGAAAACAAAGATTTTCAATTTCAATAAGTTTTTTATGTTCAAATTCTCTTCGTTTTTGTCTAATTAACTTCTTATAATTTTTCTTACAAACACAGAAAGACTGCCTATTTTCTTCCGATTTAAATCTATTAAATGTAAACTGTGCTTCTTTATATAATCTTTTAGCTACACAACATTCCATGTCAAACCATTCTTTATTATTGAAACAACAAGTATCTGTAAAATGTGTATTACTAATATTTCCATTAACTGTTTTACAAAACAAAGGATCTGTTACATCACGTATAATATTGGTAAAATTATCAACAACATGATTAACAGAATCTTTATCTACAATTACAATATTTTCTGTTAACTCATTAAATCTAGTCAACCGAGCAATTATACCACTTCTAAAAATCTCCCTCTTTCCCTTATCCCAGATACACTTAACCCTTTTCCCCACATTTGGCTTATGCAAGTTAATATTACATTTAATTGAAAATACAACTGGAGCATGGTCACTCCATTCATTAAATGACTGAATCATAAAATCCGTGATACACGAAAAATTCCTTTCTGTAGTAATTACATAATCGATAACCGATGCTCCATTTATAGAAACATATGTGTATTGGCCCTCTACGTCACTACCTAGACGTCCATTCACAATACGATAACCCGTGGACTTACAGAGGTCAAGCAATTTCCCCCCAAACAAGTTACATACTTTATCAACAGAGGCCCTCGAAAGGGGCGTGTCAGGCATATAGTCCATATAATCAATTTGTTCATTATAACTATCTAAAGCAATAAAATCATCCCGTGTCCCAACCCTGCTATTAAAATCACCCACCAAATATACCGAACCCAGATTGTCAAAGTAACATATATCAGTTTGTAGCAATTCAAATAAATCTACTGGTATTACGTTATAATATGGCGAATCAACACCCCACAAGTACTCCACAAATATATAAATCATTTTCAAAATTAAAGAAAGTTTTATCTAACTTTAACCAAATAATTGTATCATGATGGTTCCGTACAACGTCTATACCTTCCTTGATCGTATCCTTGTACAGTATAGCTACTCCTCCGCTCGACCTCCTCGCGTTTCTATGTTTAAATTTTCTATAAAAATTATGAACAGTGTAATTTTCTAACTCTAAGTTACTGTCTTTACTGCACCAAGATTCAAATAGAAAAATTATGTCATTTTCATTTAAAATACTCACAAAATCATCTGCCTCCTTCTTCTCGTCAGTCAATCCATTCACATTCCACGATAACACACGCAGCTCACCCTTAGGGTGCCCCTAGCTATTATGTATGTATGGTCCTCTTCCATTCGAAAAAAAAAATACGGACATTAAACAATCCGTCATCACCGCCATCATCACAAAGAAGTACAACAAATAATGAAACCAGTGTGCGATTAATTATGTATGAATGGTCCTCTCCCGTTCTGTAAAACAGTTTCAATTTTTTTCCAACACCTCATGGACAAAATGAGAATACAAAAAAATAAATACATAATTGTGTGCCTAATTATGTTAAACAGTTACACATGCGCGAGTCATTAGGTGTAAATGACCCTACAAAAGTATTTCACACCTTCCGCCTACTGAAAATTAAGGTTGACGAAACGACTTTTCATTTACTATATGTAACCAGTTAGACGAAACGGTTGGTCGACGAAATGACTGTAATTCGCCCGAATTAACCAAATCACAGAATTTTCTTTCAGTCTGTTGTATAAATCCAAGATCAGTCAAGAACAAGACTATTTCACTTTGTGATTTCATACAATCAAATGATTTTGACATTGTTGCTGTTACTGAAACATGGCTCGGAAGCAAAATTGACAAATCCTGCATTGCTGAATTGGTTCCCACAGGTTTTTGCATCAAACATGTGCCACGTGATGGTAAATGTGGCGGTGGAGTTGCTCTTATATTCAAATCACCTATTGATATCCATTTGATTTCTTCAAGTGCTGATCATGAGTTTTCTACTTTTGAATATCTAGACTGCAAACTAAAGTTAAATAATTACTCAGTACGTTTTGCAGTCATATACAGACCGCCTCCATCAAAAGCAAATGGTTTTAAGACAAATGAGTTTTTAGAACAAGAATGGCCAACGTTTCTTTCAAGATACGCTACTGATGATAAAAGTGTCATTATAGTTGGCGACTTAAATTTTCACTTAGACGTCCCAAATAATCGTGACACCTTGCAGTTTAGTAGTACCCTCAAGTCTTGTGGTATGAGGCAGCGTGTAAACCAACCTACACATGTAGGAGGACATACGCTTGATGTAGTATCACCAGGGATTCAGAAGACATCGTTTCTCGAATTGATGTTTCCGATCCCGGACTATCAGACTCAACCGGGAAGGTTTCTCGTGATCATTACGCTGTGACATTTACAGCAAAGATATTTAAGCCAGCACCTATAAGAAAAACCGTTTCTTTTAGGAAAGTTAGTACTATTAATATACAATCTTTTAAGGAGGACATTGTATCATCTGGTCTACAAAATTCTCAGTCATGGTCTTCAGATGCTGATGAGTTAGTAAATACATACATACGGTAAATGAATTATCTTCTCTCCTAGAAAAACATGCTCCATTACGTACTAAGACTATAGTTTTGAGGCCCGGACGTGACTGGTACACAGACGAACTTCACGATGCCAAACACCATCGCCAAAAGCTAGAGCGTAAATGGCGACAGTCAAAACTTATAAAAGATCATCAGATATACCGTGAACAATGTGCTCTGGTAAATAAATTGCTAAAACAAGCCAGAATTGCTTATTATACAGACAAAATAAAATTGTCAGGACGAGATCAGAAAAGTCTTTTCAAAATAACAAATCATCTTCTTGGTTCGACAACTGAAGCGGTTTTACCTTCTACAACATCATGGAAGGAACTAGCACAGGACTTTAGTGATTTTTTCATTGACAAAATCAAGGGCATTAGAAATGATATAAGGGCAGACATCTCAACAACGAGCGTTCCCGAAGCTGTAGAACCATCTCGGCCATGTTTAATTTCTAATCTGACTGCTTTCTCTTCATTGTCTGAACAGGATATCAAGCAAATAATCGTGAAATCACCAAACAAATCATGTGAACTTGATCCAATACCTTGAAATCTTGCATCGATGAACTTTCACCGATATTGACTAAAATCATTAACACATCATTAGAATCAGCGTATGTTCCAAAATCGTTTAAATGTTCACGAATACGACCACTACTCAAAAAACCCGGCCTCGACCAAAATGAACTAAAAAACTATAGACCAGTTTCAAATTTACCATTTGTTTCAAAAGTTTTAGAAAAAGCAGTAGACTCAAAACTAGAGCGTTATTTATCACTTAACAATCTACATGAACAACATCAATCTGCCAGTGGGAAGTTCCATTCTACAGAAACACCATTAATTAAAGTCCAAAATGACATCATGCAATCCTTAGATCAAAATAAAGTCGCCATTCTTGTCCTACTTGACCTCTCAGCTGCGTTTGATACCATCAACCATAGTTTACTCTTGAATCGTTTGAAACATGACTTTGGAATTGAGGGAAAACCATTCAGTGGATGACGTCTTACTTAGGTGACCGGTACCAAACAATTTGTATTGACGGCCAGTTGTCAGAAGCAGTTTTGATGAATTACAGTGTTCCGCAGGGCTCAGTTTTAGGTCCGAAAAATTACATTATGTATACAAAACCAGTTCTCAACTTTACATCAATATAGCTTTCAAACCTACTGACCAAGTTAATGTTACAGAAGCTGTTCAGTGTGTCGAGGCCTGCCTGGCAGACATAGTTTCATGGATGCATCAAAACATGCTTAAACTCAACACCAATAAGACTGAAGTCATTCTTTTCTCTTCTGAACACAATGAAAAGCTTGTGGATGATATTTCAATAACCATTGGAGCATCTAAAATACAACCGGCTACTGTTGTTAGAAATCTGGGAGCTTTTTTAGACTCTAGATTAGACTTAGAAGATCACGTAAACTCAGTGTGTCGATTTTGTTATGCTCAACTTCGCCGAATTAGCCACATCAGACAGTATCTTACCACTGACGCAACAAAATTGCTTGTTAACAGTCTTGTTACATCTCGATTGGACTACTGTAATTCTCTGTTATATGGATTACCAAAAAACACTCTCCAAAAGCTACAGACTGTCCAAAACACAGCGGCTAGGATTATTACAAAAAACCCACGTTTCAGTCATATAACCCCCATCCTTAAAGAACTGCATTGGTTGCCTGTAGAAGCCAGAATGCAGTTTAAGATATTAACTCTTACGTTCAAGGCACTACATGGTCAATCACCGGAGTATATTCAATTAATGTTAGAAATTTACAGACCCAGCCATGTACTTAGATCCCAAGATGTTTCAGTGACACTAGTGCAACCTAGAACCAAAACAGCGAAATATGGGGACAGATGCTTTACTCCTAGTGCTCCAAAACTCTGGAACTCGTTGCCAGTATTAATACGCCAGTCCAGCAGTTTCTTCTCCTTTAAGAAACTCTTAAAAACATACTTCTTTGTTCGATTCTATAGTGATCATTAAAATGGAAATAACTCGATTACTGTACTTTTAATAACTGTGGATTTAAACATTTTAATGTAGGTTTTTTTACACGTTTAGTATTTAATGATATTTTCCTAGTTTGCTTCTTAAATTTTATCAGGGAACCTTTACAACATTTGTGAGAAAATCAAAAAAAATCAACAAACTCACATTCTAGAACCGCTTTCGCCTATTGTATTCAAACACACGTTAATTTGCATGGGCGAAAGTGGTTCTATTTTACTATTTATTTCTCATTTTCAAAGCCATATTGAAAGTGTAGCATCATAGATTAAACTTAACCTTTTGTTGATGAAACAATTGCAGCTGGCTTCACAGATGTCCCGGTCCCCGCCAGGAGTTGGTCCATTGCCCCAAAGAATTCCCACCTCCTCCGCGGCCATTCCTATCACTGGCGTCCACAATCTGCTTATTCCTAATTATAAGTATACAACATATTTCAGTTAGTCAAATACAAACAGATGATGATATTATTTCACACAAAAAAAGAAAAATCCTAATGATCTCTACTATTTACTTTGGTTTTGGTATATGTACAGACTCGAGACTTTTTCATGAAAAAAGGTAATTAACAGTGATATACTGTTTAAGCACTATTATGTTTAATGGAAAATCCGGGAGATGTTGACATGACATGATCAAACTATTTTTTTATCTATCTATATAGCTTTGCTATATAATTGTCAGGTACCCGGGTAATTATTTAGTACCCAAGTAGAAGCGTTACCTGACCCGATACCCGGGTACTCAAGTACTTGTCCCAGCTCTAATGGTGACCCCCTAATTTTTAATGCATGTATCTTTTAGATTAATATAGTCTTAAGTACTTCTGTGCAAAATTTAAGAAAACT
>CM037787.1:12979701-13029701 GCA_021229015.1 Solen grandis | reverse complement strand
AGACGCAAAAAACGCATACACGCACGATAAACGCAAACGAACCGCACGATACACGCACGTTACACGATAAACGAACGAACGAACGAACGATAAACGAACGATGCATATACACGTTTGATGCACGATACACGATGCACGATACACGGACCGCACGAAACGAACGATTGCAGATAGGCACGGTAGCGAGGTTAATCGATTTACTCGGTTTTTTTCGCCCAAGTGAACAAGGCAATTAATCAATTTATAAATAAAACCATTAAAACTAACACATACACACACACACGAAAAAAAACAACGAATGTTCTATAATAGGAAGTCACATGTTCTAAATCGTGTCGAAATTACAAATAATTGTTGTTACACATTGAATTTATTAGATCTATAACGATCCTATGCTTTGAACAATTATTTATTCGCGCCTAGCGTCATTGGTAACCGCATAACACGATTTAATTGGCTATCTTACAGCAGGTGAAGTGATCTCCCTTCGTACACAATACAGGGGAGACCACTCTACGTAGTTAACTCATTATTTTTATTAAACATGAATCGATATAAGACTTAAATTGTAACAGACAACTTAAGTAATCTACAGTTAAATGTTGCCATGCGGTGAGTAACCACTTAACTGATTTTGAAAAGCTGAAATTCTAATGCTGGCTTTTAAGGAAGCGTTGAACTCAAAATATATCGTGCGGAACGATTCACACGGAAGGAAGATCCGATAAACGAAACACGTTAGGAAACGGAACGCACGATACACACACGATACACGAAAAATATGCCAACATGAACGCAAGCCCCACTGTATGCACACAATATAAATGTTATATCATAAATATTTAATGAAATATTAAATACTTTACATTTAAATAATTTTTACAATAATACTTGGTCAAAACCATGGATACAATTACAAAATATTGAAAGCCCAACACATGATGATATTTCCCTACTTAATAAGAGACAATTAGTTATATATCCTTACATGTATTAATGCATGTGTTAGACAATCTGGAAACATGTCTGGAAAGGTGTGAAATAACTTTATACAGTAGATGAACTGGGTGTAGTCAAAATGAGATATAACCGATTTGGCAACTTTTTTATTCTTGTACTCGATTAACGAAACAAATCATATTAAACTGTATACGCATGGCGGCGTATGACATTTCTCACGAATACCCGGTTAAACGGCGGCCTCTTCACTCATGGCATCTTTTCGACAAAGATAGCTTTTCGACCCATGTTAATGTACATGTATTTAATTGTTAATTACCAAGGTAAATTTCCAACAACAATTCTTCGGGCTAGGGCTTTTTAAAACAATAGATGATTTTCCGAGCTTCTGGTTAAAGTATATGAAAACATATTTATATTAAATCTATACCTATGGCAGTTACCTACTTGTAATATATACGAATATTCTAATAAGAAAATAGATACGGTGCTATTCTCCCACACTCACTCGCGTTCTTTTGATATTTGATACATCCAATAAATTATATATACATTTATGTTTGATGGGTTAAATGCAAAGTTTGAAAAATGCCCGAAGATATTGTTTTAATTAGCACAATTGACAGCGTACTAGATATTAGATGATTGCTGGTATCATTTGTTTTTGTTTTTTAATGTGATTAATATCAAAACACATAATAACAAAGCATAATTAATACATTTTTTATGAGTCCTCGTTAGGAAAAAAAACAACAGTTTTTCATTACACGTGCTTAGGTTGTTATTTACGGAGACAACAGAGTCCGTAACATTTCTAGAGGAACCGCAATTTAGTTTGTCCCCATTTCCTGTTTCCCGTTTTGTTTATTTCCGCTGTTTATTACAGATGAAAACACGGCTTGTGATAAATATTGTTAAAAGCTTAGTTGATATTTCATATTTTTGAACTTATTGTAAAATCTAGTTGTATACACTTGTAAAAAACCTTTCCGTACTTCCTGTATCGTATATCGCATAACGTATATCGCAGATCGTAAATCGTATATCGTATGGTATCAGACAAAGAACGCATCGCATCAAAACGCATATCGCAGATCGTATATCGCATATCGTATATCGTCCGTATTTCTATCGTATTCCAATCGTATTTTTTGACAACTGATACGTTAGCACCACTGTACCACTGGAACATGGTGAAAGTCCTAGTTTTGAGTCATGTTGGTTTGTTTTACTTTTGACAGCTATGACTTGCTTTATTACAGCATGCTGCCAATCTGGGGGATCCTGTAGATGATTTGAGGACTGCCAGCTGTGTCAGATGGGAGTTCATTACAGCCATCCTGGGGCAAATGCTGAAGCAGACGAGTGTTCAAGTCAGTACTGTTCTACTTGTTCATGTTTCAATCATTTCGAAGTATTTTCTCAGCACATTACAAAAAATGTGAAAATTATAGACATGTTGTTTAAAATATAAGGCAAATTGGCCCCACCTCTAGCGGCCATGTTTTTTAATGGATCGGAATACTTTGAGCAATCTTGGTAGAGGATTACCCAAGAAACATCTGTACTAAAACATTTTGAAATCTGGCCAGTAGTTTTGAAGATGATTTTTAAAGTTTTCATAATTTTATTCTTTCTGTTGCCATGACATGGATCATGTTTATTTTGTTATATAATCTGGGTAGTTTTCTGTAGAAAAGTACTCGTGTACACACACGACACAAATCTCTTAACAGTTCCTGAGTTGGACCAGTACTTTGCATCTTGAAAGGTCATGAAAAATCCTTGCTCCCAATGGGGTTGGACCCCACAACCTTTGGATCCAGTTGTTTGTTACAATCTCATTAAGATTAGCTCTTCATTTTCGCTTCTATACTAACATCCCTAAGAAGGTCAACTGAAATTGACCTTCAAGTCCCGACTACTAATTAGGAAATAATATTGAAATTTTCTATACAGGGGTTTCAAAACAGTTTGAATTTGAAATATTGTGGTGATATCCGCAAAATAAGGATTTCTGTACTAGTCAATGATTAGTTTGTGTCTACCTTTAATGCAATTTCATTAGAACCTACCAAGCGAGCATCAGTTAGGTATATGGTTTTAAATGAAATACTGTCTACTTGTTACTGTTTCAATCATTACAAAAAATGTGAAAATTATAGACATGTTGTTTAAAATATAAGGCAAATTGGCCCCACCTCTAGCGGCCATGTTTTTTAACGGATCCATTAATTTGAGCAATCTTGGTAGAGGATTACCCAAGAAACATCTGTACTAAAACATTTTGAAATCTGGCCAGTAGTTTTGAAGATGATTTTTAAAGTTTTCATAATTTTATTCTTTCTGTTGCCATGACATGGATCATGTTTATTTTGTTATATAATCTGGGTAGTTTTCTGTAGAAAAGTACTCGTGTACACACACGACACAAATCTCTTTACAGTTCCTGAGTTGGACCAGTACTTTGCATCTTGAAAGGTCATGAAAAATCCTTGCTCCCAATGGGGTTGGACCCACAACCTTTTGATCCAGTTGTTTGTTACAATCTCATTAAGATTAGCTCTTCATTTTCGCTTCTATACTAACATCCCTAAGAAGGTCAACTGAAATTGACCTTCAAGTCCCAACTACTAATTAGGAAATAATATTGAAATTTTCTATACAGGGGTTTCAAAACAGTTTGAATTTGAAAATATTGTGGTGATATCCGCAAAATAAGGATTTCTGTACTAGTCAATGATTAGTTTGTGTCTACCTTTAATGCAATTTCATTAGAACCTACCAAGCGAGCATCAGTTAGGATATGGTTTTAAATGAAATTACGTATGTTACCACTGGAACATGGTGAAAGTCCTAGTTTTGAGTCATGTTGGTTTGTTTTACTTTTGACAGCTATGACTTGCTTTATTACAGCATGCTGCCAATCTGGGGGATCCTGTAGATGATTTGAGGACTGCCAGCTGTGTCAGATGGGAGTTCATTACAGCCATCCTGGGGCAAATGCTGAAGCAGACGAGTGTTCAAGTCAGTACTGTTCTACTTGTTCATGTTTCAATCATTTCGAAGTATTTTCTCAGCACATTACAAAAAATGTGAAAATTATAGACATGTTGTTTAAAATATAAGGCAAATTGGCCCCACCTCTAGCGGCCATGTTTTTTAATGGATCGGAATAATTTGAGCAATCTTGGTAGAGGATTACCCAAGAAACATCTGTACTAAAACATTTTGAAATCTGGCCAGTAGTTTTGAAGATGATTTTTAAAGTTTTCATAATTTTATTCTTTCTGTTGCCATGACATGGATCATGTTTATTTTGTTATATAATCTGGGTAGTTTTCTGTAGAAAAGTACTCGTGTACACACACGACACAAATCTCTTAACAGTTCCTGAGTTGGACCAGTACTTTGCATCTTGAAAGGTCATGAAAAATCCTTGCTCCCAATGGGGTTGGACCCCACAACCTTTGGATCCAGTTGTTTGTTACAATCTCATTAAGATTAGCTCTTCATTTTCGCTTCTATACTAACATCCCTAAGAAGGTCAACTGAAATTGACCTTCAAGTCCCAACTACTAATTAGGAAATAATATTGAAATTTTCTATACAGGGGTTTCAAAACAGTTTGAATTTGAAAATATTGTGGTGATATCCGCAAAATAAGGATTTCTGTACTAGTCAATGATTAGTTTGTGTCTACCTTTAATGCAATTTCATTAGAACCTACCAAGCGAGCATCAGTTAGGATATGGTTTTAAATGAAATTACGTATGTTACCACTGGAACATGGTGAAAGTCCTAGTTTTGAGTCATGTTGGTTTGTTTTACTTTTGACAGCTATGACTTGCTTTATTACAGCATGCTGCCAATCTGGGGTATCCTGTAGATGATTTGAGGACTGCCAGCTGTGTCCAATGGGAGTTCATTACAGCCATCCTAGGGCAAATGCTGAAGCAGACGAGTGTTCAAGTCAGTACTGTTCTACTTGTTCATGTTTCAATCATTTCGAAGTATTTTCTCAGCACATTACAAAAAATGTGAAAATTATAGACATGTTGTTTAAAATATAAGGCAAATTGGCCCCACCTCTAGCGGCCATGTTTTTTAATGGATCGGAATACTTTGAGCAATCTTGGTAGAGGATTACCCAAGAAACATCTGTACTAAAACATTTTGAAATCTGGCCAGTAGTTTTGAAGATGATTTTTAAAGTTTTCATAATTTTATTCTTTCTGTTGCCATGACATGGATCATGTTTATTTTGTTATATAATCTGGGTAGTTTTCTGTAGAAAAGTACTCGTGTACACACACGACACAAATCTCTTAACAGTTCCTGAGTTGGACCAGTACTTTGCATCTTGAAAGGTCATGAAAAATCCTTGCTCCCAATGGGGTTGGACCCACAACCTTTGGATCCAGTTGTTTGTTACAATCTCATTAAGATTAGCTCTTCATTTTCGCTTCTATACTAACATCCCTAAGAAGGTCAACTGAAATTGACCTTCAAGTCCGACTACTAATTAGGAAATAATATTGAAATTTTCTATACAGGGGTTTCAAAACAGTTTGAATTTGAAAATATTGTGGTGATATCCGCAAAATAAGGATTTCTGTACTAGTCAATGATTAGTTTGTGTCTACCTTTAATGCAATTTCATTAGAACCTACCAAGCGAGCATCAGTTAGGATATGGTTTTAAATGAAATTACGTATGTTACCACTGGAACATGGTGAAAGTCCTAGTTTTGAGTCATGTTGGTTTGTTTTACTTTTGACAGCTATGACTTGCTTTATTACAGCATGCTGCCAATCTGGGGGATCCTGTAGATGATTTGAGGACTGCCAGCTGTGTCCGATGGGAGTTCATTACAGCCATCCTGGGGCAAATGCTGAAGCAGACGAGTGTTCAAGTCAGTACTGTTCTACTTGTTCATGTTTCAATCATTTCGAAGTATTTCTCAGCACATTACAAAAAATGTGAAAATTATAGACATGTTGTTTAAAATATAAGGCAAATTGGCCCCACCTCTAGCGGCCATGTTTTTTAACGGATCGGAATACTTTGAGCAATCTTGGTAGAGGATTACCCAAGAAACATCTGTACTAAAACATTTTGAAATCTGGCCAGTAGTTTGAAGATGATTTTTAAAGTTTTCATAATTTTATTCTTTCTGTTGCCATGACATGGATCATGTTTATTTTGTTATATAATCTGGGTAGTTTTCTGTAGAAAAGTACTCGTGTACACACACGACACAAATCTCTTAACAGTTCCTGAGTTGGACCAGTACTTTGCATCTTGAAAGGTCATGAAAAATCCTTGCTCCCAATGGGGTTGGACTCCACAACCTTTGGATCCAGTTGTTTGTTACAATCTCATTAAGATTAGCTCTTCATTTTCGCTTCTATACTAACATCCCTAAGAAGGTCAACTGAAATTGACCTTCAAGTCCCGACTACTAATTAGGAAATAATATTGAAATTTTCTATACAGGGGTTTCAAAACAGTTTGAATTTGAAAATATTGTGGTGATATCCGCAAAATAAGGATTTCTGTACTAGTCAATGATTAGTTGTGTCTACCTTTAATGCAATTTCATTAGAACCTACCAAGCGAGCATCAGTTAGGATATGGTTTTAAATGAAATTACGTATGTTACCACTGGAACATGGTGAAAGTCCTAGTTTTGAGTCATGTTGGTTTGTTTTACTTTTGACAGCTATGACTTGCTTTATTACAGCATGCTGCCAATCTGGGGGATCCTGTAGATGATTTGAGGACTGCCAGCTGTGTCCGATGGGAGTTCATTTTCAGCCATCCTGGGGCAAATGCTGAAGCAGACGAGTGTTCAAGTCAGTATGTTCTACTTGTTCATGTTTCAATCATTACAAAAAATGTGAAAATTATAGACATGTTGTTTAAAATATAAGGCAAATTGGCCCCACCTCTAGCGGCCATGTTTTTTAACGGATCGGAATACTTTGAGCAATCTTGGTAGAGGATTACCCAAGAAACATCTGTACTAAAACATTTTGAAATCTGGCCAGTAGTTTTGAAGATGATTTTTAAAGTTTTCATAATTTTATTCTTTCTGTTGCCATGACATGGATCATGTTTATTTTGTTATATAATCTGGGTAGTTTTCTGTAGAAAAGTACTCGTGTACACACACGACACAAATCTCTTAACAGTTCCTGAGTTGGACCAGTACTTTGCATCTTGAAAGGTCATGAAAAATCCTTGCTCCCAATGGGGTTGGACTCCACAACCTTTGGATCCAGTTGTTTGTTACAATCTCATTAAGATTAGCTCTTCATTTTCGCTTCTATACTAACATCCCTAAGAAGGTCAACTGAAATTGACCTTCAAGTCCCGACTACTAATTAGGAAATAATATTGAAATTTTCTATACAGGGGTTTCAAAACAGTTTGAATTTGAAAATATTGTGGTGATATCCGCAAAATAAGGATTTCTGTACTAGTCAATGATTAGTTTGTGTCTACCTTTAATGCAATTTCATTAGAACCTACCAAGCGAGCATCAGTTAGGATATGGTTTTAAATGAAATTACGTATGTTACCACTGGAACATGGTGAAAGTCCTAGTTTTGAGTCATGTTGGTTTGTTTTACTTTTGACAGCTATGACTTGCTTTATTACAGCATGCTGCCAATCTGGGGGATCCTGTAGATGATTTGAGGACTGCCAGCTGTGTCCGATGGGAGTTCATTACAGCCATCCTGGGGCAAATGCTGAAGCAGACGAGTGTTCAAGTCAGTACTGTTCTACTTGTTCATGTTTCAATCATTACAAAAAATGTGAAAATTATAGACATGTTGTTTAAAATATAAGGCAAATTGGCCCCACCTCTAGCGGCCATGTTTTTTAACGGATCGGAATACTTTGAGCAATCTTGGTAGAGGATTACCCAAGAAACATCTGTACTAAAACATTTTGAAATCTGGCCAGTAGTTTTGAAGATGATTTTTAAAGTTTTCATAATTTTATTCTTTCTGTTGCCATGACATGGATCATGTTTATTTTGTTATATAATCTGGGTAGTTTTCTGTAGAAAAGTACTCGTGTACACACACGACACAAATCTCTTAACAGTTCCTGAGTTGGACCAGTACTTTGCATCTTGAAAGGTCATGAAAAATCCTTGCTCCCAATGGGGTTGGACCCCACAACCTTTGGATCCAGTTGTTTGTTACAATCTCATTAAGATTAGCTCTTCATTTTCGCTTCTATACTAACATCCCTAAGAAGGTCAACTGAAATTGACCTTCAAGTCCCAACTACTAATTAGGAAATAATATTGAAATTTTCTATACAGGGGTTTCAAAACAGTTTGAATTTGAAAATATTGTGGTGATATCCGCAAAATAAGGATTTCTGTACTAGTCAATGATTAGTTTGTGTCTACCTTTAATGCAATTTCATTAGAACCTACCAAGCGAGCATCAGTTAGGATATGGTTTTAAATGAAATTACGTATGTTACAGTGGTGCTAACGTATCAGTTGTCAAAAATAGCGTATCTTCAATCGTATTAGGCATAATAAACGGGATTGTATCGCATCGCATCGTAAGGCAACCGTATATCGGTAATCGTATATCGTAAATCGCATAACGTATATCGTATTGAACCACCCAGTGGTTTAGGACAGTTTAAGTTACGGGACACCATCGATATTTCAGAAATAATTAATCTTCGTGTCTTTAAATTTAATATTTGCTTAAGTTTATTAATGGTGGATCATTAAATCACATTATGCAGTACATTTTTTTCATATTTTACCAATTGCAATAGTTATATTTCTTTTACTTTATTATTTTATACATGTGTTTTGGCCTACGTGACTTTCAGGAGCAGACGCCATGCGATGTTATATAATTTGATGCACGTGTGAAAAGTACTATATCAGAGACGTAAATACCTTTAATATAGCTTCGTGACTATATCAGTATTAAAGTGGAATAATTTTAAAATATGTTTGATCAATGTTTGCTTTATTAACCTGTCCAAAAACTAACAAATTAAAACTTACCTACTTATGCAAGATCGTCCGAAATGTTGCTTTCGTGTAATTATTTATTTCCCGGGACATTTTTTACCGCTGTATTTACTCGAATGCCCATTTTTCTTTATTATTTAATGAATTCGTGAACAAAAGATAATGTAATTTACGAATATAGCTTAATTATTTAATTATTTCCTATTTTATTTAGGTTTCTCTATCTCTCTTTCATTACGCACACGCGCGCGCGCGCACACACACTTCCAAAAAAATTGGATGAATGAGTGCAAATTATGTTTCTTTTTTCTCCCTTTTTCATCAGTACGGAGATAATCAAAATTCAGGTAGGTGGAGACTGAAAATCCAAACCGGAGCATTTTTTTCCGATGATCGCGTAAATCCTAATACGTACATGTATATGATGTGTACAAGATGCATCGGTATTGCTTTGAGAAAACAGAGCTCTAAGTACTAGTTCTACACAGGAACATGTTTACAGTATATCGGTGCTATACCTCGGACACGTATATTTCGAAGAACATTTTTTTGTTTTGCGAAATTAGCATGGGTATCACACCCGAACTTAATTGTATCTAACAACAGTCTCTTTCATATGGAAAAAAAAAAACAATGATAAAACGGGACCACATTTTCATGATATGCTTCACTGCTATGTCTTATTATTTAATATGATAAACCAGGAATTATTGCAAGCCATAACAATAGAAAAATAAACATAAAACCTACATGGGAATGGAAGATTTGTTAATAATCAATAAAATAATTGATGTATTTTATTCCGTGATAACACAGAGTTCACTGACATGATAATAGTTAAAAGAAAATGATCTTGTTTCCATATTATTACAGTTCGCTAAAGATCTCATTTCCATATTATTACAGTTATATAAAATAGAGATATAATAGGTTAGAACATTTTCTTGCATATCCCTAATCTTTTTATGTTATAATTAAGTGAAAAAAAGTGTGGTTTCGCAATACCGGAGGCGTGCCTAAAGATTCTTATCAGCAGGCACATGCATTGGTGTTTATTTTGACCGGATATGTCACTTCCTTATGTCGTGCGTCGGGCGAATTTACCACCCAGAGAGAAGACTTGAATCACAGAGTGAATTTTATTTCCGTACTAAAAGATTAATTTTAGCAATATTTGAAAATTCTATTTAAAACACAATATTTAGAATGATATTAATAATTTAAACTGTTTCCATCTAGTATGAGCACAGATTTTCAAGAGAAAAAAAAATCTAATTAAATGTACAACATGATAATTAATGATGATAATATGATGAGAAAAAGTAGTATCAAAATGGAATTGTGAATGGGATGTTGCGTGGCACCATTAACGTCAGTTGAGACTTATGAGACTTATTTTTATAATCACAAATGAGCGATCATATGTATCTTAAAATATTTTGATTGTTAAAACGGCGATAAAATACACGATTTTAAATGGACTTTTTTTTTTAATTTGTCTTCGATTGAAACCGATTGTTGTCACAAATCAAAATCTCTGCAAATTAAAATGTGTCTGAAACCACATACATATAACATTAATGACCATAGCTCAAAATATGGATGAGAGAGAGAGAGAGAGAGAGATGAATGCATATTTATGCGGAAGACACAGTGAATTAGTGCGGGATGAACATATGCACACAATATAAATGTTTATCAAATATTTAATGAAATATAAATACTTTACATTTAAAAAATTTTTACAATAATACTTGGTCAAACCATGGATACAATTACAAATATTGAAAGCCCAAACATGATGAAAATTTCCCTACTTAATAGAGACAATTAGTTATATATCCTTACATGTATTAATGCATGTGTTAGACAATCTGGAAACATGTCTGAAGGTGTGAAATAACTATATACAGTAGATGAACTGGGTGTAGTCAAAATGAGATATAACCGATTTGGCAACTTTTTTATTCTTGTACTCGATTAACGAAACAAATCATATTAAACTGTATACGCATGGCGGCGTATGACATTTCTCACGAATACCCGGTTAAACGGCGGCCTCTTCACTCATGGCATCTTTTCGACAAAGATAGCTTTTCGACCCATGTTAATGTACATGTATTTAATTGTTTAATTACCAAGGTAAATTTCCAACAACAATTCTTCGGGCTAGGGCTTTTTAAAACAATAGATGATTTTCCGAGCTTCTGGTTAAAGTATATGAAAACATATTTATATTAAATCTATACCTATGGCAGTTACCTACTTGTAATATATACGAATATTCTAATAAGAAAATAGATACGGTGCTATTCTCCCACACTCACTCGCGTTCTTTTGATATTTGATACATCCAATAAATTATATATACATTTATGTTTGATGGGTTAAATGCAAAGTTTGAAAAATGCCCGAAGATATTGTTTTAATTAGCACATTTGACAGCGTACTAGATATTAGATGATTGCTGGTATCATTTGTTTTTGTTTTTTAATGTGATTAATATCAAAACACATAATAACAAAGCATAATTAATACATTTTTTATGAGTCCTCGTTAGGAAAAAAAACAACAGTTTTTCATTACACGTGCTTAGGTTGTTATTTACGGAGACAACAGAGTCCGTAACATTTCTAGAGGAACCGCAATTTAGTTTGTCCCCATTTCCTGTTTCCCGTTTTGTTTATTTCCGCTGTTTATTACAGATGAAAACACGGCTTGTGATAAATATTGTTAAAAGCTTAGTTGATATTTCATATTTTTGAACTTATTGTAAAATCTAGTTGTATACACTTGTAAAAAATGCCATTTATACCGTACTTATCCTGTATCGTATATCGCATAACGTATATCGCAGATCGTAAATCGTATATCGTATGGTATCAGACAAAGAACGCATCGCATCGCATCGTAACGAATCGTAAAGGTAAATCAGACCTGCTATCGCACATCGCATATCGCAGATCGTATATCGCATATCGTATATCGTCCGTATTTCTATCGTATTCCAATCGTATTTTTTGACAACTGATACGTTAGCACCACTGTACCACTGGAACATGGTGAAAGTCCTAGTTTTGAGTCATGTTGGTTTGTTTTACTTTTGACAGCTATGACTTGCTTTATTACAGCATGCTGCCAATCTGGGGGATCCTGTAGATGATTTGAGGACTGCCAGCTGTGTCAGATGGGAGTTCATTACAGCCATCCTGGGGCAAATGCTGAAGCAGACGAGTGTTCAAGTCAGTACTGTTCTACTTGTTCATGTTTCAATCATTTCGAAGTATTTTCTCAGCACATTACAAAAAATGTGAAAATTATAGACATGTTGTTTAAAATATAAGGCAAATTGGCCCCACCTCTAGCGGCCATGTTTTTTAATGGATCGGAATACTTTGAGCAATCTTGGTAGAGGATTACCCAAGAAACATCTGTACTAAAACATTTTGAAATCTGGCCAGTAGTTTTGAAGATGATTTTTAAAGTTTTCATAATTTTATTCTTTCTGTTGCCATGACATGGATCATGTTTATTTTGTTATATAATCTGGGTAGTTTTCTGTAGAAAAGTACTCGTGTACACACACGACACAAATCTCTTAACAGTTCCTGAGTTGGACCAGTACTTTGCATCTTGAAAGGTCATGAAAAATCCTTGCTCCCAATGGGGTTTGGACCCCACAACCTTTGGATCCAGTTGTTTGTTACAATCTCATTAAGATTAGCTCTTCATTTTCGCTTCTATACTAACATCCCTAAGAAGGTCAACTGAAATTGACCTTCAAGTCCCGACTACTAATTAGGAAATAATATTGAAATTTTCTATACAGGGGTTTCAAAACAGTTTGAATTTGAAAATATTGTGGTGATATCCGCAAAATAAGGATTTCTGTACTAGTCAATGATTAGTTTGTGTCTACCTTTAATGCAATTTCATTAGAACCTACCAAGCGAGCATCAGTTAGGATATGGTTTTAAATGAAATACTGTTCTACTTGTTCATGTTTCAATCATTACAAAAAATGTGAAAATTATAGACATGTTGTTTAAAATATAAGGCAAATTGGCCCCACCTCTAGCGGCCATGTTTTTTAACGGATCGGAATACTTTGAGCAATCTTGGTAGAGGATTACCCAAGAAACATCTGTACTAAAACATTTTGAAATCTGGCCAGTAGTTTTGAAGATGATTTTTAAAGTTTTCATAATTTTATTCTTTCTGTTGCCATGACATGGATCATGTTTATTTTGTTATATAATCTGGGTAGTTTTCTGTAGAAAAGTACTCGTGTACACACACGACACAAATCTCTTAACAGTTCCTGAGTTGGACCAGTACTTTGCATCTTGAAAGGTCATGAAAAATCCTTGCTCCCAATGGGGTTGGACCCCACAACCTTTGGATCCAGTTGTTTGTTACAATCTCATTAAGATTAGCTCTTCATTTTCGCTTCTATACTAACATCCCTAAGAAGGTCAACTGAAATTGACCTTCAAGTCCCAACTACTAATTAGGAAATAATATTGAAATTTTCTATACAGGGGTTTCAAAACAGTTTGAATTTGAAAATATTGTGGTGATATCCGCAAAATAAGGATTTCTGTACTAGTCAATGATTAGTTTGTGTCTACCTTTAATGCAATTTCATTAGAACCTACCAAGCGAGCATCAGTTAGGATATGGTTTTAAATGAAATTACGTATGTTACCACTGGAACATGGTGAAAGTCCTAGTTTTGAGTCATGTTGGTTTGTTTTACTTTTGACAGCTATGACTTGCTTTATTACAGCATGCTGCCAATCTGGGGGATCCTGTAGATGATTTGAGGACTGCCAGCTGTGTCAGATGGGAGTTCATTACAGCCATCCTGGGGCAAATGCTGAAGCAGACGAGTGTTCAAGTCAGTACTGTTCTACTTGTTCATGTTTCAATCATTTCGAAGTATTTTCTCAGCACATTACAAAAAATGTGAAAATTATAGACATGTTGTTTAAAATATAAGGCAAATTGGCCCCACCTCTAGCGGCCATGTTTTTTAATGGATCGGAATACTTTGAGCAATCTTGGTAGAGGATTACCCAAGAAACATCTGTACTAAAACATTTTGAAATCTGGCCAGTAGTTTTGAAGATGATTTTTAAAGTTTTCATAATTTTATTCTTTCTGTTGCCATGACATGGTTGTTATATAATCTGGGTAGTTTTCTGTAGAAAAGTACTCGTGTACACACACGACACAAATCTCTTAACAGTTCCTGAGTTGGACCAGTACTTTGCATCTTGAAAGGTCATGAAAAATCCTTGCTCCCAATGGGGTTGGACCCCACAACCTTTGGATCCAGTTGTTTGTTACAATCTCATTAAGATTAGCTCTTCATTTTCGCTTCTATACTAACATCCCTAAGAAGGTCAACTGAAATTGACCTTCAAGTCCCGACTACTAATTAGGAAATAATATTGAAATTTTCTATACAGGGGTTTCAAAACAGTTTGAATTTGAAAATATTGTGGTGATATCCGCAAAATAAGGATTTCTGTACTAGTCAATGATTAGTTTGTGTCTACCTTTAATGCAATTTCATTAGAACCTACCAAGCGAGCATCATTAGGATATGGTTTTAAATGAAATACTGTTCTACTTGTTCATGTTTCATCATTACAAAAAATGTGAAAATTATAGACATGTTGTTTAAAATATAAGGCAAATTGGCCCCACCTCTAGCGGCCATGTTTTTTAACGGATCGGAATACTTTGAGCAATCTTGGTAGAGGATTACCCAAGAAACATCTGTACTAAAACATTTTGAAATCTGGCCAGTAGTTTTGAAGATGATTTTTAAAGTTTTCATAATTTTATTCTTTCTGTTGCCATGACATGGATCATGTTTATTTTGTTATATAATCTGGGTAGTTTTCTGTAGAAAAGTACTCGTGTACACACACGACACAAATCTCTTAACAGTTCCTGAGTTGGACCAGTACTTTGCATCTTGAAAGGTCATGAAAAATCCTTGCTCCCAATGGGTTGGACCCCACAACCTTTGGATCCAGTTGTTTGTTACAATCTCATTAAGATTAGCTCTTCATTTTCGCTTCTATACTAACATCCCTAAGAAGGTCAACTGAAATTGACCTTCAAGTCCCAACTACTAATTAGGAAATAATATTGAAATTTTCTATACAGGGGTTTCAAAACAGTTTGAATTTGAAACCACTGGAACAAGGTGAAAGTCCTAGTTTTTTGTTTGTGTCACCTTTAATGCAATTTCATTAGAACCTACCAAGCAGCATCAGTTAGGATATGGTTTTAAATGAAATTACGTATGTTACCACTGGAACATGGTGAAAGTCCTAGTTTTGAGTCATGTTGGTTTGTTTTACTTTTGACAGCTATGACTTGCTTTATTACAGCATGCTGCCAATCTGGGGGATCCTGTAGATGATTTGAGGACTGCCAGCTGTGTCAGATGGGAGTTCATTACAGCCATCCTGGGCAAATGCTGAAGCAGACGAGTGTTCAAGTCAGTACTGTTCTACTTGTTCATGTTTCAATCATTTCGAAGTATTTTCTCAGCACATTACAAAAAATGTGAAAATTATAGACATGTTGTTTAAAATATAAGGCAAATTGGCCCCACCTCTAGCGGCCATGTTTTTTAATGGATCGGAATACTTTGAGCAATCTTGGTAGAGGATTACCCAAGAAACATCTGTACTAAAACATTTTGAAATCTGGCCAGTAGTTTTGAAGATGATTTTTAAAGTTTTCATAATTTTATTCTTTCTGTTGCCATGACATGGATCATGTTTATTTTGTTATATAATCTGGGTAGTTTTCTGTAGAAAAGTACTCGTGTACACACACGACACAAATCTCTTAACAGTTCCTGAGTTGGACCAGTACTTTGCATCTTGAAAGGTCATGAAAAATCCTTGCTCCCAATGGGGTTGGACCCCACAACCTTTGGATCCAGTTGTTTGTTACAATCTCATTAAGATTAGCTCTTCATTTTCGCTTCTATACTAACATCCCTAAGAAGGTCAACTGAAATTGACCTTCAAGTCCCGACTACTAATTAGGAAATAATATTGAAATTTTCTATACAGGGGTTTCAAAACAGTTTGAATTTGAAAATATTGTGGTGATATCCGCAAAATAAGGATTTCTGTACTAGTCAATGATTAGTTTGTGTCTACCTTTAATGCAATTTCATTAGAACCTACCAAGCGAGCATCAGTTAGGATATGGTTTTAAATGAAATTACGTATGTTACCACTGGAACATGGTGAAAGTCCTAGTTTTGAGTCATGTTGGTTTGTTTTACTTTTGACAGCTATGACTTGCTTTATTACAGCATGCTGCCAATCTGGGGGATCCTGTAGATGATTTGAGGACTGCCAGCTGTGTCCGATGGGAGTTCATTACAGCCATCCTGGGGCAAATGCTGAAGCAGACGAGTGTTCAAGTCAGTACTGTTCTACTTGTTCATGTTTCAATCATTTCGAAGTATTTTCTCAGCACATTACAAAAAATGTGAAAATTATAGACATGTTGTTTAAAATATAAATCAGGTCTTGGTGAATTACCTACTTTTGAACGACCGGATTCTGGATTATTATGATAGAAGCAGAGAGCGGATTCGATTTTCTTTCTAAGTGACTATAGCAGGAAAGTGTGTTTGTGTGCTTTTTTTTGTGTTGTTTTTTGTGTCATGTGGCTTTCTTTCAAGAAAGTGTGGTTTTTTTTGTGTGTGTGTGTTGTTTTTGTGTCATGTGGCTTTCGTCTCTGTTCTTTCAGTAGTTAAGAATTATAGCTTTTTAGCTCACCTGAGCATGTGTGCTCAGGATTAGCTTTTAGGATCAATGATTGTCCGTCGTCCGTCCGTCGTCCACAATTTGTTCGTTTGCACTCTAGCATCTTCATTTTATGAGCAATTATCTTCAAACTTTAAAACAATGTTTATAACCATAAAATCTCGGCCAAGTTTGATTATGGCTGATATCATAACATTGGGTCAGGAGTTATGCCCCTTTTAAAATTAAAAAAAGCCAGATTTCACATTGTTTGCACTCTAGCATCTTCATTTCATGAGCAATTATCTTCAAACTTTATATCAATGTTTATAACCATAAAATCACGGCCAAACTTTATGGCAATGCTTATGACCATAAGGTCTCGATTGAGTTCGATTATGGCTGAGATTCATCAATTAGGTCAGGAGAAATGCCCCTTTTAATATAAAAAAATGCCAGATTTCACGTTGTTTACACTCTAGCATCTTCATCTTTAAACTTTATGGCAATACTTATGACCATAAGGTCTCGATTGAGTTTGATTATGACTGAGATCAGTTGATTAAGTCAGGAGTTAAGCCCCTTTTAATATAAAAAAATGCCAGATTTCACGTTGTTTACACTCTAGCATCTTCATCTTTTGAGCAATCATCTTCAAACTATATTACAATGTTTATGACCATAAGGTCTCGATTGAGTTCGATTAATGCTGAGATCCGTCAATTAGTTCAGAAGTTATGCCCCTTTTAATATTCAAAAAATGCCAGAAATCACTTTGTTTACACTCTAGCATCTTCATCTTTTCAGCAATCATCTTCAAACTTTATTACAATGTTTATGACCATAAGGTCTCGATTGAGTTCAATTAATGCTGAGATCCGTCAATTAGTCCAGAAGAAATGCCCCTTTTAATAATTCAAAAAATGCCAGAAATCACTTTGTTTACACTCTAGCATCTTCATCTTTTGAGCAATCATCTTCAAACTTTATGACAATGCTTATGACCATAAGGTCTCGATTGAGTTCGATTATGGCTGAGATCCGTTCATTAGGTCAGGAGTTATGCCCCTTTTAATATAAAAAAGCCATATTTCACGTCGTTTACACTCTAGCATCTTCCTTTTTTTAGCAATCATCTTCAAACTTATGACATTGTTAATGACCATAATGTCTCGATTGATTCAATTGTGACTGAGATGGGTCATTTAGGTCAGGAGTTAGCCCCTTTTAATACAAAAAATGCAAGATTTCACTTTGCTTATTCTCTACCAACTTCATTTTTTTAACAATCATTTTTAAAACTTTAAGACAATGTTTATGCCCATAATCTCACAATCAGGTTCAATTATAACTGATATTGACTTGTAAATTTAGGAGTTATGCCCATTTCACCATAAAAAAAAGCCAGATTTCACTTTTACACTCAAGCATCTTTATTTCTAAGCAATCATCTTCTCAGGTGAGCGACCAAGGCCATCTTGGCCTCTTGTTCCTGTTAACCCGCTGCCGTTTCTCAGCGCTTTGATTTTAATATGTTTGTCTGCAACATCACTCAAACTTTTACATATCAAATGAAATAGCTGATTGTTATTCAGTACATAATTACTGGTTATCTGCAGTTCTAGTGAGAAAATGTTATTGTATATCTTGTTGATTTCTCTTTTGTTTCAGATGTCCACTCACTCCAGGAAGTTGGACCTGACCTAATTACAATATGACTGCATCAGAGATAAGTGGTTTTGATATAATAGTTTACTATCAATACCTTTTAATCTCTCTCCTTTGACCTTTCTCATCCTGTCCCTAACATCCCAATTTTTCTTTCTTTTACAGATTGCAGCTTATCTTTAATTGTTTCTTGTTCATGTGTTTAGGATTGTTTGGGTAAAAGTAGGTTGGGGCAGACTGTACAGAGCTACTAGGGCCAGGCATAGTTGGTGTAGAGGTAAGCTTGAGTCTACAGAGAGCCCCGCTGTCTCTCCGGTGTGGTCTGAGGCTTCCATGTGATGATGAGGCATGCACACCTCACTTCCTATGGTCTCCAAGGAGATTTCAGTAGATTTAGGAGACCTCCCTGGTGTTCATTCCTGCAGGGCCAGTACAGGCTCCTTAACTGAACAATGACCTTATTTTGGTGTATAATTTATGTCATAGAAAGACCTGGTTACTTATCTCTTTTCCCTTTGGATAGGGAAGGCCTGTCACTTCAAAGTACTTTTGTTTGATTGTGAAGACTGGTTACTTATCTGGGCCACTTCCCTTTGTGTAAGGCTAAGTAGACCTGGTCACTTCAAAGCACTTTTGTTTGATTAGTGAAGACCTGGTTACTTATCGGCACTTCCCTTTGGTTAGGGAAGGCCTGGTCACTTCAAAGCACTTTGTTTGATTAGTGAAGACCTGGTTACTTATCGGCACTTCCCTTTGGTTAGGGAAGGCCTGGTCACTTCTAAGCACTTTTGTTTGATAAGTGAAGACCTGGTTACTTATCGCACTTCCCTTTGTTAGGGAAGGCCTGGTCACTTCTAAGCACTTTTGTTTGATTAGTGAAGACCTGGTTACTTATCGGCACTTCCCTTGTTGGAAGGCTGGTCACTTAAGCACTTTGTTTGTTAGTGAAGACGGTTACTTACGGCATTCCTTTGGTTAGGAAGGCCGTATGCACTTGGCTATGGAGGCCTTACTTTCGCATTTGATTAAGCTGGTTACATGACTCTTGTAGGCTGGTTATGAAATTCAGGGGGATGACCATTTCCCTCTCTGTTGGAGTCACCTTGGAGATTGTGCGAGAAGGGTTGTTTTAGGGTTGTCATCACCAGGGTCAACCTCAGACCTCACAAGGAGAGGCAGTAAAGAGTGTGGAGGGTGCTCTCAGAGGACCAAGCCCCTCACACCACTTTTAAGTCCTTGTTGGTTCTGGGAAGCCAGTCTTCAGTCTGGGGTGGGTTCATAGGTGGTCATGTTGTTTTTCCTTGTAGGTCCACCATGGAAGACGGAGAAGAACCTGTATCTTTTTCTTGTAGGTCCCCCATCAAAGGAGAAGAACCTGTATGTTTTTCTTGTAGGTCCCCCATTGAAGACATCCATCTTGTTGTCCTTTCACTTTCTCATTGTCCATATCTTGTTGTCTTTTCGTTTTCCCATTGTCCAGATCTTGTTGTCCTTTCACTATCTCTTTGTCCATATCTTGTTGTCCTTTCAATGTCCAGATCTAATGATTTTTTCTCATTTAGTTTCAGCCGTGTCCCCATCTGATGCAGTGACGATGACAGTAACCTGTGGCCTGGTGGTTTCCTGCCTGTGTGTGTGAGGATTTTTCCTTTTTTAGGTTGTCATGGACAGGTATGTTTTTATCCCTTCCATTTAACACTCTTGCTGGAAGTAAGCAAACACCTTGTTTTTCAGATTTAAAATGTTTTTTAAAAAATAGTACTGATGTAGCTCCTTTGCTTGACACTTACTTACAACGATTCCAGGACTGGTTGGTCGGGGGCGGATATGACTGGGTGTTTTTAGTATGCCACGTCTACACGTGATATTGCAGTGTGACAGCAACACTGTCTCTTAGATCAGTACTTTGCACCAAGGAAGGTCATGATGGGGTTTTAACCCTCAACCTTTGGATCTACATTTTGTGGTTGCTCATCAATACACATGGGTTTTTTTCTGGTTTCTCCCATAAAACCATTAGGCCACCCCAGAGCTATTAAGAGTGATTAATAAAATTGTGAAACTTGTTTCAAATCAATAAAAAATTTAATCTTAAGCTTCAAGCAACTTTGTTTGGCTTATTATAGATTTTAAGATTGAGATAAAATGTTTGATTTTATTAGACAAATATTTCAAAATTTTAAAAATTGTTTTTATTTGATGGTTCCTTTTATTGCAGGCTATTTCTAGCTTACATTTATTGATTGTCTGGTATGACAGTATGGCAAAAAAGGGAACAGCTTGGAAATACCCATTGGAACTTACTTATTTTTACATTGATATGAATTCATCTAATAATTGTTAGGTTTCATGTTTGACCATGGATGTGTAATTTTTTCTAATAAACAAAATAACTCACAATTAAATAGATTCTCTTCCAATCCAAAAGGTCTAAAAATTCAGGGCGAAATACCATTTCAAAGGGGAAACAAATTCTTGAAACTAACACAAATCCTTAACTTTCCCTGAGTTGGACCAATACTTTTGCACTTGAAAGGTCATGAAAAATCCTTGCTCCCAAGGGGTTGGCCCCCACAACCTTTGGACCAGTTTTTTTGTTACAATCTCATTAATATTAGCTCTTCATTTTCCTTCTATACAAACATCCCAAGAAGGTAAAAACTGAAATTGACCTTCAAGTCCCGCTACTAATTAGGAAATAAATTGAATTTTCTATACGGGGGTTTCAAAACAGTTTGAATTTGAAAATATTGGGTGATATCCGCAAAATAAGGATTTCTGTACTAGTCAATGATTAGTTTGGGGTTACCTTTTAATGCAATTTCATTAAAAACCTACCAAGCGAGCATCAGTTAGGTAGGTTTTTAAAAGAAATTACGTATGTTACCACTGGAACATGGTGAAAGTCCTAGTTTTGAGTCATTTGGTTTGTTTTACTTTTACAGCTATGATTGCTTTATTACGCATGCTGCAATCTGGGGGATCCGGTAGAGTTTTGAGGACGCAGCTTGTCCCGATGGGAGTTCATTACCGCCATCCTGGGGCAAATGCTGAAGCAGACGAGTTTTCAAGTCATACTGTTCTACTTGTTCATTTTTCAATCATTTCGAAATATTTTCTCAGCACATTAAAAAAAATGTGAAAATTATAGCAGTTGTTTAAAATATAGGCAAATTGGCCCCACCTCTACGGCCATGTTTTTTAACGGATCGGAATACTTGAGCAATCTTGGTAGAGGTTACCCAAAAACATCTGTACTAAAACATTTTGAAATCTGGCCTAGTTTTGAAGAGATTTTTAAAGTTTTCATAATTTTATTCTTTCTGTTGCCATGACTGGCATGTTTATTTTGTTATATAATCTGGGTAGTTTTCTGTAAAAAAGTACTCGGTAAACACCGACACAAATCTCTTTAACAATTCCTGAGTTGACAGTATTTGCTCTGAAAGTCATAAAATCCTTCCCCCAAATGGGTTGGACCCCCACAACCTTTGGATCCAGTTGTTTGTTACAATTCATTAAGATTAGCTCTTCATTTTCGCTTCAATACTAACATCCCTAAGAAGGTCAACTGAAATTGACCTTCAAGTCCCGACACAAATTAGGAAATAAATTAAAAATTTTCATACAGGGTTTCAAAACAGTTGAATTTGAAATATTGTGGGGGATATCCCCCAAAAAGGATTTCTGTACTAGTCAATGATTAGTTTGTGTCTACTTTAATGCAATTCATTAGAACTACCAAGCGAGCATCAGTTTGGATATGGTTTTAAATAAAATTTAAACGTAGTTCCCCACTGGAACATGGTGAAAGTCCAGTTTTGAGTCATTTTGGGTTTTTTTACTTTTGACAGCTAGACGCTTTATTACAGCATGCTGCCAATCTGGGGGATCCTTAGAGATTGAGGACTGCCAGCTGGCCGATGGGAGTTCATTACAGCCATCCGGGGGGCAAATGCTGAAGCAACGAGTGTTCAAGTCGTACTGTTCACTTTTCATGTTTCAATCATTTCAAAATATTTTCTCAGCACATTACAAAAAAGGTGAAATTATAGAATTTGTTTAAAATATAAGGCAAATTGGCCCACCTCTAGCGGCATGTTTTTTTAAACGGTTCGGAATAATTTGAGCAATCTTGGAAGAGATTACCAAGAAACATCTGTACTAAAACATTTTGAAATCGGGGCAGTAGTTTTGAAGATGATTTTTAAAGTTTTCAAAATTTTATTCTTTCTGTTGCCAGACATGGATCATGTTTATTTTGTTTATAATCGGGGGTAGTTTTCGGTAGAAAAGTACTCGTGTTTAATTCATACCACACACTTTTTTAGTGGACGGAGTTTCCACCTCCTCAAAACTGATGAAAAAATATGCAGTTACCAAATAACAGCACACTAATGTGATACACGGTTAGCAAATTTTGTGAAGTTTCCAAGGGTCATTTCCTGCCAGTTTTTAATCAAATCTGTCCAGAGTTTTGGAGGAGAGCGTTTAAAGCAAATTGGTTGTGACCGAATAGAAAAAATAAAATGCCTTTAGTCACTAAAAAAGATCTTTTCTAACACAACCTCATCTTTCTCATTAAACAGAAAGAAAGGGGAAAAAATGTAAATTTACTACAAGATAAAGGGCCCCGCACCCATGACGAAAACACAAAATGACAAATTTAAAAATTTTTAAGAGCTGGAAACCTGATTTTTATTTTGCAAGTTATATGGGACAGCTGTTCAGGACATAAACATAAAATGAAAAAAATAGTTAAGAAAAAAAAAAAAGAAAAGTAAAGAGTATAATCAAAAATGATAATAAATGGTATAATGAACTAGAAACCCGTAATAAATTCACAACAAAATTCAATAGATTTGATTATTTCTTAGATACATGAAAACATTAAGCTAATATTTGTTTTAAATTTTAAAACCTTTCTTTCCAATTGCAGTGCAAAATGTTAAGGAGCCCTAAGAGATCTACTGGGAACAGAAAAAGTCATAATTTCTGCAATGGGCGGCAATGATAAAAAAGGTATATGGAGGCCTTATTTACTAAGCGTTGTTGTGCGAAGCCGCTTAACAGTTCTTCATGGGGGTGTAGTCAGGAATCTGCTGAGAGCACCTTAGGTGAGATGCAATTCTTGTCTGTAGCATTCCTTTTGGTGTAAAATCAATGTTGAAGAGTTTTTAAATTGGACCTTTCTTTTTATAACAAAGGTTTTAAAAGACAATTTTTAACAAGGTAAAGAAATGTCAAGGGGGAATTACCATTCAATGTTTCTTGAAAACAGAATTTTTATTCCTTCAAGATCCTTGCCCTTTAGGAAAAAATATTTCGACAAATCTTAATTTTTGGAAATAAAGAATAAAAAAATTATCTAAAAATGTAACAATAAATAAACAAATATGCTGTTAAGCATTGCAACACGAGTGCAGCTATTGTTCACATATCACAATCTCACCAGACTTACCAAAAAGAATTGTGATGTCATTCACCCGCTTCCGTCATTCCATCAAAAAATAGTTGCTGGTTATTAGCTTGAGTAAATTAAAGGTGAACCATAAAAACATTTCCCAAAAACCCTCCAATTTAATAAGATGAATCATGAAATGCTGATAGATAAAGCTGGTAAATGCCGATAGATAAGGCGGGGACATGACTAAATGACCCTGGACATAATTAGGACTGAAATGAGACCCAAATTATTTACCTGGGTACCTGTTATACTATTACCTGTGTGTACCCATATTGATTCAGTAATTGCATCAATACTACATGAATTTTATCTACCTAAAACAAGTCCATTTTGAAGCATTTGAGTATAGTCTTCTTTTAAAGGATATCATTATGAAATGGCTATTGACGAGCTGTTCGAGCACAGTCATATGATAAACAAGTAACTGGTGTTGTATGCAACACATAAAGTCCCCTACCGGCTCCACCTTGACTCAATATGGTAATCAATCCCATTTTTTGCCATATTTTCACTATTTCCGTTACCATAGCAACCACAATTGTAGTCGAAGAACAAAAATAAAATGAAGTGCATAATCTACACATTGCCATCTAGTCATGTGACAGGGGCGATATTTTACGGTATCAGGATAAATTTGGTGGTCGTTATCCTATTAGTGTTTTCTCCCTTTGTTATACAAAGGTAAGCTACCTTTGGTGGTAAACATTCTAAAAGTAGTGTCCACTTTGAGGTCATTTCATGGGTCAGCGATCTTCCCGCCTTGTTCTTTCCCGTGCAGTCGAGAAAAGATATTTGGACAGTGTAGACGTGTTTTATTTTACCCGGCCTTCTTATTATTTCTTTGAATAATATTTCTCGACAATCGGTTTGTATATCTGTATATTTGTCATTGGTTCACTTTGATATTACTGTGTAGCGACTCTTATTTTTCATTTCTATTTAAATTTACTTTAATGAGTAATTTTGGTAATTCTTTGATAGTTTAAACAATGGTTCAAGATGGCTTTCGTTCTTGGCGGTAACTGCATTTTAAATATAATGTTCACAATTATCTGAACCTGTTTTACACTCATGTTAACTACTCGCAGGCTAACAGAAGTCACGGGAGCAGATGACATGATGTAAGCGGTCAATTCCATAAGTTGGTGAGTTTGAGTGTGTACTTGTAATATTTGTAATACTCGTGTGAACATGTATATTTGTTGTGAACCTGTAATGTTATATTCGTATATGTACGTATTTGTCTTAATTGTCAGTTATAAATATATGAAATAACTACGACAGATTTATGGTCACAGACATTATTTATGATTAATTGTTGTCTTACTATATGAACTGTGATTAATTTATTTACTAAGCTCAATATTGGGAAACTCAGTTGTACGGATTTTGATATAACTCTGCTTAGTGTATTTTATATATGTTTTACAGATCGCCGTACGCTGTACGCCGTACGCACCATGGATGTGGCAATAAACTATATATGTTGAACTGAATAACTTTTTGTGTTGACTATACTAGCCAGGTTTACATAAAAAACACCAAAAGTTACAGTCATATACCAAGTTTCATCAAGTTTGCTTGCTTAGTTATCGCGGGAACCCATTTTTTGCCATATTTTCACTATTTCCGTTACCATAGCAACCACAATTTTAGTCGAAGAACAAAAATAAAATGACGTGCATAATCTACACATTGCCATCTAGTCATATACCAAGTTTCATCAAGTTAGCTTGCTTAGTTATCGCGGGTCCCATTTTTGCCATATTTCACTATTTCCATTACCATAGCAACCACAATTTTAGTTGAAGAACAAAAATAAAATGACGTGCATAATCTACACATTGCCATCTAGTCATATACCAAGTTTCATCAAGTTAGCTTGCTTAGTTATCGCGGGATCCCATTTTTGCCATATTTTCACTATTTCTGTTACCATAGCAACCACAATTTTAGTCGAAGAACAAAAATAAAATGAAGTGCATAATCTACACATTGCCATCTAGTCATATACCAAGTTTCATCAAGTTAGCTTGCTTAGTTATTAAGTTATCGCGGGATCCAGATTTGAGCGGACAGACTGACAGACGGACGGACGGACAGACGGAGGGCAAACCTATAGTCCCCTCCGGTGTAAACACCGGTAGGGGACTAAATATAGAGTATGTGAGATGAACATAATGAGATGTACATAATCTGTTCTTCTTTAAGTGAAATGAAAATGTCTGGTTATCACTTGATTTAGAGAGGTTTTAATGTTTGCTTCTGCAAGGTAAGCTAGTGCAGAAACTATTTCTTCCTGGGTTCAGAAATGGCAGAAAAATAATTTGTGGAATAATTTTTTTTAAATGGTACATTATTGACATCTTTAAAATGAGCAAAGCATGTTTCTTTTCAGAACATTAGTTTGTTTCCAAAGGATTACTTAAAACTTGTTCAACATTGAATTTCAGCTACAAGTGAACCAGCACTGTATTCTACCTGGAAGTGCTAGTGTCAATCTCAGGAAGAGGTCTTGGAGGAGGTGAGAATTCAATAGCCAACATTGAATACTTATTAAGGGGCAGAAATGTATTGTTAAATCTTAGCTTGACATACCAAAGTCATGAAAAATGGTACTGGTATAGCCCTCAGTTTTGACATTACCAATCCAACAATTTGTTTAACCTTAATTAAGCGACTACCTCTGTTAAGAGGTCACTTTTTCTAAGTCTTGTTTCTATAGTGACTGCTTAAAACAGGTTTGATTGTTCTTGTTTATGTTATAGATTCTCTGCCTGTGTGTCAGTCCACACAACAAGTGACATACATGTCCCAATGAACACTGCTGTGTTAAGCTACTTTAAATTTATAAACTAATAGGCCTATGGCTTACATGTATTATAAAAATAAACTTAAACTAGACTTCTTTTGTTCTGGACAAAAGAAAGGGCTTTCTGCACTGCAAACCATGTCAAACCTGATCATACTTATTTAGTTTTCTGAAATACACCATCTTCAAAAATTGAAGAAAAACTGTCCCGAATTGACAGCTGTAGAGTGCAAACATAAATAAATAGCAGAGTAAATCTGTGACGTCATATAACATAATTTAAATTTAAAGTCATTGCATTCAAAAGGGAATATGTGGCTTTGCTTTCAGTTATAATTTCATAATGCTAATTATTCCAGAACCATCTTTAAGATAACTACAATAATACTCAATCTTCATGTTCTGCAAGGGAATGAAGTATCACTAGTCCTCTTAACATGCTAAAAAGGTATACAAGATTCCTTTTCTACGAAATATTCATTTCTCATATCTTCATTGAAGTTTCTTGTTCAGTTGAAGGGGGCACAGAGCTTTAAAATAAGTTACTGTTTCACATTTTACCTTTAATGTAACAGAAATAAAATTTAGAATTATATGTTGGATCAACTGCAGAAGCACAAGGAAAAATGTTTTTGTTTGTTCTTTAAATTCTTACTTTCATGCAACTTAGATTTTAAAAACCCAGGTACCGTTAGAAAGGTCTTCTGAATTCTCTGCTTACTTTATGTTTAAACCTATCTGTTTTTGCGATATATAAAGTTATTCCTCCCCCCAAAAAGGCAAAAATCGGCAAAAAGATATTCATGTCATCTACTACCATTCAACAAATAACTTAAAAATTAATAGACTGATCATTAAGATCTGCATAGCATTAGAACCACATTGCATCATGATAAAAATATTGTTCTTTATGATATTTTCAAAGAGGGCCAAGGTGGCCCTAAAGACTCTCACCTTAGAAAAACTGCTTTCATTGCCTGTACAAGTTACGAAATTACAGCATAGTTGTACTGAAGACATAATCCATCAGATTATTTAAAATTCCACGAACTAAAGAGAGCCTGTTGTCGAAATTTGAAGTCAAACTTGACTGAAAAATTATGGCTTAAAACACACAAATTTAAACATCAAAAGGGGCGTAACTCCTGACCTAATTGGCAGATGTCAGCCATTATTGAACTTGGCAGAAAGAATATGGCTATAAACATTGTTCTAAAGATTGAAGATGATTACTTCAGAAATAAAGATGCTAGAATGTAAATAAAGTGAAATATTACATTTTCTTATATCAAAAGGGGCATAACTCCTGACCTAATTGACAGATATCAGCCATAATCGAACTTGGCCAAAAGAATATGGCCATAAACATTGTCATAGAGTTTGAAGATGATTCTTAAGAAATGAAGATGCTAGGGTGCAAACAAACTAAAAATTGGCATTTTTTAATATTTAAAGGAGCATAACTCATGACCTTATGGGTCGATATCAGCCATAATCGAAATTGTCCGAGATTTTATGGTAATAAACATTGTCATAAAGTTTGAAGATGATTGATTGAGAAATGAAGATGCTAGAGTGCAAACAAACTGAAAATTGGCATTTTTTAATATCAAAAGGGGCATAACTCCTGACCTAAGAAGTTAATATTAGCCATAATCGAAGGTGAGATGATGGTAATAAACATTGTCATAAAGTTTAAAGATGGTTGCTTAAGAAATGAAGATGCTAGAGTGCAAAGTGACAATGACAATGTGAAATCTAGTGGGTTTTTTTCAATCTTAAAAGGGGCATTACTCCTGACCTAATAGGCCAATATCAGCCATAATCAAACTTGACCAAGATTTTATGGAAATAAACATTGTTATAAAGTTTGAAGATGATTACTTAAGAAATGAAGATGGTAGAGTGCAAACAAACTAATTGTGGACGACGGACGGCGGACGGATGGACAGATGGACGGACAATGGACATTCATCGATTCTTATAGCTCATCTTGAGCACATGTGCTCAGGTGAGCTAAGAATTAATAGTTTCTTAGAAAAAAGCAATCAAGTGATTAGGACTAACTGCAGAAGTGCATGAAAGAACGGTTTAAATGAATTTTTATTCCTCATCTAACTTCCTTATATGATGTCCAATTTTAAAAAAGAAAGGCCTTCATATTTCCAACATTTCACGTGTTTCATGTTTCAACTTTTCTGTTACGTGCTCTGAGATATAGAAAGTTTTTTTTCAAGAAAACGGCAAAAATCGGCAATAAGATGTTCATGTCTGTTATTGCCTTTCGACAAATAACTTTATAATATATGGTCCGATCATTAAAATCTGCATATCATTAGAACCACATTACATCATGCAAAAAAAAGTGTTCTTTATGTTATTTTAAAAAAATCACTAAGTTTCTTCGAAAAAAGGAATAAAGTGATCAGGACTTACTGCGGGAGTGCATGAAAGAACGGTTTTACTGCATTCTTAGTTTTCATGTAACTTCCTTATATTAAGTCCAATTTTAAAAAGCTAGGTACCGTTAGAAAGGTCTTTTGATACGGCAAAAATCGGGGATAAATATGTTCATATTGTTTTGTTTTTCCCTATAACTTAATGAATATTAGGTCAATCTTTAAAATTTAAACACCAAAAGAACAGCCGGGCATTGATCTACAAATTATATTCATACTCTTATTAACAAAAATCAATAATTATCCAGATATTAGTAGTAAAGTGCGCTAAGTGTTGCAACATCTTTGTTTTTCTGCAATAACTCAACTGATTCAACCCCGATCTTCAAAAACTATATATCATCTGAAAGGCCTTGCAAAGCACTACAAATTATACACATAGTGTCTCGATAAAATATTTTTTGTTTTTGAGATATTTAAGGCCGAAGAAAAAACCGATAATTGACATGTGTCCTTGACCTTAGCTATTTTCCGGAAGCGGAAGTGACTGATGACAATAAGAGGCTATGTTTCACCTTTGGTGAAAAATTTTATGCAAATCGGTCAAAAACTTTGTCTTCCAGTGCTAAAAAACGTATATTTTGGATAAAAAATTTGATAACGCGTCATGACTTCTTTTTAGTCATGACGTCATTTTACGTCATGACGTCAGTCTTCTCAGAGTGGAAAGAAATAATAGGATACATATTCTGTCCAAATTTCATGTTTCTAGCTTATCTGAGTGCTTCGTAATACTTCAATACATTTTCTGGTCCAAAGTTTGAAACTTGGTTCAGCCATAGATCCTCGATCTTTTCAATTATTGCAAAATGTATATAATCCTGCACAACAAGAACTTAATATATACATTCTGTAAAAAAATCAAGTAAATCGGTCCAGACATGACCGCTGTAGAGCGCGTACAAGCTTTTGTAGCTTTTTTCAGCCCTGACGTCATGTGACGTCACATGAAGAAAAGAAATATGACGATCAAAAGCGCCAAATTCACTGTGCTTACTGTTAAAATTTCATGCTGCTAGCTTATCGGCAACCTGTTTTAATTTGAACCTCAAAAGGAAGAAAAAAGTAGAGTAATAATAAGAAAAAACATAATAAACCCAATAGGTCTTTCTTTGAGACAGAAAGCCCTAATAAAACTTAACAATAAAGACCTAGAAGCAGTCAGCTAATCAAGCAGCATTTATCCAACATCATCTTTATTCTGGTACTTTTTACCAGTCCTGTGTATGGTTATTGTATGATTACCACTGTATTATATCATTTTTCCTGAAGAGTCATTAAATGTTTTTTCTTTCTTTTTTTAAGATTCATCCATGTTTGGAGCCAGTACTCTGTGTGTATACTGCGCATTGGTGCAATATGAAGGAACCCAGCGTGTGTGGACTGTAATAGTCCAACTGTTACCAACCGGGCTGTGTGTGCAGGAACCCAGCATGTGTGAAGGAACCCAGCATGTGTGGACTGTAATAGTGCAACTGTTACCAACCAGGCCCTGTGTGAAGGAACCCAGCGTGTGTTGACTGATATAGTGCAACTGTTACCAACCAGGCCCTGTGTGAAGGAACCCAGCGTGTGTGGACTGTAATAGTGCAACTGTTACCACCAAGGCCCTGTGTGAAGGAACCCAGCGTGTGTTGACTGTAATAGTACAACTTGATGGAACCAAGCATGTGTGGACTGTAATAGTGCAACTTGAAGGAACCCAGCATGTGTGGACTATAATAGTACAACTTGAAGGAACCCAGCATGTGTGGACTGTAATAGTACAACTTGAAGGAACCCAGCCTGTGTAAGGAACCAAGTGACTGTAATGGTGCAACATAATTCAGCAACGTTGTGGTTATTATTAAACTCTAGTTAAACAAGGTGTAGGATCGGACTGTTACTCCAGTCTCCTGAAAACATTTGACCCAGTGAAACAGCAAATTCTTCCCAGTCAAGTTATTTCCCCAGGGAAACTTAACCTGTTGTTTTTTCCTGACCATCTAAGAGACAGAGTGGAGATAACTGGTCTAATCCAGATTGGTCTCACCTTTATGGGCAGTCTTTGAGGTAGGGGGTGACAAGTTGGACTGCTTCATTTTCTGCTCATGAAGTTGGAGATCTTCTGGGTCTTGCCAGGGTTTTTCACACTGTATCATAGACCCGGGTGCAATGGACTCTCAGGGGGAAGAGCTACCTGGGAAAAACTAAACTGTCAAACTGGTAAGTGGATGGATGATGGGGAATGGGGTTACATAATGATTCAAAGGTTGCAAATAGTAGTGATAAATCATAATGGACTTAAATACACTATGTATATGTAAATATATGAATGTGAACAGAACACATCTTTTATCTGTACCACAGATGACAAGATGTAAAACTATAAGGGTATACCCACATAATTTTTATTATTTTTTTTTTTATGTAAACAAGCAAACTTCCATTCACAAAAGTGAAATGGAGGCGATATAAGGAATCAAGTCTGTTGCGTTGTGTTCCAGTCAAATCAATTAGCAGGGTATTCATCAACTATAAGATAGCTTAAGAGACAAGTTTGTGAGGATGAGGCCCAACATCCAAGTGGTATTACTTTGTGAAGTAACTTGAAATCATTGAAAAGTGAAGACAATTAAATGGGCACAGGTTTCCAGAATATGCATTCACAAAACAGTAAAACCTTATATAAAGACCACCTCATTATAAGGACCACTATTTTCACGTCCTTTTTTCCATATTTCATGTTAATTGAAACTTGATTACAAGACCACCTCATTATTAAGATCAGTTAACAGCAGTCCCAAGGGTGGTCTTATTGAGATTTTACTGTAGTAGTATTAAGATCATAATGAACTTATATTGACTATGTGTATGTAAATATATGAATGTGAACAGAACACATCTTTTATCTGTACCACAGATGACAAGATGTAAAACTATAAGGGTATACCCACATAATTTTTATTATTTTTTTTTTTATGTAAACAAGCAAACTTCCATTCACAAAAGTGAAATGGAGGCGATATAAGGAATCAAGTCTGTTGCGTTGTGTTCCAGTCAAATCAATTGAGCAGGGGTATTCATCAACTTATAAGATAGCTTAAGATGGACAAGTTTGTGAGGATGAGGCCCAACATCCAAGTGGTATTACTTTGTGAAGTAACTTGAAATCATTGAAAAGTGAAGACAATTAAATGGGCACAGGTTTCCAGAATATGCATTCACAAAATCGTAAAACCTTATATAAAGACCACCTCATTATAAGGACCACTATTTTCACGTCCTTTTTTCCATATTTCATGTTAATTGAAACTTGATTACCAGACCACCTCATTATTAAGATCAATTCACGTCCCATGGTCTATTGTGATGTTAATTAAGACTGATTACAGACCACCTCATTATTAAGATCATTAAAGCAGTCAAGGTGGTCTTATGATGATTGATATATAAGTATAATAATTAATTACTAGTGTATTTAATTTGAAAGTAACAAACACATCTTTATCTGTACCACAGATGACAAGATGTAAACTATAAGGGTAATACCCACATAATTTTTATTATTTTTTTTTATGTAAACAAGCAAACTTCCATTCACAAAAGTGAAGTGGAGGCGATATAAGGAATCAAGTCTGTTGCGTTGTGTTCCAGTCAAATCAATAGCAGGGGTATTCATCAATTATAGATAGCTTAAGATGGACAGTTTGCGAGGATGAGCCCAAATCCAAGTGGTATTACTTTGCGAAGTAACTCAAAATAAAGACATAAATGGGCACAGGGTTCCAGAATTTAATTTACCGGTTTCCTTGTGATCGACCTCATTGTAAACCTTTAAGAAATGCTTCTACAACATGTAAATTTGCTGCATGGATCGACCATTAATTTGAACTGTTTGACAATAATTATATAAGGAATTGGTCATCTGACTATTTTTTAACAGCTGTTAGGAGAAAAAGTGTGCTTCTGCATTAAAAAAAATGTAACCCATTTTTTTGTGATAAATCTACTATTTTCACAGAAAAGATATAAAAAATGACATTCTCTTTGTAAAAGGCATTTTAATGCATATTGTATTTGATGCTGTTACATTGTTGTTTTTGACTGTTGTGCAGACATGTTATCCAGTCTAATTAAATACAATACTTAACATACTTTCTATAATTTAAATCTTTTTCAATTTGAAATGCTATTCAATAGAAATGTCATCCTGCTGTTTATCAGACACATCAACAAAATTAAGTCCTATGAAATAATAATTTAAGTATCTGATACTGTCCCCGGTGGCCGAGGATAAGAACATTCACCTTGAGAGCAGAAGAGTGGGTTCAATCCCTGGCTGTGACATACCATAGTGGTAAAAATGGTAATGGTATAGCTCCCTTGCTTGGCGCTCAGCATATAAAGGTAGTTCCAGGACTGGTTAGCCTGGTGTCAGGATAATGCGACTGGGTGTGGTATTATGTCACATGTCTTTAGGGGTGATACTGTAGTATGGCAGCACTATATCCATCTCAAGTAGAGTCTCCAAATAACAAATACGGTCAGTGTGACATTAAACTAACAAACATCTAATCCATGATTCATCTTGGTTATATGAATTGGGTCAAATACTTGCCATTGCAGTTTATCTCGTTACCATGACATCAATTTTGAAGAAAATGCATTACCTTATATATAAATATTTAAGAATGTTTAAAGCAAATTTATCAATACATGTACTTTTATTCTAAAATTTGTCACAGGCCAGTTCACAGGAGTAAATTCTTATTCATTACATTGTACCTGTAAATGTATATCGTAATGGTTATTGTAATTTTTTGATAAAACATCTCTGTAGAACCACCAACCAACTGCAAGCCAGAAAAGCCAAATGACCCTGCTGGGATTTGAACCCACACAGTGAGGTGCCGAGTGAGTGTTAGTCAGTGACTGACCCTCTCAACCACGGAGGCCCCTTGATTAAATTAATCACATCAAGTCTCAAGTTAATCATGGTCTTATCTGTCTGGCAAACTACATCATGTTATACTTATCTATAAATTGACAGGGCTGTACAGTGAATATACTTTTATGAGTTAATAGAACACTTTTATATAAAAAATGAAATATAATAATATTTTGAGACTACTCGATAACTTTCAGAAAGAGGAGAGACAGAGCACCGGCAGAGAGAAAGTGAGTTTGTAAATTGAAATGTCAAATGAGAATATACTCATTATAATTAGAAAAAACAATACATGTACATAGAGAAAATATCTCTCAAGAATATGAATTTAAGTATATTCTGTGTTGTACTGTATAAGGGTGACTTGATCCTTCACACCTGCTTTACGCCTTATATTTGGTCCCTGCTTTACGCCTTATATTTGGTCAAAAAGTGGACATTTTAACACAAATACAGTAATCAGAGGGTAAATTTATGTATGGAAAGATTGGTTTTAAGGACAATACAATCATGGATTTCCTCAATACCGAGATAAGTAAGGGCATGTAATAAAAAAGGATATAGTTTTATACTACTCAGTACTTGCTGCCTGCTCTGGTTTTATACAGCACATGACTTGCTGCCTGATCTGATTTTATAATGCTCATTACTTTTTTTTTTTATAAACTGCTCAATACCTGCAGGCTGATCTATTTTGATATTGCTCAATAGTTGCTGGCTGACCTGGTTTTAAATGCTCATTTTAATACTTTTTTGCTTGCTGACCTGATTTTGTTACGGGAGATCTGGTTTTACTTGCTGGCTGATCTGATTTTGTAATGTTCAAATATTGCTGACAGATCTGGTTGTATACAGCTTAACACTTGCTGGATTATCTGGGTTTATAGGGCTTAATACTTGCAGGCTGACCTTGTTTCATGCTGTTTAGTTTTTACTGGCTGAACTGGTTTTAAACTGCTTAATGCTTGCTGGCTGATCTGGCTTTATACTGCTCAATACTTGCTGACTGATCTGATTTTTGTAATGTTTCATACTGCTTGATACCTGGTGATCTGTTTTTTTTAATTGCCCTTTACTTATCTACTGATCTGGTTTTATACTGATCAATATGTACTTGCTGGCTGATCGGGTTTTATACTGCTTAATACTTGCTGGCTGACCTGGTTTTATACTGCTGAAACCTGCTGACAGATCTGTTGTTTTTTTATTGCTCTATACTTACAGTCTGATCTGGTTTTATACTGATCAATACTTGCTGGCACTGGTTAAAATGTATTATTGCTAAGACTGGTTTAACTGCTTAAAACTTGCTGGCTGATCTATATGTAATGATCATATTGTGGTGACCTGATTTTTGTAAGTCATACTTGCTGCTGATCTGGTTATACTGCTATACTCTTGTGCCGATTTAATGTTCAATATTTGCTGGCTGATCTGGTTTTATACTGCTTAATACTTGCTGAATAATCTGTTTTTACTGCTCAATTATTGCGGATTTAGTTTTTTTACAGCTCAATACTTGCCAGCTGACTGGTTTTAATTGTAAATTAAACAATTGGATATTTTATGAGGTGTTCATTGCAGCATGAATAAATAGTTAATGGAACAATGATGGTCAAAATTCTATTTCACTAATTATTTTTTCTGCTTTTGTTACATACAATCTAAATTTCAAATGTAATCATCTCTCAGCTATTGATGTTGTTATTCTATGTGTAAATACAGAACTTTATAAATGTCTAATTCTTTTCATGTATGGTCTTGATTCACAATGTTAGATCAACAATGCATTCCGTTGACTGCAATTTGATTTGTGAAACTAAAAAGCAAGCTCTGTAGACAGTGTGGTTGTACTTTTTTCTCAGCCCTTCCTGGAGAGCACTTTCTGAACATCTGGCATATCAATATTCCAACGAGAAATGTGTATTATTTCTTTCAAGTGTAAAAACATGCTTTATATTCATATCAGTAAGAGAGTGTTCTATCACCATAAACCACCAAGAACTGAACTACATTTTGACCAAAAATTTTTTTTTTTTGACGTCCATCTTGCACTCTCCCATTCAGTGTGTGCGTATATGTGTTTCATGCGCTGATCAAGCCATTAAACTCAAGGGGATGGGGTGTCAACAGGAATATGTTGGCCAATTATAAAATTTACCATACCAATCCAACTCTAAAATTCATCAGACATTGGGATGGGACTTCTCAGGCCGGGACTTCTTCAATATTTTACTCTAATCTTCGTGTCCAGGTTAAGGGGTTCTTTTCTTCTTATTCTTCTTTATTTGATCCTCCATGCAGGAGAACCTGGCCCTGATTTGCTAACTTAACACATGCATACTGAGACGACCCCTCAATTCTAAGAGCATGTACTCGCATTTTGGTCCATTTGATTAACAGATTATTCGAAAATATCACGGTGTCATACCTTTTTGCTGGTTTGTTTGGTTTAATGGGTCCCTTTACCTTTGATTCTACAAAGGGTTATTGATAAAATTAATAGTATATTGTTATTTATTAGCAGAATTGTTCTCCGTACTTCAATATGTAGTATCGCAGCATCCCTGTCTACCGGATATTAAACATTTGGTATACTTTGTACTTTTCGTTATATGCTCTTGGTAGGGCTTCAGCCAATTGTGACGTTCCTTGTAAGACCGTGTTCGTGGAAACCAATCAAATTGCAGTATTTCAAACCCTTCACGAGAGCAGTATATATAAACAAAGTCTGCTGAGGGTCTGTAATCCAAATTAGCTCTGTTAATTACCAAATAATTTAGACACTAAAACCTCTACTTTAGACATTAAAGTAATAAATCTGTAAATTACAGGTTTTCTTTCAAAATTTGACCCACTGTAGATTTCCAAATTCGATTTTTATAGGAGTGATGGGTCACACTCCGGGGTCCGCCCACAGAGCCGAGCAGGCAGACGGACCCTAATTAAATAGTCAGGGTCTGTAATCCGGGATCTGCCCACAGAGCCGAGCAGGCAGACGGACCCTAATTAAACATTATCAGTCAGTCAGGGTCTGTAATCCGGAGTCCGCCCACAGAGCCGAGCAGGCAGACGGACCCTAATTAAACGTTATCAGTCAGTCAGGGTCTGTAATCCGGGGTCCGCCCACAGAGCCGAGCAGGCAGACGGACCCTAATTAAACATTATCAGTCAGACATGCTTTGAGCTCTCTCTCAATTGGTCAGCCACTTAGGATTTCTAAGTTAGGAGTTAGGATAGGAAAAGAATTGTGTTGTGTGATTAGGCTGGACTAATAAAAAAAAATAAAGTGTTTTTTGTGTTAAATGTGCTATTGTGTTTATGTGGATCTCTCTTCTTCTACCTGAAGTCTCAAGACTCCAGAAAAAGGTTATCTTTTATTCTGATTTATTATTCCTATTATTTTCTCTCTTACTCTTCTTAGTATTCTGTTGTATTTTTTGTACCCCATTTGTTTCCCTGTATGAATAAGTGTACATTTGTCTATATGTGAATCTATTTGGTCTCTCAAATAGAAGGTTACCATTGTATAATCTCCTCAAATCTGAATTTTGTTTATTTGTTATATGTACTTTTGGTTCTATTATGTTTTAATTCTTTATTGGTCTCTAATAGAAGGTTACATTATATATCTCCTCAAATCTGTATTCTGTTATTTTGTATATGTCTTTGTCCTATTGTCTATCTTACTCCAGTTGGCTACCAACCAAATAAAAAATTTTACCAAATATCTGTCTTTTGCTCCCCCACTCCCCCAGTTGGCTACCTAACCAGAAATATACAATCCCCCCACTCATCAAACTAACAACAAATGATAAACACTGTTATCTAGTAGAATTCAGGTCAAACTTTACCAAATGTCTGTCTTATATTACACTACAATTCCTCTGATAACTCTTATTAAACTGAACAGCAAGCTGCTAGAACTAAGATTTACAATTTAAAAATAGAGGTCACCCCCCAGGAAAAGGCAACTGGTAATAACTTGTAGCAAACAATAGTAAAAACAATCTACCTCCTTCCTTTGTTCCCTATTCTCGAATCAGGTTTTTTTTCTCAAGTTCCCTGGGAATCGAACCCAGTTTTCAGCACAAACTGCACTGAAAAAACCAAAAGAACTGTTAAGAGAAATAATTCCCATCAAGAATAGGCAAAATGGAAACCCCCACTAACCCATTGGATAACTCAATGGTTAAAGGGACCCCTGAGAACAAAACAAGAAGGGTACTGTTTCCTATCTCTGAAAGGAAAAAGGGCAGTAGGCCACCCATCACCCCTACTCAGTCAAATACCACTAATGATTCAAACTCAGATACCCTGACAAACGAATCCCTGGCCCAACATTTGGTTAACACCCCACCCACCAATACTGGTCAAGATGAAATAGAGTTTACCAAAGTCAGGAAGAAGAAATCCAGCCCCCCCAAATCAGGGAAAGGATCTGACTCCGACCCAATCCTTATCACCCGTTCACCTGAAACCAACCCTGTCACCTGGATATCAGTCATTCTGACTGTTATATCCTATGGTAACATCTCATCAGCGAAACTAAATGAAATAGGCTCTGCCTTTATCAACAAATTAGGAGGTCACTTTGCAAAGGTCACCAATAAAAAGGGAAAATCCATATACATGTACTTCAAACTAAGGAAAGACGGGCTTCCAGTCGCCCAAGATTTCAGTTTCAGAGACTACCAATTCCAAATCAAGCAAACTCAAGAAACAAACTCCAAAGGAATAATCAATGTACCAGAAAACAGCAACTTTGAATCAGTGAAAGCCACCATATTGAAAAACAAAAATGTCCAAAAAGTGGGTCAAACTAAATCTGGACAATTGGCTGTCACATTCTCTACAACAGTAGCCCCCCTACAAATTGATAATCTACAGGTCAAACCAGCCATGCGAAAAAACATCCAGTGTAACAAATGTCAGAAACATGGTCACACAAACTCTATCTGCAAAGGAAATCTTATCTGCCCCCACTGTGCAGGCCCACATGGTCACAATGACTACACTAATAAACCAACAAGAAATGTGCAAACTGTAGTGGAGGTCACGGGGCAGCCTACAAGGGCTGTCCTGCATACATTAGGTACAGTAGGCAGGTATCCCAAAAAAAAAAAAACAGTGTCCAAAAAGAATATGAAAAAGCACTTGAAAATAAAAAAACACCAATGAAACTGGAGGACCTAGCTAAGGAACATGTAGTGGGGAAATCTGAAACTGAAATCCTCGACATACTTACCAAAGACATAGAAAATTTCCATACCCCAAAACCAACCACTGAAACTGTTATAACGAAAAATAAGGAAAAAGCTAACACCCAGAAAAAGAATACAGGTAGGCAATGGGGGGGAGACAAGCACCCACTCTCAATCATGACATAGGTCCAATAAGCTCACCCTCAGACCCAATGTAACTCAATGCCCGCAATTCCTGGGTCACAATGGACCCTACTTTCCCCCCATTCCAAACATTAATGTCCACCCATGGTACAGGTATAATCACAGTAGACCGCCGCCACACCATAGGTTCAACCCAATTAGGAAACAATGGCACTATGGCCCACCCCTACCCTTTGCCCGATAGACTAGTATTCAAATACTTCACTTAACAACATAGCCTAAAATCATGATGGCGGCAAAAAGCCAACAACCTCAAACAACCCACAGCCTCGCCGTCATCTCCTGGAATGCAAACTCAATTAAAACTAATAGAACTAACAGAAAAGCTTTTGAGCTACAAAATCTTCTAAGCACTAAAGAATATCCAAACTGAAAGGATATCAGAATCCAGTCTGCAAAACTAGGTCAAATGGGAATATTGGGGGGAGAGTATGTATTTACATCAGGAATGGTCTTCAATACACTGAAATAAACATACCAAATAATAATGAAATTGAAACATGTGGCATCAAACTATATGGCCACAATGACTCAATAGAAATATATGTTTAGGTGCCCCATACCAGATTTAACACAAAAACTATGATGAAACTTTCAAAAATATAGGTAAAAACTCAATTTTAATGGGAGACTTTAACCTTAAACACGTTATGTGGAACCCTGTAGGGGATTTCAGATGTGACAGTGAGGCTGAACACCTCCTTAATTTCTCCAACATTAAAAACCTAAGCATAATAAATGATGGTCAAATCACTAGGACAGCAAATACCCATGGTCACCAAGATAGCGCAGTAGATCTGGTGCTAGTCCCTTCGGAACTACAAGCCCAAAGTGAATTTTACACCATAGACAACTCACTAGGCAATGCCCAATGTGAAAAGATAAACTCAAATGCAAAATGGAACTTTAACAAGGCTACACATGAAAACTGGTCAAATTTCAAAAAACTAGCAGAAACTCAGCTAAAAATTGATGTAGAAACCAATTTTAAAAATCTACAACATACTCCCTATCCTGAATGAAACTATGCCCAAAAAGAAACAAGCCAAGAAAGTCAGAAACCCTCCTGTACCATGGTGGACTGAGGAATGCGATAAAGCAATTAGAAAAAGAGAAAGGCTAAGGCACAGGCTAAAGAACAAAAAGAACCCATTAGATAATGAAACTTATAGACAAGCAAGGAATGAAGCTAAACAAATTATAAATAAAGCCAAAAAGTAAAAATGGGAAGAATTTTGCTCTGGTATCACTAGTAGAACAAACTCAAAGGAACTATGGCAATTTATTCAGAAAATCAAAGGTAGACCTCCAACTAGCAACTCCCCCTTTGTCATAAATAACCAGGTCATAACTGAACCTTCAGACAAGGCCAACGCACTAGTACAGCATTTTCAACATGTTAGCAGCGACTCAGACTTCACTCCAGAATTCATACAACAGAAACATCATAGTAAAAAAAATTCTAATCAACTACCTGAAACTCACAGAATCTGAAGAAAGATGGGATTTGCCCTATAATACTGATTTTACTATGCTAGAAATGGAAAAAGCCCTAAAAAACACAAAAAATGGTGCCCCAGGAGAGGATGGCATCCATTACTCAGTTTTAAGAAACTTACCAGCAACGGCTAAACAAACTCTCCTAGCCCTTCTCAATAACTCATGGCGGACAGGTAAAACTCCTGAGTCATGGAATGAATCTGTGATAATCCCACTCCTTAAGCCAAAAAATTCAACAGCAAAAACAGGGTCCGTAACTGCAAAATTAACGAAGAATTTAGAACTAACCAATTTACAAAGTACAAAGTAAACAAGGATTTCTCTTATGGTCAATGTCCCACCAAAGTTACCCAATATCTAGAGAATCCTCTACACGACAAAATCATATCCCAACTCAGAGTCAGAGCAAGCAACTTAGGAGGGGAGAAACACCCCAGACAAAACTGCCCCTGGTGCCCTGAGCATGAAACTTTCGAGCATATACTTTTCACATGTCCCAGATACAAGCATGAAAGAGACAAACTAGAAGAGCAAATTTTCTTATTAGGGTATAACGTAATAAATAGAAAAGACAAAAAATACCAGAGCAATATTCATTACCTTCTTATCCTATTTCTCAAAAACGTAGGAATCATCAGTCGCTTGTGGTAGGGCATGCATGTGGTTAGCGGGAGGGGCACGTCAGAGATCTTAAATCTCTTTGGGCGTACACAGGCCCTCCCCTTCTGCCTATCCCATTTGTATGCTATAACTCAAGCACTTCCATCGAAACTCTGGCAATATGCACCAAAAATATCCCCCCAACTCGGAAGTATAGGAACCATCAGTCGCTTGTGGTAGGGCATGCATGTGGTTAGCAGGAGGGGCACGTCAGAGATCTTAAATCTCTTTGGGCGTACGCAGGCCCTCCCCTTCTACCTATCCTATTTGTATGCTATAACTCAAGCATCTCGACTGAAACTCACAAAACAAAAATATCCCCGCAATTCTGAAACTTGGTTACAAGCCAAACTCGAAAGCGGGAATGGCTAGAGTCCTGACAGTGAGGAGAGTCTTGCACTCTCCCCGAAGACATGCAACTGATAGGATCAACCTCGGTTATCCACCCCCACTATTGTTATATGTATATGTTTTGTTATATGTGTATATAAATATGTATTTCTACATGTAATTTTCATTAAGCTTATTCCCCAACCATAATCCCCTTATCCATTCAAACCAACACAAAAGTAACCACATTTCCCTCCCCATTCCTCAGAACTAGTGACCTGTATGTGTGGTTGTAAAAAATGAAACTCTTTTAACATGTCATGAAAACAGCACTCCCCCAAGTGAAGAGAAACAGGCTAGGATTTCGTTTTATCACCTTGGCAACTACTCATTCACACATGGAAAGAAGGCAAATAATGACAAAAATAACCATTTCAATGAAACTAATGACAAATGAAAGAACACAAGCTGTAAAGCAACAGTCCTTAAAATAAGGCTATATAAAGCGCGCAGAAGGTCATAAACGTCTGCGCGCTAACAACACAGGTTTTTATACTCTCAACATTATGACAATCAAATAAAAAGCGCAAACTTACTCTACGTAAGAATCTTAATCCAATCAAACCAGAATCCAACTTACTACAATGTCAAAACATTTCAAAACCTTCCCTAACATAGTGCCGAACTGCTGATAAACACAATACAACTCTATGCAAATGGCGGACGGTAACCACGTGACACTCGGGTAACCCCCCCCCATACAATAGGGCAAACTCCACCAATTTCTAATACACCTCTAAGAGGAAATTCAGTAGAAACATATGGTACAAAATCACTATTTTACAAGTACAAACTATAGGAAATGGAGAGAAAAGTGCTCCTCTTGGTCATAAACAGAAGTACAAGCTCAAAATGTATTAAACTTGTCTCCAAAAAGGAAAAAAAGAAGTTTTTTATATCCAAGGCTTAACACATCGGAACCATAAAGAACTCTCAAAACAACCACACACAACAGGTCTCTGGCTTGAAACTATAAAAAACCAGCACCAGAAATGATACCAACAGTGTATTGCGCCAGGTGTTGGCTGCATTTTTGTGAGCTCTCAAAAACTTGCTTAATTATAGTAAATATATGGTATGCACAAAATTGTAAATTATCAAGATTATGCATAAAAGCATGATAGTAAATGTATATACTACCTTTTCATTTGGAAATTTATTGTGGTTTTCTGGAAATTTTGCTTTTAAACTCATTATAAATCAATAGGAAACGCCGACATTTTTTCCCAGTGTATTTTACTTTTTAAATTTAGTAACGCCGACATTGTACCCCAGTGTCAGCGTGTCTTACACGGCGAAACATAGCCCGGGGCTGTTAAACAGGTTAAAACATCTAGGTATACAGCCACAGTACAGGGGATCTTGTGCTGGACGTTCACGAGTATTGCGTGTTTGGGACACTAACAACAGAGTTAATCTTGAAAACATACGAACATTGCCTCAGTTGATTCCCACCACGAATTATTTCAAACAAGTCAGTTACTTCTTTCCACAAGAAGCCTAAGACAGTATCTAGGAATATAATTAGTATAAAATATGAATTGCCCGAATTAACCAAATCACAGAATTTTCTTTCAGTCTGTTGTATAAATCCAAGATCAGTCAAGAACAAGACTATTTCACTTTGTGATTTCATACAATCAAATGATTTTGACATTGTTGCTGTTACTGAAACATGGCTCGGAAGCAAAATTGACAAATCCTGCATTGCTGAATTGGTTCCCACAGGTTATTGCATCAAACATGTGCCACATGATGGTAAATGTGGTGGTGGAGTTGCTCTTATATTCAAATCACCTATTGATATCCATTTGATTTCTTCAAGTACTGATCATGAGTTTTCTACTTTTGAATATCTAGACTGCAAACTAAAGTTAAATAATTACTCAGTACGTTTTGCAGTCATATACAGACCGCCTCCATCAAAAGCAAATGGTTTTTAGACAAATGAGTTTTTAGAACAAGAATGGCCAACGTTCCTTTCAAGATACGCTACTGATGATAAAAGTGTCATTATAGTTGGCGACTTAAATTTTCACTTAGACGTCCCAAATAATCGTGACACCTTGCAGTTTAGTAGTACCCTCAAGTCTTGTGGTATGAGGCAGCATGTAAACCAACCTACACATGTAGGAGGACATACGCTTGATGTAGTATCACCAGGGATTCAGAAGACATCATTTCTTGAATTGATTTTTCCGATCTCGGACTATCAGACTCAACCGGGAAGGTTTCTCATGATCATTACGCTGTGACATTTACAGCAAAGATATTTAAGCCAGCACCTATAAGAAAAACCGTTATTTTTTGGAAAGTTAGTACTATTAATATACAATTTTTTTAAGGAGGACATTGTATCATCTGGTCTACAAAATTCTCAGTCATGGTCTTCAGATGCTGATGAGTTAGTAAATACATACATAAATGAATTATCTTCTCTCCTAGAAAAACATGCTCCATTACGTACTAAGACTATAGTTTTGAGGCCCGGACGTGACTGGTACACAGACGATCTTCACGATGCCAAACACCATCGCCAAAAGCTAGAGCGTAAATGGCGACAGTCAAAACTTATAATAGATCATCAGATATACCGTGAACAGTGTGCTCTGGTAAATAAATTGCTAAAACAAGCCAGAATTGCTTATTATACGGACAAAATAAAATCGTCAGGACGAGATCAGAAAAGTCTTTTCAAAATAACAAATCATCTTCTTGGCTCGACAACTGAAGCGGTTTTACCTTCTACAACATCATGGAAGGAACTAGCACAGGACTTCAGTGATTTTTTCATTGACAAAATCAAGGGCATTAGAAAAGATATAAGGGCAGACATCTCAACAACGAGCGTTCCCGAAGCTGTAGAACCATCTCGGCCATGTTTAATTTCTAATCTGACTGCTTTCTCTTCATTGTCTGAACAGGATATCAAGCAAATAATCGTGAAATCACCAAACAAATCATGTGAACTTGATCCAATACCTTGAAATCTTGCATCGATGAACTTTCACCGATATTGATTAAAATCATTAACACATCATTAGAAACAGCGTATGTTCCAAAATTGTTTAAATGTTCCTTATACGACCACTACTCAAAAAACTAGGCCTCGACCAAAATGAACTAAAAAACTATAGACCAGTTTCAAATTTACCATTTGTTTCAAAAGTTTTAGAAAAAGCAGTAGACTCACAACTAGAGCGTCATTTATCACTTAACAATCTACATGAACAACATCAATCTGCCTGTAGGAAGTTCCATTCTACAGAAACAGCATTAATTAAAGTCCAAAATGACATCATGCAATCCTTAGATCAAAATAAAGTCACCATTCTTGTCCTACTTGACCTCTCAGCTGCGTTTGATACCATCGACCATAGTTTACTCTTGAATCGTTTGAAACATGACTTTGGAATTGAGGGAAAACCACTTCAGTGGATGACGTCTTACTTAGGTGACCGGTACCAAACAATTTGTATTGACGGCCAGTTGTCAGAAGCAGTTTTGATGAATTACAGTGTTCCGCAGGGCTCAGTTTTAGGTCCGAAAAATTACATTATATATACAAAACCAGCCATCTGCAGAAACCACGGTCTACTTCATCATTTTTACGCAGAGGATTCTCAACTTTACATCAATATAGCTTTCAAACCTACTGACCAAGTTAATGTTGCAGAAGCTGTTCAGCGTGTCGAGGCCTGCCTGGCAGACATAGTTTCATGGATGCATCAAAACATGCTTAAACTCAACACCAATAAGACTGAAGTCATTCTTTTCTCTTCTAAACACAATGAAAAGCTTGTGGGTGATATTTCAATAACCATTGGAGCATCTAAAATACAACCGGCTACTGTTGTTAGAAATCTGGGAGCTTTTTTAGACTCTAGATTAGACTTAGAAGATCACGTAAACTCAGTGTGTCGATCTTGTTATGCTCAACTTCGCCGAATTAGCCACATCAGACAGTATCTTACCACTGACGCAACAAAATTGCTTGTTAACAGTCTTGTTACATCTCGATTGGACTACTGTAATTCTCTGTTATATGGATTACCAAAAAACACTCTCCAAAAGCTACAGACTGTCCAAAACACAGCGGCTAGGATTATTACAAAAACCCCACGTTTCAGTCATATAACCCCCATCCTTAAAGAACTGCATTGGTTGCCTGTAGAAGCCAGAATACAGTTTAAGATATTAACTCTTACGTTCAAGGCACTACATGGTCAATCACCGGAGTATATTCAATTAATGTTAGAAATTTACAGACCCATCCATGTACTTAGATCCCAAGACGTTTCAGTGACACTAGTCCAACCTAGAACCAAAACAGCGATATATGGGGACAGATGCTTTACTCTTAGTGCTCCAAAACTCTGGAACTCGTTGCCAGTATTAATACACCAGTCCAGCAGTTTCGTCTCATTTAAGAAACTCTTAAAAACATACTTCTTTGTTCGATTCTATAGCGATCATTAAAATGGAAATAACTCGATTACTGTACTTTTAATAACTGTGGATTTAAACATTTTAATGTTGGTTTTTTTACACATTTAGTATTTAATGATATTTTCCTAGTTTGCTTCTTAAATTTTATCAGGGAACCTTTACAACATTTGTGAGAAAATAAAAAAAAATCAACAAATTCACATTCTAGAACCGCTTTCGCCTATTGTATTCAAACACACGTTAATTTGCATGGGCGAAAGTGGTTCTATTTTACTATTTATTTCTCATTTTCAAAGCCATATTGAAAGTGTAGCATCATAGATTAAACTTAACCTTTTGTTGATGAAACAATTGCAGCTGGCTTCACAGATGTCCCGGTCCCCGCCAGGAGTTGGTCCATTGCCCCAAAGAATTCCCACCTCCTCTGGCGTCCACAATCTGCTTATTCCTAATTATAAGTATACAACATATTTCAGTTAGTCAAATACAAACAGATGATGATATTATTTCACACAAAAAAAGAAAAATCCTAATGATCTCTACTATTTACTTTGGTTTTGGTATATGTACAGACTCGAGACTTTTTCATGAAAAAAGGTAATTAACAGTGATATACTGTTTAAGTACTATTATGTTTAATGGAAAAATCCGGGAGATGTTGACATGACAGTCCAGTTATTTATTCGAGGGATCAAACTATTTTTTTATCTATCTATATAGCTTTGCTATATAATTGTCAGGTACCCGGGTAATTATTTAGTACCCAAGTAGAAGCGTTGCCTGACCCTATACCCGGGTACTCAAGTACTTGTCCCAGCTCTAATGGTGACCCCTAATTTTTAATGCATGTATCTTTTAGATTAATATAGTCTTAAGTACTTCTGTGCAAAATTTAAGAAAACTACTGTCAGTTAAAAAAAGATTGTTGAAATGCATTATTTACATTTATTTAATTCTGTGTTTAAAAGTAATGTTCTGATTAATCTCTCTGGCATGCAGTATGTCAGGAACAGAATAACTATTGATGTAGTGAAGCCAGTAATCATGTTGCTTTCTTGCAAGATTCCAGGGTAGGCCAAGAAAAATATCCTCATTGAGATCTATCTACCTATGAAGTTTCATGTTGATAACTCTTTTGGTTTTTGTATTATGCTCCAGACAAAATTATTAGGGACAGACGGGACGGGCAATGCGGCAACTATATGCTCTCCCTTTGGGGAACATATCAAAGTTGTCTGCATACATTTGATAACCATCAAATTTAAAATAAAATTAGTGTAACAGGGTGGAGATAAAAGCAACTCTGGGGTTCTTTTCAATGGTTTTATTTACACTATTGTAAATAAGCAGAAGAAGAAGGCCTGAAATAAATATAAATTAATGTAAGATAGTCTTATTAATACATATAAAGTATTCAGGCACTATTATCAATAATATCAAACAATTAAATTAATTATTCCGACAAATACAGTAAATGTAATATTCATACAAAGCATAAAGTATTTAATTTTTAACTCTTAAAGTATAAAATAAACTTACCAGTACTAAGGCTATGTCTTAAGAATTCTTCTCAAATAGAATCCCTAGATCTACTAGCGTTACGACAGCTACTGAGCGGAATGGTTAAAAGAATGGGAGACAAGATATATATAGGCTGGTTAAAATCACTCACTCACTCCTTTCAGTCAGCTCAAGCACCCTAAACAAACAATTACGGTGTCACAGACATAAGAGTTGACAGGACAGGTAGCACATGGACAGTTCACGTAGGCAGGACAGAATCACAAAGACAGACCACATATCAAACAACACCCAGCACTGACAAGAACAGAACTGTATATACAACTAAACAAACACAACAAAGACCCCTTTACATTAGCAATGCAATTGCCTGGGGACAGGAATACTCTTGACATTCAAGGCCAGAGAAAGATTAAATCAATAGCCTTTGCTCACAGATAAATGTTTTCAGTGATCTTACCAAGTTTTGTCAACTCCCCCCCGTCTCTTAGCAGCATCAGCAGTGTCCCGTCTGTTAGAGTTGTATAGTATTCATCATCCGTGACTTCTGTACCATCCTCAAGGACAAAAGGAACTTCATTGGTTGGTGGAATGTCAAATTTCTGCTGACCTACATAACCAATCAACCTGGACTGCTGATAGCAGTTTTCATTATATTTTTGTTTCTATCAGATATATTTATTTTCTCATTGCCTAAAGTAGACAATTTTGCCAATCATCACTTCATCACAAATGTTTTATTCAACAATAACCGAATGTAGATGACTCTTTTGTGACTTTGCAAACAAATAGATAGATGTAATATGAATAAAAAGAGATATTTAAATTTAAAATATCAAATTAAAGAATGACCTTTTCATTTACAGCTTGATAAAAATTATGTTTTTTAGTAGTTCAGTTAAGTTAAAAAAGTTCTGAACAAAGAAAGGTTTTAGATACGGTTCAAGATGGGATAAAGTGTAACAGATATTCAATGCCAAAACAATAACCCCTACAAAACCATTCAGTTTGGCAAGGGAAAAAAAACACTTATGCTGTTTTCAAAGTATTGATATTTATTAACTTACATTTGGCTGTCAAATATGTGATGCTTTTGGCAACAATCCATACTTTCTGTCTTCTTCCCACATCAGTGACTTTCAATGCCTTTGCAACTGTTTTAAACTGAAAATGTTAATGTTAATAATATTGACATGCCAATTGCGGCATTTGGTGTCTACTTCGGAGTATTGAGTACATATTGTATGGGCAGTACAATACAGGAAAGCACAATTTAGGTAGCACGAAAACGTTGAAATTCAATCACATAATTGTATGGCATTACGGCACTTTGAATTTCATGTTCATGGCACCAAACATGATACCATTGGTTCAGAAGGACTAGCATATTTTTAAGATACTTAATGCTTGTTTCATTGATATAGATCTTTATGTGAATTCGCCCAAACTTAAAATGCCTGTTTAAAAGATACCTAAATTTTAAAGTCTACAAAAAACTCTAAAAACTATCGCCTTGGTAGCTCAAGGCCCTGGGTTTGACCCCCGGAGACATCATACCAAAAATGTTCAAAACTATACCTAGCACTGGTTTCTTTTCTAAAAAATAGACCCTTGAGGTGATGGATTCCATCAGAAAGGAGGGATTAGGAGTTAGAAGTATAAGTTGGAAGAACTTGTTTCACAGTTGACATATAAATTAACTTTAAAAGAATGTGTGACCAATAACAACAATAATGTCAAATGAAAAAAAACATGTTGAATAAAATAGAATCTTAACTTACAATTTAATTTTCGGAGATCGGAGATCACATATTAAGTACAAAATTTCCTTATTACAAAAGCACAACAAAACTCGGTTATAAAGTAGGAGGTCCTAACTGTGCCCCTGTCTTAACCTTCTTTTTTTCATATCATAGTATCGCAAGATTTTATCACACACGCAAGCGACTGAGAATTTATT
>CM037787.1:12929601-12979601 GCA_021229015.1 Solen grandis | reverse complement strand
TAGCGGGAATGTTTCTTACTGTTGGGATTAGCTGAATAGATATGAGCTACATCAGGTCCCAGTGTCCAACCACAGGGTAGGGACCATTGGTTTTACATAAATAAACCAGCTTTGGTGGTGCTTGGCTGTGAAACCGAGGGTTGTAGGTTCAATCCCTATGCACTGGGGTTGGGCACGGTTTCCGTAATGGATGACTTAAAATTTCTTTCTGATGGTACATGTAATTTGTATTCCACCGCTTTACTTAGTTAATTACAGAGATGCGTGCTAGTTGAAGTACTGACAGAATCCTGGGAAAGAGTTGTTAGGTGAACTGGCCAGCTGTTAGCCTTTGATGGCATAAAATGTTGTTAAATAATTCAAATAAAATAAAAAAACAACAAAAAAACAACAACAAAAATAACAAGTTATAAACACAAAATTAAGAACATAAAATTAAAAGACTCATTGCTGTCACATGTTTAATGATGTGTGTTTTTAATTTCACTGGGGAGGATAGTAGTTGCAGCATTGGAATATAATGCAGAATGGATTAATTAATGAAAACTTTCGATTGCTGCAGCCTGCATAGCAGAATTAAACGAATTCTACTTAAAGAAGAAGAAAAAAAATCCAGATCACAAATCTAAGACTTAAGATATGCACAGGTTAAACTTGGGATCCATTGCTCGTTATTGGTGTGGCATTGAATCGGGTATAAATGAGGCCAAGAGGCCCAATTAATACTGCACACAGCTATAAGTTGTCTTAGCCAAGGGCAATATACCATGCTTTTCACGTGTACCTTATGCTGTATGAATACATCAACACACGTCAGACAACAATGTTTTTCTTTCAAGCGTATAAACGCCACACAACATAAATTGGAAAGACAAATTGTATAATTCTCAAATATAAATGATAGGAACTGTGTAGTTGAATTGGAGACACAAAACCATTGCTTTATAACACTCTTTTACATGGCTGCGAGGCTAATTGCGGTTCTCCCAGAAGAGTAGACGTATTTTCAAACAATACGAAGAACACTATACCAAACAGTGTTCCCCAGAAATGTTATTATTTTTAGATTTATCAAAATTCGGTGGATTCACCATAAATTCTTGCAAACTGCAATTTTACTAATTTTTAAAAACACAAATAACACAACTACTGAATGGTTACTGAATAATTGTGTAACTCTGTACACATAGTGTTGTTTCATAACGGTGCAAAATCCGACACAAAAATCATCTCGTTCTTTTAGAAGTACTGGTACCAGTCCAATTTAAAAAAAAACCCAAGTCAACTGCTCATAAACAATTTCACAAACTAAACAGGTCAAACATTGCTTACGACTTCCAGAGTTTTGCCGTTGGATAAACTGCTGATTCATTACTCCATTTGTCAGCTTGAGGTTATGATTGCCACTCAAGAATAATTATTGTATTTCAAATAAACAGCCTAAACTGTTATGAAGACTGATGATTTGAAATCTTAAGAAATAATTATCTATGTTATTAGGAATCAGGATAAAGATAATTGTATATTAATCAACTTTCAAAGATAAAATAAAATGTAAACCAGGGCTTATTTTCTACTTTATCAGGGGCCATTCAGAAGTGCCTTCCCCTCTGAAAAATTCTTTTAAATTTCATGTAGTCTTCCCCAAATTTGCATCTTACTCAAGGATTTTTCTTTCCCCAGTGAAAAAGAAAAGATATTTTTCCCCAAAATATGATATTAAGGCCCTTCCCCAACATCTGAAAAAATGTATGTAAACTATATTCAACAGATATGAGACTTATTGATCAACCCCTGTTTTATGTGGTCATCTACCTTAAATGGTCATAATGATCACATCCCTGGACCAGTTTGACTTTGCCATAAAGTTGATGAAAATGAATACACTTGTTGAAAAGGCTTGTTAATAGATGCCTGTTGCTATGTTTCAGATATCAAGCTTAAGGAACAATTGATAGCCAAGCTGAAAGTGATGGAGAGTGCCCTGAGTAAAGTGCCAGACTTCCCCAGTGTAACACAGGTGAGCATCTGTCAGCCTTGCCATCATAAAATTGATGTATAGACCTGTAGACAGTCAACCTCACCGCGCGGGTTCGAATCCCAGCAGGGTCATTCGGATTTTCATGTGAGAAAGCCTTCCAGCTGGCTTGCTGTAGGTCGGTGGTTCTACCCAGATGCCTCTGTGCATTCGGGGTCTTCCTCCACCTGTAATTAGCTGGACGTCGCTATATGACTGAAATACTGTCGAAGCGACGGTAAACTCAAATAGTCTAGTCTAGTCTGTAGACAGTCAAACTGTCTGTGTATCAAATTAATTGAATATTGCAGGACTCATCTACAGAATTAGCAGATCTTATAATTAGTCTTAAAATGCAACACCAAATAACTACTGTAACATGACAGATGTGAAGACAACAATACAAAGACACTGATTTGCATTCAAGAAAATAGGTGAAGAAATATACATACAAGAAAGAGTATTTTGTTACTGGGAGTAAGTTACAAAGAAATTTTAGAACACCTAATCTAAAATATCCCAATTTGTTTCCAAGGATGTGTAATTATAATTGATTTATCTGGTAGGGCATAGAAGGATTAGAAGAATTCTAGGTTTTGGGGTTTGCATATCAAGAATTTTTTTACCAGTCCTGCTGGCTAACAGAATAGTACATCTGCTCATTGACTGGGAAGTTTCAGATTTGATCCATGGCCATGACATATTTAAGTTAATACTTCATGAATATTCATGTACAAATTGATGATTTCATGAATATTAATTAAATGAACTGTAAATGATATATGAAACAGTACAATCTTTTCTTTGCTCTGCAGACTGTATGAAATCTGAGCTACAATATTGTGTAAACAAACAGAAGAGACCCTGATCAGACGGATCAGAATCTGTTTCCAAATGCGTCAAAATGAATTTATATGAAGTAAAGTCATTACTGATATATCTCCTATGCATGGCAATCAGCATAAAGGTACTTCCATGTGACTGGCTGTAATATCATCCTACATGCCTACGGTGTTATGTTGCAGTGAGGCAGCTCTATATCTGTCTTGTGTAGACAAAAATCTGCAGAGGATTTTAATTGCAGTTGTTAAATCAAACCAAAACAAATCTCTTTTTTTTTTAGCTAAGAAGAGCACAATGTGCTTAAGGTGGGTTATTCCTCTTATTATCCTGTGTCTGTCGCCTGTTGTGTGGCATATTGCATCAGCAGTTTGCTTAAAAAGACATTTTCTCTTAAATCATTGAGAAGAAATTTATGTATCTATTTATTTATATCCTGGACCCCATAATGAAAAATAAAATCTGACCTTGAATTGTCTTATTCTCTGTTGCAGAGTTTTCTAGGAAGCCCCACCCTAGAGAATGTGACAGACCTCTGTCTCACTCGGCATTTAGAGTCATTTGCGACCCGCCTCTGGACGACCAACGACTTCACCCCGGACAACGCCACAATGGGTCTCAGCCTGCTTCACCTGGTGGCTGCCTTGGGATATGAACGCTTCATCCACACACTGATCAAGTGGAGGTTAGTCTCACGTTGGCTTGTGTTTCAGATATTGATGTTCCATTGATCACTTACAGAAAAGGATGGTAGCTTAGTGGTTAGAGTGTCAGCCTATGGAGCAGGAGATGTGGGTCTGATCCCCAGCTGCAGCATACCAAAGTTGTAAAAAATGGTACTGATATTGCTCCCTTGCTTGATGCTCAGCATATAAAGGTAGTTCTGAACTGGGTGCCTGGTGTGGTTTCATGTCACATGTCTATGGCATAATACTACAGTGTGGCCTAAAATAATCCCTGATAATGTATCTGATCTGCATATGAGGTGGTAATCTGTATCATTAAGGAGAAGATGACAGTATTAACATTCAGTATACCAGCTACTTGTGTGTTACATTCCACATTTCCGACCCACAGGACGGACAACCCCAGCTGGCTGTTGGAATATGAAGTTGACGCACACAGTACTGACCAGAACACCTGTACACCACTGGTAAGAAGGGTCACAGCTCGGGATCAAGTGGGGCCAAGGTTGGAGGTTAAGGTCGTTGATCAAAGTTGGGTATTTGGAGAATCATTTTGTTGCCACTCATAATGATTGAGCTCCTGAGTATAGTGTCTTACTTTACTAGGTTCCGTATCTTTTCAACAATACGTTACGCAGGAGGTGAAACTGTCATTGATATTTGTGGTGTTATATTACTTGTAATAACTCTTTTTTGTATCTAGCTATTTAATAAATATTAAGTTAAAATTAGAGAATTTGAAATTGAAACTAAAGAATAAAACTTAGGAAAATAATGATGAATTTGCCATCTGTGAATTATAAAAGATTTTTTTTCTGTTTTATTGATGCATTTGTATTTCCTTTTTTCTTTCTTTTATTTCCAGATGTGGGCTTGTGCCAGAGGTCATACCTCCTCTGCTATAGCACTGTACAAGTGGAACAAAACCCCACTTCACTCCTTTAACCGTGAGGGTAATCTTCCCTTGTTTGTTGCTAGGCAACATGGCCACCACAGCCTTGCTGACCAATTAGAACACTTAGAGGCGTCAGGTGACCTATCACATGATCAGAGTTCATCTCAGTCACATAAAAACATTTCATCGACAAGCATCTATACAGATTATTTTGAAAGTCAGCCAATGTGTTCAACAAACATGTTGCCCCTAGAACCACCTGAACCCTCTCCAGAAAAGACTTACTTCACAAATTCAGACTTTCCAGTGGCAACATCGACTCCGATTCTTACTGAGAATCCAGAAAATGTTCCCGAACCATTTAAAGCCTCGCGGTCGGATTCCACTGGGGCTCAGTCTCTTGGGGCATTACACATCGACATACCGGAACAAAACGCTCAGTCCATCACGCCACAGCAACAAAAACGTGATAAACTGTTGCGCAGCAGAGCGATCAGATGCTCGGCATGTCCTCGATGACAGCATCAACTGGGGTATCATCGTCAACAACGTCATCATCATCGCTAGCATTGACAAGTGCAGAGCGGCGTCAAAAATTGAAAAAACGGCTGTCTGTTGACATCATTTCACATCAGTCTTTAGAACCAGTCCATTTCTCACCAACAACTGCTTTTCAGCGACCAGTCAGAGAGGCAAGCTCAGAACCTCATTTGTCTGTCAACATGGAGGAACACCTTTTGTGTCAGACCAACCCTATGTTGTCAGAGGGTCGGGAAATGAGTAAGTAGTCCACATTGGTAGATTTTAAGCCATAGATAAATTTACATCTCATTTATTTATTTTAATAGGCCAAGTTCCTCCATATTCCTGACCTGTTATTGTTTTGGAATGAAGAAGTAGACTTTTGTCAGTGTAATATTTATATTTTAACTTATTTATTTTGCATGTTTTGGAAACAACTTACAACTTACACTAATCCATCTTGATGTCCCAGGGTTGGACTAGTACTTGGCACCTGAAAAGGCCATGAAAAATCCTTTTCCTCTAACAAGGCTAAAACCCTAAATCTTCGGATCGGTGCTCAAGTACCTTGTTACCTTTTGACCACACCACTTTTATCCCTTAGTTTTCAGATTCTTATGCTATGACAATCCTATAGATTGGAGAAAATCAAACTCTGCTGTAGTCCTATAACGTGCACAATTTCATATAGTAGCAAGATTAGAAGTACAACAAACAGTTTATTTGATAGTTTGGTAGTGCTGTTATATCAAATATAAGTAGTAAATGTGGTATTTCATACTTCTGGTAATAGTAGGGATACATATACCCACAAAGTAGGGCAATAGGCCCATTTAATGACTGTAAGTGTAAATAACAGTGTAACATGAGGGTTGTTGTTACATTGAATATCTACTATTAAATGCAAATGTTTGTCGTTACATTGTGCCGTTAATTGACAATTTAACACACATATGTACAAATACAAATAAGGCCCAAAAAAAAGTTTCGTTTCTGGTCTCCAGCAAATAAAAAAGGGGGTTGGTATTTTTTTTTTTTTTTTTTACATGAAATGAAAGGTAAAAAAAGGGAAATATTTTTTTAAAGGTGGAAAAGTAAAAAAATACCTTAAGGGTCAGTTGTTTAAAAAGAGGGTCGGTCAGGAGACAAGAAATGGTACTCTTTTTTTTTTTTGCATAAGTAGTATTATAACACTTTTGTACAAATATGTAACAATGAAAATAAGTAACATTGAAACAAAGTGTGTAAAATAAAATTTTTTAAAAAAAGTGTGTATGAAAAAGTAACAATGAAACACAAATGTTCAAATAAGTAACATTGGAACACAAATGTTTACATATAAGTAACAGAGTAACTTAACCCTTTCCTCATAGAGGACACCATGAAAAGACCTATGCGAACAGCATAAAACCAGATCAGCCTGCAGTGGTCTGGAAATGAGGACTTTATAATTAAATTTGGTAAGGTTTAACTGTGGTTTTCTGCAGTTCAGGCTTTATGTGGTACCTATTGAGTGCGTCAAAATGAGTCTATATGAGGGAAAGGGTTAAATGTGTTGATGAGATAGATTTAACTCCTGTGATGTTGTTGACAGGTTCCCCGGAGATAATGATGCAGATGGAGGCATGTGAGAGACAGCGAGCAGACAGACAGACGAACCAGGACACCACGACACAGCCCGTCAACATGGACACAGGTCAGCTTTAACTTTCATTCATTGCAACCTTATATGCAATATGCAGTCATATCATTAACTGTTCCTCATGAATATTCATATACAAATTTTTGACTTTATGAATATATTTATTCACTGAAATATAAAAAGTATGTGAAACAAGTGGTATTTTCTTTGTCCTGCAGGCGGTAGAATTTCGAAATACGATTATTGTATGAGTAAACAGAGGAGACCCTGATCAGACAGCTCCCAAAAGACCTGTCAGATCTGGCTTTGCTCTGTTTGAAAATGTGTCCAAATGAATCTATATAAAGTAGTGGGCTAATACATCTTTAAAGTAATTTGAATGCTGGTATTGACATATGTTAATGATATACAATTTTTACACAAACTTGTGTAAGCATAATCAAATGCTTAAAAGCTATCAGATATACTAGCTTTACATGCTTTGATACCAGCTCAGAAAGAAAACCTGGGAAGCATCATCTAAAAGGACTCAAACAACGAAGTCTTAGTACAGCTGTAGCCCTTGGAAACAGGACATGGAAACAGCATGTTAAGTGGTTGATGATGATGATGATGATGATTAAGTCTACAGATTCACACTTTCCATAAAAAACACAAGAAAGTGTACAATGTACTTATTAGAATACGATTTACATGGTCAGAAGGGTAAAGGGACTTAATACATGCAGTTATTCAATTTATGGATTTTTTTTTTTTATTACAGATGATGTGTCGGAGGGCAGTGCCACATCCTTTATTGACGTGGAGAGGGTTTCAGATGATGAAAATGCCCAGGATCTGAGGCTAATGTCACATGGTAAGCTCATAACATTTAGGGGTTAAAATTCTGTAGTATGTGAACCTTAATCTTTTTCTGAAAATCATTGTTAGTAAACACTAGGCTGGTAGTATAAACATAAATTTGGATTAGGATGTAAAAAAATAGGTTTTTTTGTAGGGAGTTGGGTAAACTACTAATAGACCCTCAGCCTTATGGTCTTAGGTACTAGGCATTATTTGTGATCTTTTAGAAGAAAAGTTATATTGATGATTGAATGCCGTGTTGAAAAGAAATATGGCAGTCAGAGGCCATAAACAAAGAATGAAACTTCTTAATAAAGATGTGCATACTGACACTGCTGCACTGGACTGCAGGTGGTGAAATAGAGAATCCACAGCATCAGATGGTTCATCTAGCTAAACAGATCATTGCTGCAATGCCTGAGCGAATAAAATCATCGCCGAGCCGGGGAGATGATATCATGCCAGAGGAATTTGAACGAGAACGGAGCAGTTCATACAGCTCACTTCAGTCTGCTTCCCCACATGCGTCTTCATCATATGGAGAGGCGTTGTCGTCGTACGGAGAGGGAATGTCATCATACGGGGAGGATTCTGGGATATCGACACCCATGAAAGATAGCTTGGCTTTGATGAATACAGGTAATGTGTTTGATTGGATGTGTTTGATACAGGTAATTAGGCATGTTGTTTGACGTCAATCTGGAAACTGTTTAACATAATGTGGTTTGAACTTGATTGTAAATGCAAGGCAAGTCATGACTAAATAAGTACTTGAAACATTCTAAATTGTTCTTTCTGAAATTTGTGTATAGAAATTGAAACATTTTAAATTTCTGATTTTGTAGACTTCTTGGGCAATTACCAAAAGTCTTTAAGAGAGTCATGCTGTCTCCAAGTTTGGTTAAAGGTGAAAAATTTCTTAAAAAAATATTGAAAAAATATTTAAAAGAGGCACCAATGTCTCATTTTTCACTTTGTGGATTTTAAATAAAAATTGTCTGTACTTTTTCATTCTGATTTAGATTTCCACAAAGTTAACCCTTTCCCTCATATATACTCATTTTGACGCCCTCAATAGGTATCACATAAAGCCTGATCTGCAGAAAACCACAGTTAAACCTTACCCAATTTATTTACAAAATCCTCATTTCCAGACCACTGAGGAGCAGCGAACAGCATAAAACCTGATCAGCCTGCAAGTTACTCGCAGGCTGATCTGGTTTTATGTTGTTCTCATAGGTCTTTTCATGGTGTCCTCTATGAGGGAAAGGGTTAAAGAGTTCCTTATATATAATGTATTTTATTCAGTATGAAAACATATTCTGCAGATAGCATCCAACAATTACAATGATATTAATTACTAAGTTATAATAACCACCATGCATATATGCCTATATTTGGATACTTAGATGTATATTGTTACCCGTTTACAGATATTCGGACGTATATTCGGATCTGGGGACGCCTGCATCCTCGCTAAGCCCGGACTCGACCTATCTCCACAGTCCCTACAGTCCCTATAGCTTCAACCTGGACTCCCCACCCCCTACTGCCGCCGAGTTTATTGAGTACTTTAACGCTCCTGCTACTTACATGGAGAAAGATTTCTCACAGCTGACTCTCTCTGGTAAGATGTTTGTTTTCTCCTCCTCCTCTCCATGTCCGTTCATTAGAACGTAGGGAGTAAACAATTAGATTACCTAGGGTATTCATATTTGGATTTAAGAAACTGCATTATTTGTTATTACCCCTGCTTGGCACTCATCTTATTCAGGTAGTTCCAGGACTGGTTGACTTGGTGTCAGGATTATATCAATAGGTGTGGTATCATGCCACTGGTCTGAGGCACTGAGGCAACACTGTATATCTTCATCTTGAAGACCAACTCTCCATTGATTGAAAAACTGTTGGTGGGATGTAAAAAGCAAGTAAACAAAATAGTAAAGCATTAAACTGGATATTTTACAGATCGTGAGCAGCGGAAGCTGTACGAGGCAGCAAAGGTGATCCAGAGCGCGTACCGACAGTACCGGGTCCAGTGTAAACAGCAGAACCGTGAGAAGGAGGCGGCTGTCTTGATACAGAGCTACTACCGGCGTTACAAACAGGTAATCAACAAACAGGAGTTGTCTGCCTTTGTATTTTTGTCAGTCACTAAATGCTGAAGAATTAACTTCTTTACTATGGGAGTTGCAGTTCTTAACATTTTTTTAATCTCTTGTATTAGGTATCATTGTTTAAGATGAATTTGATCAGTTAACTAGAATATTCTAGTCCATATAAAAAAACTCCATCCCTAGTGGCTGAGTTGTTAAGAGCGTCCGTGTTTGCACAGTTCTCTCTTTTTGAACATTATCTTAAGATGATTTCTTGATATTGGTGAGTGTGCTTTGTTCTTGCAGTATGCCTATTACAAGAAGATGACCCAGGCTGCGGTGTTAATACAAAGTCAGTTTCGCAGTTACTATGCCCAGAAGCGTTTCAAGAAAAGTCGTGATGCGGCAGTCGTCATTCAGAATCAGTATCGCAGCTACAAGGAGCATGAGCGACTGAAGAAAGGCGGCAACAAATCTGTCATACAGCGATACAGGTTTGGAAGATATTTGATACCTTATCAGTTCACCCTTTCCCTCATATAGACTCATTTTGACGCACTCAATAGGTACCACATAAAGCCTGATCTGCAGAAAACCACAGTTAAACCTTACCAGATTTAATTATAAAGTCCTCATTTCCAGACCACTGAGGAGCAGCGAACAGCATAAAACCTGATCAGCCTGCGAGTTACTCGCAGGCTGATCTGGTTTTATGCTGTTTGCATAGGTCTTTTCATGGTTTCCTCTATGAGGTAAAGGGTTAATGATGTGTTTACTGGTCTTTCTTTGTTATTTTGGAATATGTCTGGCGTATGTTCCTCAAAAAATATTAAAATCAAATCCTCTTATACAGGGATGTTACCAATCAGTTGATGTTGGTCTCGCTTGTTCACTCATACTTTAGTTAATATTCTTTATCTTAGATAGTCTTAAGCAAAGCTAATTTTTCATTATGGTTAAAGTGTCTGCCTCGGGAGCCGAAGGTTGTGGGTTTGATAACCGGACACAACATACCAAAGTCATAAAAAATGGCACTGATATTGCTCCCTTGCTTGGTGCTCAGCATATAAGGGTAGTTCTAGGACTGGGCGGCCCTGTGTCAGGATAATGTGACTGGTTGTGATGTCATGTAACATGTCTATGGCATGATACTGCAGTGTGGCAGCACTCTATCTGTCTCAAGTAGACGTAGTCACAAAATGGCTGAAATACTGTCATTGAGACATTCAACCCAACATACAAACAAATAAAACTTTTTTTCATACTTTTCATATTTTGTCTGTTGTGGTCCAATTGTACAACCTATCTAAATATCATCTGAGAATTTATGAGAGACAATGTTATATTTTACAGGAGTCACTACCAGCGTAAACCAGCTGGGGCAGGGAAAGGTTCCCGAGTTGTTCAGATAGTTCCTGATAAAGGCGATGGGTCAGTATGGAATAGCAAGCCTCACTATAGCATCCTTAGTGTGTGTGTGTGTGTGTGAGTGTGTAGTGTGTGTGGGCTGGTAGACCTACACTAGTGAGGTAGAAAACAAATTACCTTGGAATGTGGGTTAACCTTTTACCTCATGAATATTCATGTACAAATTATCACTTGATGAATATGATTAACTGAACTAAAAATAGTATATGGAATTATGAGTTCTTTTTTGCAACACAGACTATGCAGAAACTGAGCTTCAATATTGTATTAGCAGACAGAGGAGGCCCTGATAGGCAGCTGTTATTGGCTGTTTGCCATTGTATCAAAATGAGTCTATATGAAGTACAGCATTAAGGTTAAAGGGTGAAAGTTTGGTTTAATGTGGTTTAGTTTGATAAAATTGCTATTTACAAAACTGAATTGCATACCCTGGAAAGGATATCTGGGTATAATAAAACTCAGCATCAAGGTACAAACCTTATTAAGTCTCCCAATGTATAGGATACCTTACTAAGACAGGTAAACCAGACCCTATGTGTGTTTGTGTGTGTGGATAGTGGTTTTTATCACTCAATCAATTACTAATGTGGGAACAGGTTTTAAAGATTGTGATTCAGGATTCAGTTGATGTAGGTAGGCAAGAAATGTTTTATTTCCTGATCAATAAGATGTTATAAAACTGTGATGAATGCAGTAAAGTAGGTGTTTTATTGCAGACTATGGTAAATCTGCACACATTTCTATTGATTCTGATAGGTTGTTTAGTTAGAACCAAAATGCTGTTTCTTTGCTTATTTCTCACGGTATGATATATGGGGTTTTAAAGCATTTTTTTTTTTGGCAAGCTGTCAATTGGGAGCCATTATTTTTCTATTTTAATTGTGTCGATATTATTGTCAGAATTTTGAATTCATTTTATTATTTTTAATTGATAATCTTATGTATGTAAAGTTTGAGCAAAAATTATTTTGAATATTCTAGTTCTTTCTGATATTAACACATCCTCTTTCTTGTGGTGGCTGTATCAACCTTGCTAATTTTCAGTCTTGATAGAATATTAATTTGTTTAACAAAACTAACATTTAATTCCAGATTAAGATTAAACAATTTAAGGGCCTTTGTGGCTGAGTGGTATTAGTTGTTGACATAGTATCACTTAACCCTTAACCCTTTCCCTCATAGAGGTCACCATGAAAAGACCTATGCGAACAGCATAAAACCAGATCAGCCTGCGAGTAACTCACAGGCTGATCAGGTTTTATGCTGTTCGCTGCTCCTCAGTGGTCTGGTAATGAGTATTTTGTAATTAAATTTGGTAAGGTTTAACTGTGGTTTTCTGCAGATCAGGCTTTATGTGATACCTGTTGAGGGTGTCAAAATGAGTCTATATGAGGGAAAGGGTTAATGGCTGTAAGTTGAGTCCAGATGTGTACATTTCCATTTTTCAAGTGAGGAAGCCTTCCAGCTAGCTTGCAGTAGGTCGATGGTTCTGCTCAGGTGCCTCTGTGCACTTAGGGTCTGTTTCCACATGATATAAGCTGGAAATTGCTGTTACTGAAATATCGCCATAGTGATGATGAACTCTGAATTAACAAAGTCAGATATAAATGGAGGCCTCCAACTTATTGTAAATATTTACATAATTGTAACAACAATTTTGAAAAAAAAAATGAAAGGAAATAAAGTATCGACTGACCATTTATAGAATAAATTAGGGATTATCCTAAAGTCCTTCTCATCTTGAATATATCTATAATTACAGGTACATTCTTTTACTTTGACGTTTGTTTGAAATGTTTAGGCATGAGCCTTATATTGAGACCCGCATAATGGCTCCTCCATTATTTACTTTTTCTTATATTGTCCTGTACATTACAGCGTTAAGTTTATTTTTATGCTAAGGATGTTGTGACCTTTAAACTTGGTTGATATCCCAGTGCTGCTACCTTTTGAGTCTGATTAATTTTGTATTATAGTCATGTAATTTTCATTTTTTTTTTTTTCGCCCCTTCTTCACAAAGTGAGGTTTGGGCTACTTAGAAATCCTGCTTAGTGCACATCCTGTCACATCCTGTTTAGCAAAAAAGTCCAGTATCTTTTCATATGCTGAGTCAAGGCCGTTTAGCAGTGATATTCATCACTTTTAGTACTACTGATAGCTTTAGTTTCACATGTTTCATTAATCTTTATTTTGTGACCTTTTTATTTGACCTTGACCTCTTCAGCCCAGTGAGAACAAAGAGTAAGACTCTTCACTGATCACTTGATATGAAGCAGTAATAGCCTACAAATATCTGCTACATCTTTCATCTCCAACAACTATGCTTGGAGAATGTATAAAGCTTGAAATTGCTATGTTGTTTGAATTAATGTCGCTGCACTTCTCACAGTCTCTCTCTCTTTCTCTCAGAATCTCTTGTTTTCTCTTTCTCACTCTGCTTGTCTCTCATTGTCTCTTTCTCTTTCTGCTGCCAGTGCTGTATTTGGCTTATGTAAGACATATAGCATAAGAGGGAAGGAAAAACAACAACACTTCTCATCAATAGATATAGCATATATTAGCTTCAATACTGTACTTTGCTTAGACATCAGGACTGTAGCCAGAAATGTCAAAAACATTATTTTGTGTGTGTGTGATTTGAAAATTAAACAGACTTCTCATTATCATGTGTGCTCCCCAGAACTTTTCTTTTCATGCATTGACAATACTGATTTAAACAATACTGAATATACTGGTGAATTAAATACCATGTGTACCAGTATTGATAAAAATATAATGCTTAGACATACATTCAACTCCAGTTTTCTAGTCCCATTAGCTGAGTGGTTAGAGCATCCACCCAGGAATCAGGAGGTTGTGAGTTTGATCCCAGGCCATCGTCTGAAAACCCACATTAGCTCAATATGCTTTGCTTCTTTATTGACTGTGGGATATTTGGTTAGCAAAACTTTGCACTCATGAATTATTAACCCTTTCCCTCATAGAGGAAACCATGAAAAGACATATGCGAACACCATAAAACCAGATCAGCTTGCGAGTAACTCACAGACTGATCAGGTTTTATGCTGTTCGCTGCTCCTCAGTGGTCTGGAAATGAGGATTTTGTAATTAAATTTGGTAAGGTTTAACTGTGGTTTTCTGCAGATCAGGCTTTATGTGGTACCTATTGTGTGCGTCAAAATGAGTCTATATGAGGGAAAGGGTTAATTAGGAATTTCATTGAATCAGTGGCAGAATTAGCATGGTGACAGCAAGGATCATTTGACCATTAACACAGCGTGAAAATTTCTAAGTTGCCATGTAGAAGTGACTACATGCTCCTGTCTAAGGTAGGGGTTTATCTTAATGGAACAATGAGTTAGCTTTTGCTTTTGTTAATTTCAACAAAAAGTACTCAAATATTATGCGTGATTTCATTGGTCAGGAAATAGCTGGTTGATATTTATGAAACCAAAGTTTTGCCAGCTGAAATTTCCACGGTATATATAGAAGTGATAACTGAATATATACAGAGGTTTTTTGATGATGATCACTAAAGTAGTAAAAAATGGTACTTGTATAGCTCCCTTGCTTGGTGCTAGGCATATAAGGGTAATTCTAGGACTGGTTGGCCCGGTGTCAGAATAATGTGACTGGGTGTGATATTATGCCACATGTCTACGGCGTGATACTGCAGTGTGGTAGGATTGTATCTGTCTCAGGTAGACTCCAAATGACTGAAATACTGTGAGCAAAAAGTTAAACCCAATAAACAAACAAGCAACTACTGTTACATAAAGCCCATCCTGACAATAATTGCTGCATTATGTAAGAACTATAATGCACACAATGAAACTTAACACTAGGTGATTCAAGTACTGTCACAGTGACTTTCATTTTTTGTTCTGATTGGCCATTTTATTGTTTCAACTTCTAGAAACCCAGATCAGTCTGTCTAACACAGATACTTCCTTACCTTGAATGAGCCCAAAACATTAGGAAATTAAATTATGAAACGTTTACAAGCTCGTCTCTGGCTGATTTGGTTTTATGCGACACAGATCTTATATGATGCTGTATCTTGGAGTCGGTCTTTACCTTACTTTAAATTGGTCTGTGTTAAAACAATAAACAAATTCAGAAAATTTGGAGTCCACATTTTCAACATGTTTTATAGGCACTCATTCTGTAATGGAGCATGTTATAATAGATCCGGCCCGTGTTCTAGAAAATACTTTATATCATCTTGGGCTCATATATAATCATTATACTCAAATCACTATTGAAACTAATGGGAATAATTTGAGCATGAAAATCATACTTAAATACCATTTTTTTTATTAGCTCACCTGAGCACAAGGTGCTCAAGGTGAGCTTTTGTGATCACCCTTGGTCAACAATTTGGCTTGTTAAAACTCTAGAGGCCATATTTTTAGACCAATCTTCATAAAACTTGGTCAGAATATATGTCTTCATAAAATCTTGGACAAGTTCGAAATTGGGTCATGTGGGGTCAAGAAGTAGGTCATGAGGTCAAATCCTATAAAATCCTTGTTAACACTCTAGAGGCCACATTTTTGGCCAAATCTTCATGAAACTTGGTCAGAATGTTTCTCTCCATAAAATCTTGGACAGTTCGAATTTGGGTCATGTGGGGTCAAAAGTAGGTCAGTATGAAAAATCCAACATATGTTGCTCCTTTATAATCAGGTGAGCGATTCAGGGCCATCATGGCCCTCTTGTTTTTGAGAACATGGGACCTGCACCGTATTGGTCAAACAGATGAACTTGTAAAGAATACTTGGAGGAAAAAAAATATGCAAGCACCTGCTGCCAAACCTAAGGAGCACAAAATTAGAAAGGGTTTACTTAATCCTTTAGCTCTTAGACTATCTGCTGAGATCTTGCCTAACACTACTAATATCATACTAATATATCGTCATGTTTTCTTTTCTTTCGCTGCGTGCAGTGAGTTTTGGAATGTTTGGAATGCACATCGGGTGGGTACTAGACCTTATGGGTCATCAACATTGTGTATGTGTGGCTTGTACTCTGTTTGTTTGTCTCATAAAGAAGATTTGTTTTGTTCATATATTGATTTTTAGTGACTGTATTGTGCATTAAGGGCTTTGGGTTTTATAAACATGAAGTCTGTTATCATTATGTAGTATTTTTTAGCTCACCTGAGCACAATGTGCTCATAGTGAGCTATTGTGATTGCCTTTTGTCCAGCGGTCCATGCATATGTCCGGCGTCAACAATTTTCTTTAAACAACATCTCCTCCTTAATCATTGGGCCAACTTTTGATGAAATTTTACAGGAATATTCCATGGGTGATGCCCTTTCAAAGTTGTTCAAATTATTTGATTCCATGCAGAAATCTGGTTGCCATGACAGCAAAAAGAAAAAATTTGAACATTTTAAAAATCTTCTCCAAAACCACTGGCCAGATTTCAAAGTTACTTGGCACAGATGTTTCTTTGGGTCACTCTCTTCTAAGATTGTTCAAATTATTTTAATCCGTTGAAAAACATGGCCGCCAGGGGACAAAGCCCGTTTTCCTTATATTTTTAGTACAAATTTGAAAAATCTTCTTGTGCAGAAGTACTGCCTGGATTCAAATTATTTGGCACATATGTTCCCTAGGTCTCTTTCTACCAATTTTGTTCAAATTATTTTGATCTGTTCAAAAACATGGCCGCCAGGGGGCGGAGTCCGTTTTCCTTATATGTATATAGTACAAATTTGAAAAATCCTCTTGTGCAAAATACTGGCTGGATTTCAAAGTTGTTTGGCAGAGGTGTTCCTCAGGTCGCTCTCTACCAAGATTGTTCAAATTATTTTCATGCATTGATAAACATGGCCGCCAGGGGGTGGAGCCCACTTTCCTTATATGCCTATAGTTCAAATTTTAAAATTCTTCTTGTCTAAAAGTACTGGTTGGATTTCAAAGTTTTTTGGCACAGATGTTCCATGGGTCACTCTCTACCAAGATTGGTCAGATTATGTGGATTGGTTGAAAAACATGGCTGCCAGGGGGTGAAGCCCATTTTCCTTATGTGTATATATAACTGTACAGATTTAAAATTCTTCTTGTCCAAAAGTATGCATTGGTTTTATGGCTGGCAGGGGGCTGAGCCCATTTTCCATAATATCATAAGATATTTGCTGTTTTCTTTCCTCCTACTAATACCTGGTTCTCATGTGAGCGATCCCAGGGCCATCATGGCCCTCTTGTTTTATATGTTTTTAATTCAGTTTAGAGCCTAAATTTTTCTATAATATTCTGAATACAGATGGTTTGTGTACCAATTGCTTCTAACATTCTTATCAGTGATAAAAAAAATGTACCTACTGATGTCTTCAGACATTGAAAAAAGTTATGTGAATGTCTTAGACACTTGTATTTATTTTTCATTTCTTTTTTTTTTTTCCCATATATAATTATATATCTCACTATACTTTGGTGATGGGATGCAAAAAAACTTTAGTATAAGTACTATCTTTTGTTATATGTAAATAATAATAAGCCATTACTCTTCTTGAACATCATATAGTTCAACTACGTGTTTGTTATTTTGAGTGCTTTGTTTTATTTGATCTTTAGCAACAGCTATGTAGAAGTCTTAGTTGAAATTATTTGTATCTTTTTATGTAAATAAAAAAAAAAAAAAAAAATTGTCACAGCTATTGATATACATTGATACTGAAAATTACGATAATGAAGATTAAATATGAAAAAATAAAAATAATAACTACTGCATAGCTTAACCCTTTCCCTCATATAGACTCATTTTGACGCACTCAATAGGTATCACATAAAGCCTGATCTGCAGAAAACCACGGTTAAACCTTACCAAATCTAATTACAAAATCCTCATTTCCAGACCACTGAGGAGCAGCGAACAGTATAAAACCTGATCAGCCTGCGAGTTACTCGCAGGCTGATCTGGTTTTATGCTGTTCGCATAGGTCTGTTCATGGAGTCCTCTATGAGGGAAAGGGTTAAGATTTTACATATTTCATGGATCATTAATTTTTCCCTAAATGTGATTTTAGAACATTTATGATATATACTTGTCATGCAATGATTCAAAATAGGAAGATATGATATCAGAATGATATTTACTCGGCATGTCAGTGAACATAAATTGATATGACTACTACTTGTATTTTTCACAGCAAACCTTAAAAACCCATCTGCAGGTACCTAAATGTATAGTAGTAACATTTGTGTGGATATATTATTTATCAGTTGCAACAGTACCATGTTGTGGTCATACCGTGTGGGCAGTATTTCTTTATCCCACCCACCTGTCATTCAGGAGGTCAGGGGAGGTTATTGACAGTCATGTGACTTTAATGTTGTCTCATGTATGTAGCCGTACACCTTTCCAGGTTTTAGCAGTGAAAAATAATGCCCCTTCTTTGTCTGGGTCAACTTCTCACAAACAGTGTCACTAACAAAGCCATTTGCTTGTTTGCCTAAACCAGGTCAGTCCTTGACTACCTGTCATCACAGTTTAGCTTTTGGATAGCCTATATAAGTCAAGTGAATACATCTGTTAACACTGGAAAGGTCCTTTATGTTTACCTAATCAACTTTTATTGATCTATATAATGCTGTATTTTTGTCTTTAATTTATTTATACAGGTGATATTTTGATGAATATATTTATTTACTGTTTTGTTTTTATTGTAATGAAATAAAATGAGATTTTTACTTTTTTTAGTGGAGACACTCTTATAAAATTTTCTAATGAATTATATTTTTAGCATTTTCAAATGAAAAACAAGCTTGAAGTGTTAAAATGATTTCAGTCTTATTTCATATGCTGTAAAATTGTCTTTCTGTTTTTGGCTTTGAATGTAGTTTCACTTTAAGAACTACACTGTTGCTTACCCTTGGCTCATATCAAGAAAGATATCTGAAGAGTGACCAATAAAATCATCAATTTAACTCATTTAGCTTCGTTTTGTCACATAGGCAAACAGAGCAGTCCCTGATTAGGGTCTCTTGAAGCTTGGATTCTACAGTGTGTTACATATACATATGTGGACATTATTTTGTGAGGAAATTTGAGCATCCTGAAAACACGTTGAGCTACATACTGAGCCATTCAACTTCGCCTTTTTAATTTGTCTTTGTTTAATTGAAGGTTAACTTAATTTAGATATGATGTCTACATGTAGAAATTTCTCCAAGATTTAACATTATCAAGTTTAATCTCAGTTGTGTTGTGTTGTGACATGCTATCTTTTTGATACAGATGTTATTGTACTGATTGAAGGTGGGAGACAAATGTTTTGGGAATATGTACAAGCAAGGAAGTAAATTTTGGAATTCTGCTCAAATGTTCAGGCATGTGTTCAGTATGCCGACCCTATGCAGCCATATACTTACAGTCAACTGCAAAGCTGTTCCAGTGTCATAAAAGCATGATGTTCACATATACCTGTGTACAGCAAAAGGTACATGTGAACAGCATAGTATATGATCGTAAGACTGAAAGTGAACGGTTGCTTACGGTTTGGCATACCAAACAAACACCACATTTGCTTTCAGCCCTTAAATTGACTACTGTACTTTTTCAGCTCATTTCTGTTTAAAATTGAATGAAATTACAATGTTTATTATTATTTTTGTGGTAACATGTTTTATGTTTAATATTAAATTTTGTCTGTTTATGTTGATATTGTATATCAATATTCAGTATTTAATAGCTCATAGAAATATTTAAAAAACTTACTTTTCTTAAGTCACTACGCATAAGGAACATTTAGACATCATTCAGCATGTATACTGATCATACATAATGTGTGTTTTATTGGCAAACTGTAAAGGATGGAGGAATATTTCTTTGTATATTTATAAAATTTAATGTAAGACATTTTTTAATCTGTTAGAAATTGCTGACATTGTTCTCAAATGAATATGTACATGTGTACCAACTACACTGGTTTACTGGCCTGTAGTACAGGTATGGTTTAGACCAGTTGATATGCATGCTAATTTCTCTATCTCCTTCTCCAGGTCCCAACCCGAACCAGCAAGTACAGTCATAGAAGAATGTCCGCAAGACTCAGCTGATGTGGAAGAAGGCTCTGGAAGTAGAGAGGAACAAGGGGAGGTCACTGTTGCTGACCCAGATAAAGGGAAATAACTTATCTCACATTGTTCAGAGGAATTACTTGGGTTATTTTCTCTGTCGTGTTATTGATGTGTTCTCAGGAAAAGAGAGGATGTGAATCAATCACTTTGGTTCACAAATGTTCAGTTGGTAAATGTTACATGACTGAGATAATTATAGTTATTTGAAATATTAAGTAAAGTACATGTAGTAGTATTTGATACAAAATTAATAATGCATTAAAAAGTTTTATTCCAGTTGGTACTTTTGAATGTCACCTTTGTACATTTGTATTTCAAATTTGGTTACATTTTGTATAGATATCCTTAAGATTGATTCTGTGAAAAAGAGTTATTTTCCTTATGAAGTGAATTTTATATAAAAAAAAAATGATTAAGTAGAATTTAAAAAAGAATGTTACCTTGAAGCAACGAATGTATAAAGTAGAAATGTTATTGAAAAAGATGGGTAAAAACACTCAGTATTTTTATTCTTGAATTTATATGATTTTCCACATCTTGTCTTGGAATATTTCAGAAACCTTATGTTTGTATTTTCATATTGGCTGTTTTCGTCATCAATGTGAAACCCTTTTATTATGTTAAGATTTTATGTATTTCAATCATGACATTATTACAAGACCTATTTTTGTATCCAGATATCAGTTGAACAGTGTTTGTGAAGGTTTCACTACTTCAATCTTTGTTTTCATAACACCCATTTGATAAAAATCCTAGTATGTTGTTATGATTCCGAGTGTTCAACGTTTTAAGTTCAGCATTAATCACTGTTTTCATGTTTGATTATTTTGGGGTAAAGTTTATATGTTTGGCCACTCCTATCACAGGGTGTTAAATGTAGAATTTCATATTTAATAATCATCTGTTCATCTGTCATAGAGATTCTTTTTCTGCCTTTCAATTGTTCCTTTTTTTTTTTGGTGGGGGGTGGGGGGCTTTATTAATCCATCTGGCTAACTGACAGAAATAAATGATAACTATGGTATGAGAGATTAAAAGGTAAAAAATAACATATTTTTCTGTTGCTTCCTGTTTATTTTTGTTTGTTTTTTTTTGTTGTATTTTTGTGTGTGTGTGTGTTTTTGTTGTTTTTTTCAAGAAGGAAATGAGGGATACAATCATGTGTAGAGTGAGCACTACAGCGTTATTTTTATTTCCAAATCTAGTTACTCGGCTACATTAGACCCTGTTGGAAGTTACTGAAAATAACAAATTAACAACTTGGGATCTGGATTGTATTTATTTGGTTTTGTTTTACTAAATTTTACTTAAAAATAGTCTATATGCTCCAAATTATTCTATGGCAGGCTGAACTGTTAAGAGTCACCTATATATATTTTTTTAATATCTTGGTGTGCTCAAAATGTAAACATTGATAAAGTGTAAGAAGTATGCAAGATTGAGGTCATAATGCTTGTAATTAACCCTTTACTTCATGAATATTCATGTACAAATTTATAACTTCATGAATATTAATTAACTGAACTTTAAATGGTTTATGACACAGTGGATTTTTCATTGCTCTGCAGACTTTGTAGAAACTGAGCTACAATATTGTACAAGCAAATAGAGGAGACCCTGAGAGGAGATCTGGATCTGCTCTGTTTGCCATTGCGACAAAATGAGTATATATGAAGTAAAGGGTTAAATAAATAAGAAATGACAAGCAGTAATTTTTTGTGGGCCTTTTGTTAAACAGATCTTCCACATGACCTTGACATAAGTGCCTCAAGATTACCATTGTTCATTTCAGTTTCCATATATCTGTCGATATGCTGATGAGTATTTGTTGCCGTTGTTTTTTTTTTGGTCATCCTGGAGTATAAAACATTTAAAAACACAAACATATACCTATTCAGATAACAAAGTTTCATTTAACAAAGTTTCATTTCTGATCCTGCACCAGGTTGACAATATGAGGTCATAGTTGTTTAAGGTCATTGGCTGATGTCATAACCTTGAAACAGTCAAAGGTCAAGGATATGACTGGAAAGGTCATGATGTCATGGAAACATTTTAGAAAGGTCAAGCATTAAATCATGCACCTGTATCATGGTAGAAAATGACAAGGTCAGGGTGTGTTAAAAGACCTGTAGATTGAATAAGGTTGAAAAATTGGACATATTTTTTGTTACATGTTTTCTTATCGTCAGTTATGACATTGTGTGATACAATTTATTTGTATGGCTCATACAAACACTGTCTTCGTCGTGTTCTGTAGTCAGTTATTTGATTAATTTGATGATATTTTTTTTTTTTTTTTTTTTCCAATTTTTAAAATTAATTTTTCTTCTCAGATTATTGAATCTTGTTATTTTTGTAATGGTTTCTTGTATATACCATCCTATATTTATTATTCATATTACTTCTACTAATATTATTAAGATTTTGATAATATGAATGATGCATTTTTTTGCCTATAGTGTTGTGATGAGACTTGGTATTGCCATGTTTTTTGTCATTCAAAATTTATTTCCCTTAAAGTTTTGTGATCATGTAACAAATAGGAGTCCCTTTCAGTTGTTTACTCCATGAAAATGCAGGTTAACATTTCTAAAAACTCGTAGAGGGAGAGGGGGGTGATTCTTTGATGGGTATATTCTTTCCACAGTTTTCTTTACAGTTTAAATAGAAAACGATCAACAGCACTGGCAATATGCGATGTAAGTCATTTGACTACCAGTCTTTTGACCTTTATTTTCAATGTGGTCAGTCTACAAGGTCAAATACCTGCTGCGTTGTAGAATATAAAAAGCTGGATTGGCACTAAATTTATAATAATTTGAAAACTCTTGAAGAATGATAGGCCATTCTAATGCTTACAGAAATATTCAAATTGAATCATCAGATTAAATATTCAATTAAGTCTCATAAAGAGCTATGGACTCTCTGCAGCATTTATTACCTGTTAAGCTTGAACAGTACTTTATGGTTGATTAAGCTTTATATTTTTAAGTCTTAGTAGTGTTAGTTTTCTTGGAGTAAATGGATGAAAATTGTCATGAAATGACATTATTAAAGCCAAAATATTTATGTATATTTCTTTATTTCAACATATCAAAAAATGTTCTAATTTTTTTTTTTTTTTTAAAAACATTTTTTTTAATTTCTGTTATGAATTTGAAGATGCGTAGTACTGGTTTAGTCTAAATATAAGTAAAGAAGGCTGATATCTGCTTCAGGGTTCTGGAATATGGCAGAAACTAGCTCTAGACCATCATCTGATAACCCATGGCTGCTGATTACGCTACTCTCCAAACATCACCCATGGGATTTTACACTACCACTTCCTCATTTAGATCAGAAGCCAATGGATGCAGGATAATCTTGTCCTGCCTGGCCTTAACCATGAAGAGTATCCTAAGTGTAAATCCCATCTTGATTGGTTTAAATATGTTCATGTTAAATGAGTAAAAACATCAACTTTCTAGTTGAACATCCCACGGTTGATGAATGGGGAGTAATGGAAGGAATTGATCGTGGGTGTCAGATGATGGCACTAGAGATGGTGTCTCTGTATACGTGGCAGAAATTTAGAAATCAGTTTATACAAGTAGGGATTGAAAGAGTAGAGATAAGGATTTTTCAAAACGATACTTAAGGGTTTTTATATAGAATTTCCCACAACTGGTTAGGGAAGGTTTAAGTAGTTTTCTGTCAAGGATTGAAGCTAGTAAAAGATCTATATACAGTGTAGTGTTCAGCAATGAGATTCAACTTGGTTAGCTTGGTCTTCCAGTCTTGGTATAAAGGTTAGATTTTCTATCTTGTTGATAATAGTAGATTCTTAACCCTTTCCCTCATAGAGGACACCATGAAAAGACCTATGCGAACAGCATAAAACCAGATCAGCCTGCGCGTAACTCGCAGGCTGATCAGGTTTTATGCTGTTCGCTGCTCCTCAGTGGTCTGGAAATGAGGATTTTGTAATTAAATTTGGTAAGGTTTACTGTGGTTTTCAGCAGATCAGGCTTTATGTGATACCTATTGAGTGCGTCAAAATGAGTCTATATGAGGGAAAGGGTTAATTACCTTTTACCTCATATAGCCTTGTTTTGATGCATGGTAAACAGAGACAACCCAGATCAGACAGCTCCTCAAGGCTCCTATAGGTGTCACCTCTATTTGCACTTACGAGATTGAAGATCAGATTCTACTAAAAAAAAAAAGCATTGTTTCATAAATTATTTACAGTTGATTGATATTTATCAAGTTATTAATTTTTATATGAATATTCATGAGGTAAAGGTTTGAAGTATAGATTGTTCTAGCAAAGTACAAAAAGTTTTCAGCCCTACTATATTCTACCTCTGTCCAGTGAATTAAACATTTAATTTCATCGTTTTTATTTTTTCTCTTTGATCTTTCCTCCTTTAACTTTCTAAATTACTCGTGCAAGTGTACTGGAAATGATTTAGTTTTGGTTATTTTGATTTTCCCAATGCCCTGAGGGCTGATCAAGAAATTCTTTCGTTGTCTTTTATTTTTAGGTGCACTTAAGTTTATTGATCACCCCTCAAGTTTTGCAGTTGTTAGTTGAAAAGTAAGGAAAGACAAAAAAAATTAAATGAGGGAAGGGCTACATAGAGTATCATGTATCGTAAACATTTAAAACTTGTTTCAAATTTAATTATATTTTAATCATGAGACATACACATTGTTTAAATAATTACTATGAGTTATGTCAGCAGATTGAGGCTATTCATCTCTACATTGTGTCTACCCTTTAATTGCAGCTTCTTTCCATTATCTGTTCAAATCATCGTTCTTTGAATTGCAGCTACTCCTCTAACATAAAGCGGGTCTCCATGTATTTTTGACCAGATTTTATTGCTCATCCAAAATGTATATTTCCCAGTCCAAATTGTGCAAATACAATGCATTTACTGGTAAGCCTTTTGTATTTGAAGAATTAACAATGGGTCACATCATTCTGTCAGTTCCTCGTACTGTCCAGTTAGCTTTCTGTTTCTAATAATTCAGGTTTCTGTATTTATTCGTTGTGCCAGTAAGTAAAACATGAAAATCATTTTGGTAGGTTCATTACTGTATTTTTCATCCTGTTGTTTTTTCCCCAGCAAATTGCAATGTTTAAGAGTATGATACATGTAGTTAAATGAGGTGTTTTTTCTCAATCTAGAAAAAGATAGGGTATTCATTACTTTCAGCCATGTTATTTATACAAACTCTTATAGCCTCACACTGGAGAGGGGGTCTTAAGGATCAAAGTCATGAACTTTGACTGTGCTTACTTCTTCAGCATAAAATTCTTCATTCTTTCCTTTTTTACCATCAAAAGGGGAGATAATCGGGATGACAGGGTCTGGATTAAGTCAGTGTAGATGCAGTAATGTGCTAATAAATATGTCAGAAAACTGCTACAAATTTTGTCAAAACTCTCTTATAACATTCTTTGTTTCATCTTGATCAGTCATTTATTCTTGTTTCCAGTTTTGAATTTTTTGAGGATTGGTGTCCACCAATCTAGCCTTGTTCAGGAAGATCTATAATACCTCAGAAATATCCAAATTTTGTCTGTTCAAAATATAAAAGTAGTGTCCGTCTTTATGTTTTCAAGATCTTGCCTTTGATACTGTATTTGGCAAAAAATGTAAGTTTATCATTTGCATTTACATGTATTTTGTGTTATTTTTACAAAATTCTAATTCTGAAAATACTTTCTTGTAAAAAAAAAAAAAAACTCTCTTAGTGAAAAATAGGTTTTCTTGTCTGTTTCTAGTGATGGTTTTTTAACCATTGCCTCCAATTTTCTCACCTAAGTAATGCTTTTAAAAATACCTTTCTGTACCTTTCCTCAAAAGCATTTCTTTCTAGTATGTTATAAAACAGTCCTTACTTACAACCAGATGTTTAGCATTACAAATGTACTTTTTTGTTTAGCTGTATTTGTATTAGCACTGCTATTTTTTTACCAAATGTACTTATGAAGATGACAATAAGATAAAATAGCAGTTGACTAATAGGTTCATGGGACTGCATAAAAATGTACTGAGGTATTTATATATAGGGATATACTTCTTGTGTTCATCTAGTCTTAATTTCTGGTCGTCACATATTTTCTTTATTTATTCTGTTATCGGTATGTTCTTGTTCTGTTTTTCTTTTTTTAAAGAGTTTTTCTTATATTTCTTGGTGTTAGTACCTTTTCTGTTTTAGAGTATCAAAATACATGTATTTCACAGACAGACCGTTGGAATATCCCACCAAGAGAGAGAGGATGGAGTGGTGAATATCCCACCAGCTTTGGTGATACATTTTGGAATAAAGTCCCATAGCAATCGTATAACATTATCGTGCATCATCTAATTTGCCAACAATATCTTACCTTTCTTTGGTTTCAATGTCATTTATATCATAATTTCTTTACTCTCTTTTTATGAATTGTTTTAAAGTTGAAGGATAAATGATTGACAAAGATACTGTTTATGAATTATAGGATTACAGTTTTACCTGATTGAAATATTTTATTATGACTGGTAAAAAATTAGGAAGTAGCATTTAATCTTTTTGTAGACTTGTGTTGTGAGTTATTCTCCTGCCAGCACACTAGTAATGTCTCCCACCATATTGATATAAATGTAGGTGAGAAGTATCATTGATGGTCAGCCTGTCTGTCCATCTGCATGAATGACAACTAGGTCGTGACTTTCATATTCATGTCTTTGTCATTGGATTTCAGGGTCAAGGTCACACTGAAATGTCAAATTTTACATTTGTGCTATTTCGTGTCCACTCTGAACTAACAAATAGATGAATTCTTGAATTCACAATAACAGGTTTTCCCATGTAGCTACAAACAAGGTGGTAGGCCAGTGCTATTAAAAATTGTACTACATTTTGTTATTCTAGATAAGCTGTTATTCATTTCTATCTCTGAAGGATTAGCTTGGAAACACCATTACCTGATTCTTGGGCAGTTCTATTGATATGGGGGGGAGACATCTGTTTTTAAGAAAAGCAACCATCTAGGTATTTGCTGTTTCAGTATCATAGATTTTTTATTATGCACAGATATACAAATACATACATGTATTGGTAACATTTTTCTGTAACTCTTGACCACAGGAGAGCTATAATGGGATGTGCCATGTGGCCAGTGTAAAACCTGATCAACCTGCAAGTAACTAGCAGGATGATCAGGTTTTATAGTTTTTATTGTTTGTAAAGGTTGCCCCACAGTACTTGGGAAGAACCAAGAATGTAACATTGTTCAGACTCATACTTCTCTTTAGTCAGGCCCTGTGTTCTTGAAAAATATTTGAGTACAATATCAGGCTTCAACAAAAATATCGGCTCAACTTTGAGTTTGAATCAGATTATGATATTCAGTGTTGTTCTTTTGGGGATGGGGGTGGGGACTGGGGGTATTTAAAAAATCATTCTCAAGCTTACTTGTGAGTAATACTGAGTGCACTCAGATATTGTCTCAAAAATAATTGAGCACAAACTTTGACTGAGAATATGCTTAAACCTTTCCCTCATAGAGGAAACCATGAAAAGACCTATGCGAATAGCATAAAACCAGATCAGCCTGCGAGTAACTCGCAGGCTGATCAGGTTTTATGCTGTTCGCTGCTCCTCAGTGGTCTGGAAATGAGGATTTTGTAATTAAATTTGGTAAGGTTTAGCTGTGGTTTTCTGCAGATCAGGCTTTATGTGGTACCTATTGAGTGCGTCAAAATGAGTCTATATGAGGGAAAGGGTTAAAAGACATTGTCTTGGTTGAGCATGGTAATAGTGCTTATGTTTTGAGTATAAGTATGATTTTCAATACACATGTATTCAAGAGCATGGGGCCTGATTTGGTTTTCTTGTACTGGCCAGTGGTGTATTTTAGTGATAAAAGGGTTAGCTGGCTAGAATTACGAGGTTTATAATAGCTTAATTAATTAATTAATCGTAGTGATAGAGATTTTTCTTATCCATACATCCGGTTTAGGTGTTGTCAGTTTTGAACAATAATATTTTGTTTTCTTATGTAGAACATCGATTTTCATAGAATTTCTCTTTTGCACAGGGTTATTTCAGCACGATGCTTTACAGGTTGTCTCATGATCCATTCCATGATTTCTTTCTAAGGAAAAAAAATCAAATACATGATCAGTTAAGAGAAATTCTCATTTTTAATGCATTTTTTTTTTTTTCGTTATCAGATTCAAAGTAATACTTCTTCCCAGGGAAATGTTATTTTAATGTTTTATGAAATCACGACAAGTTTAGGCATCTTAAAACTTCAGCTTCACAAAGTGATGAGGGGACTCATTTGCAGTGTCCCAATTTGTTCTGTCCAGTCCAGTTTTACAAAAAGTTTAATATCTGGAACAGCCTGTGAAGAACAGCAATGGAACTTGGCACACATTTTCATTGCCATAGGGTCAATCAACAGTGGAGGGCACATAATTCCTTTCAAATTGTTAGCAGAGTTACAGTCCCTTTTTATACAGGCTGTATGTGAAATATCTTCAGAAGCACTCAACATTCTTCAGGTTACCTGAAGCAGGGCTATCAATCACCTCCAGTGACATCCTTTTTGCCCCATAAGGATGCTATCTCTAAAAGGGAGTTTAAGGGCACCATGGTTCAGTAGGAACATACCCCACTGCGGATCTCAAAGTTGTGGTTTTGAACCATTCCAGGCACATAGTACTGGTCCAGCCTTGGAATTGTCAGGAGAGATGAGTATAAGTTCAACGAAAGTGTTCATATACATGACTAATGAAATTTTTATATGAGATATTTATCAGATTTTATTATGATGTAAGCATTTATTTAAATAAGTTTGAAGCCTGAATAAAGTTGAGTTGGCAGTTTGCAGTTGAAGCAGTAGAAGTAATTCTGATATTTTACTTGGGGTTACTAGCATTTCGTATTGAGCTTTTATGACAATATACAGTGAAAGACAAAATATCTTCACTTGATAGACGAAAAATGGCAGTTTGTGTTATATTGTTGACAAAACGTTGTTACTGTTCTAGTTTGTTGTCATGGTAACCATTAGGTTTTTTTTCAGTTATTTATATGTATATTTTGAAAGTGTCCTGAGATGTGAACATAAAGTTAACCCTTTCCCTCATAGAGGAAATCATGAAAAGACCTATGCGAACAGCATAAAACCAGATCAGCCTGCGAGTAACTCGCAGGCTGATCAGGTTTTATGCTGTTCGCTGCTCCTCATTTGTCTGGAAATGAGGATTTTGTACTTAAATTTGGTAAGGTTTAACTGAGGTTTTCTGCAGATCAGGCTTTATGTGGTACATATTGAGTGCGTCAAAATGAGTCTATATGAGGGAAAGGGTTAATGATAATATATTTCTCATAGCATTTGTATGTATAATTCAGCAATTAAGTATTCTTTGTATAAACTTGAGAGCAAAGGGGTCTGGCCATCACTGTAATTAGTGATGTAAAAATAAAGATAAATGACCCACATTTTGTGACAGACCCTTTTGCTTGACAGTAATTTTCTCTAAGGATAGCCTCGATATAAGTATGAAATGCAACCAATATAAAATACAATCAACCGGATCAAATTTTCCATTGGATCAAGTGTAAGTGTTGATAATCAGTACAAAATGAGAAAAGTTGAGGTCAGGCTCAACTAACAGTTTCTGTTTGAAAAAGACTGTCTTGTAATTACCTACTTAGAGTTATATAATCATAAATTAATTATTGAAAAATCCATTATTTTTAATTTTTTGTTTTACAGACCTTCAGCTTATAAAATTTCTTTTTAAGTTAAATCAAACAAATTTATCAATAACATTATTTTTAAGCCCTATCCTCCATTATTTTGAAGGAATAATAAAAATTGTCAGTTTCCACTAGAAAATAAGATGCTGGTGTTGAAAAGTATGAGTTTAAAAAAAAAATGTTAAAGATAAATTATTGAACTTAATAATAATGTTTAAATCAAATATTGAGTTATAATATTTAGTTATGTTAATCAAAGACTCATTGATCAAATTGTGTGTTGTACAATGATACACTTTTTTTTTTATATGACCACTTGTACATTTTATTTATGATTTTTTTTTTTTTTTTAGTCTTCCTTTGACTGGGTTGGATTCTGCTTGTCTGTAAAATAATGAATTGAAAAAAAAATGTCTAATTGATATACTACATAATTTTCTGCATGGTTCTATAATGAACTGAAATAAAATACATAAATTATTGGTGATCGAAGTACCCTCGGGTATTCTAAGAATCATCTCTGTTAAGTTTTCTAGATTAGATTTGTTTATAGATGAGCATAGGGTGGAGTTAGGGGGTGATATTGTAACTTTTATAAAGCATTGGTATTTATATTTAATGATAGATTAATATTATTTCAGTATTCTAAAGCTTTGATTTTTTCTCATTTTAGTTCTTTTCATTCAAGTTATTATTTATTTTAAGTACTTAACCTGTAAATGTGAAAAGTTTTACAATATAGGTACTGACTAAAACTGATAAAGGGTTACTGGTGTACTTTCATTAAACCAGCACAATGTAGGGTATTGTAAGATGGACTTGTGCATCATGAATTGAGGCAATCCTTTAACAATTGTTTGTTTGCAATTAACCCTTTCCCTCATAGAGGACACCATGAAAAGACCTATGCGAACAACATAAAACCAGATCAGCCTGCGAGTAACTCGCAGGCTGATCAGGTTTTATGCTGTTCGCTGCTCCTGAGTGGTCTGGAAATGAGGATTTTGTAATTAAATTTGGTAAGGTTTAACTGTGGTTTTCTGCAGATCAGGCTTTATGTGGTACCTATTGAGTGCGTCAAAATGAGTCTATATGAGGGAAAGGGTTAAGACACCTACTCACAAAAGTGCCCCTACCTCTCTAGAAAACTTTACTTTGGTTGAAAGCAGCCTTAATTTCTCAGTATTTTCACAATACTTTTTTTCAAATACTTGGTGGGAGTTACATAATTCCTGGACTATGTTAAAACTTATAAATAATCTATGCCCACCCCACATTCATGGTAGTACTAATTAAGACATTGGTCATTTTCTGCTCTCTTTTGTTAAGACTTCTCACTCTTACTTAAAATGGAATAAACATCCCTACCTACCCATTGTAAAAGTTAAGGGTGCATTAATGCAAACATACAGTTCGCTAAGGAAGGCCTGAATTCTAGAATTCATATGGATATAACTTAACTAATGGTTATTTTGGGGCTCATTTCACTCAACTTTTGTGAATTTTTTGGAAAAATTTCTAATGTGCACAATAAAACATAAAGAAATGTGATACATTTCATTGTATTATATAAATTAACCATTTTTGTGAAGAAAAAAACAAGAATAATACCTTCTCATATCTGAGAATTAAGCTTATAGCAATTTTTATTGGTACAAAGTCTGGTGAAATAGGCCCCAGGTTCTGAAGAAAATGCACAATGAATGTCAATATGAAATTTGATAATTTCACTGCTATCAAGAATCGTGTGTAAAACCATAGCTTAGTTTCAAGAAATTTGCTAATACAGATAAATGTCAAAATTTTATTATTATTATTGATTTCTTCCATGACAACTTGTACATACAATTGTGTTTAAACTGTTTTACACCAAATACCAATCCACCCAGAGATTTATTATCAGTCCTATTTTTCCTTTATATGTTTTTTGATTAATTATTAGAACTAACACAGTCAAAATATTTGTCATCAGTCCTTGAATTGTCATCCTACATAATACTGCACCATTCAAATTAAATATCCCCCATTTACTCATGGAATGCTTTAATCTTTTTTCTCTCCATTTTTATAGCTATTGTGATAATATCTTTTTTTAAATTTTAATTGTAAAATATGAGCTAAATAAAGATTTTGAAAAAAAAAAATGGCTTGTTTTTTTATACTAAATGCCAATATTTGTGTGCATGTTTATGCTTGTGTAACGGATAAGTGTGCATGTTTTGGTCTCAACCTTAAAGTATTGTACACAGTAGGTATCATCCCAAGGTGATACAATCTGTTAAGTCATCTATTTGTATGCCCCACCTCAGCTCCTGATAAATAGTGATTACAGGAAGCTTTAAGAAGCTATAAAATACAGTATTTTTTTTTTGTTATTGAAAAGTATTTTTTGTGCAATACATATGCATCATTTTGTTACAATTGGTTCAAACTCATTTGCAAATTGAACCCATTTGAAATGAAAGCTTGGAGCATTCATTAAACCTAGAAGAACGTCAACATAAACATTTAAACATAAGAGAAACAGAGAGCAGTATAGAATGACACATTTGGATTAAAGAGATGAAATGATTTCTAGTTTTTGGCTTGTTGATTCGAAGAATATAAGAGCTATAGCAATTACTACGGTGTCGGCACTGACAAGTGTTTTTTTTTGGAAAGGTTAATATCTTGCCTACATTCAAAGATAATTGTTTCAAACAAGCAATCTTCATGCAAAGTTGTCGTTCGTTCCTCACTAAACCATTAATGACAAGAATCTTGTCAAAACGGAAAACAATTATTTAACATCCATTGAGATGTGTTTTAAGGATCTAAATTATAGAAACATTGAATAATTAATTTTTGAATCATCATAAAACTTATGGAAAATAATATCTTTTATTTTTATTATGGGAACTATTTCCTGCCTTATTACGCAGATTGGAACAATCCGCAGAAGTAAATAAATGAAATGGACAGACTGAATAGCATTGTGCGTCGTTATGATGAGAATCTTGCGCTGAGAGATAAACAGCATAAATCACGTGAGATTCAAAATGTCAACATCGGTCTGAGTGATGGTACAGTCTCTATTTATAGATTGCACAAATTTGGGACTACTTTCAGAGCCCACCACAGAGGTGAAAGTAATGTAAGCCGATATGTAAGAGAGTGTAGAAGAAGGTGAATAATTCTGACAAGTCACTGGCAGCAGTTATTTCAGAGTTAAGCCCCTTCTAGACTTGTATTGGATATCTCCCCAATCAATGAAGATACCTTTTTAGAAACTTCACAACTTGGTTTAATTCATTGGTCAAGGTGACTGTGCAAGGTCAGATAACTCTTACCTGATTTTACAAATTTATCTCCCCTTCTTGGACTTGGAAATTTTGGTGCAACATACCATTAAATTTCAGCAATCAATCCTGGGATAGACTTGAAACTTCATAAAGGTGTTCTGGTGCAAAAGACCATCAAGTTAGATAACTCTTGGCTGAATTTATTTTAAATTATGGCCCCTTTTGAAATTAGAATTTTTTATTAAAATTTTGTGTCCAAGCACTATCAAAGCCCTATCTCTAAAACAATTGCATGTATTGGATTGAAACTCCACACATCTTCCCAGTCTTCAAGCTTATTAAAATAACCAAGTTAAATGACTTTAATAGAAATAATTGGCCTTTTTTTACTTAAAAAATTTGGTTAAAATTTTGTGTGCAGGTACAATCAAAAGTGTATCTCAGAAACACTTGCATGTATTGGATTGAAACTCCACACATCTTCCCAGTCTTCAAGCTTATTAAAATAACCAAGTTAAATGACTTTAATAGAAATAATTGGCCTTTTTTTACTTAAAAAATTTGGTTAAAATTTTGTGTGCAGGTACAATCAAAAGTGTATCTCAGAAACACTTGCATGTATTAGTTTGAAACTATAAGTATATCTTCAATAGAAATAACTCCTCTTTGAATTTAATGCAACTCATGGGCCTTTTATGACAAAAAATTTGATTAGAGATCCATGTTGGCCTATAAATATAGTGTGTTTACCAGCAATGGTTTTCCAAGCAATTCATTTTTCCCCATAGTCCTGGATTATTGCATTGATACTGTATTTTATACTGTAACATTGACATCTTCTAGAGGAGAATGTCATATAAAAAATAACCTGTTCAGATGACTGAAAGAAGCATTTGTCAAGAAATGTATTTTCATGTATGTCCTTTCAAAATACTAAACAGTGCTTTATTTTAAAGTATGATTTTTAAGTGAACAAAATGTCAGCAAAATCAGATAATTGTGGCCCTTTTGAATATCTTTAGGTATACCTTTACAGTCTCACAAAATTGTATGACCTTTTTGGCAAAACAAAGTTATATATATATATTATTGAATAATGAGCCTTTATAAAGATGGAACAGTTAACCCTTTCCCTCATATAGACTTATTTTGACGCACTCAATAGGTACCACATAAAGCCTGATCTGCAGAAAACCACAGTTAAACCTTACCATTTATAATTACAAAATCCTCATTTCCAGACCACTGAGGAGCAGCGAACAGCATAAAACCTGATCAGCCTGCGAGTTACTCGCAGGCTGATCTGGTTTTATGCTGTTCGCATAGGTCTTTTCATGGTTTCCTCTATGAGGGAAAGGGTTAATGAAAACCAAGGGGTCATAATTATATGAAACCCTTTGATCATGTAACATCTGTTAACTGTAGAGATACTATCAATTTTTTCAACCCCAAGGTGGTGATTTGTAACCATAGAAATATCCCTGGAGATATGGGGGTCCCCTGGTCCCCTCCCATATTTTCTACCACAGAACCCTGAGGGAGGGAAACATTGGACTTGAAATTATAGGTAGATTTTATCTTCAGATCAGGGTCTCTCTATATACAGTATTAAAAGACCCTGTTCAGATGTACAAACTGAGATTTTCAAGGTTATCAATTTGGAAAGTCTTATTTTCTTACTGTTAAGTGGATTGGTGGCATTTTATAATTACCTTTATATAATGAATATATGATTTGTTACATGTATCTTAAGATTTAAAATGATATTCAAAGTTCTTTATAGAAAAGTCAGGTGGTAAGTTGAGATAAAAGCAAATGCAAAATGAGTGTCATATTACACTACGGCAGGGAATCATGTGACTTTTGTGGTAACATGTACTGAAACCTTTGATTCAGACCCATTTTTCAGGTAATTTTATGTCATAAATACTTACGTATAAGACCTGCTGCACCCTACACGGAATGGAATATTGTTATCAGCTATTCCTTATTTTTTATCTTATCACCTGTTGTTGGTTGAATTTGTGCCATACCACTTTCCTGTTTCCAGAGTTTTATCAATGAGCAACAAAAAATAATAATTGTTTTCATGCTTATCTGCTTTTATCTGGAATTTAATATCACTGTAGCTGTATTTCAGTAATATTGCTATGTCTAGTTCCTTTCAGGTGGGTGAAGAACTTGACTGCTTAACCCTTTCCCTCATAGAGGAAACCATGAAAAGACCTATGCGAACAGCAGAAAACCAGATCAGCCTGCGAGTAACTTGCAGGCTGATCAGGTTTTATGCTGTTCGCTGCTCCTCAGTGGTCTGAAAATGAGGATTTTGTAATTAAATTTGGAAAGGTTTAAATGTGTTTTTCTGCAGATCAGGCTTTATGTGATACCTATTGAGTGTGCCAAAATGAGTCTATATGAGGGAAAGGGTTAAGGGTACTTGGGTAGACCCATCAACCTACCTCAAATCAATTGAGGCTTCCTAATATGGGAAGGGTTTCAAAAGGGGGCAGGGACTAAGTAGCTTGGGAGGCCTAGCACTTTATCTCTACAAATTCCCACGCATGGCCATCATAGTCAGAAAATAATTGCTAGCCATTAATTAATATAGAAGTAGAGAAGACATGAAAATCCAAGTGACAAGACCAGGGACTTCAGCTTACAGTTGTGGAAGGCAGTGATTTCCAGACTGAATAATCAGGCAAGTTAAAGTGTTTGAACATATCTGTGTAACATCACAGGATATGCAGGCAATCATGGTACAGTGACTTTTTACAGTTGACTGCCAGGGGCACATTACTCTAGCGTTATCTGATAGAGTGTACACTCAAATGGTCATTACTGGTCAAACATCTGAAATGAGGCCCTGCTGTCATCAAGAAAGGAATGGTTTGTATTGAGACATGGGTTGAATAAAATACAATAGTAAAGCTGTATCTATTCCTCTATAACAAGATGTTGAATAAATATGGTTCAACAATTGCATCCCAAATCTATATTTAGTTGTTTATAGGTGTTTATAGCTTCACTGTATGTGTGTTAAATAATGTAATAAAAGGATAGACCTTTACATTGTAGAAGGTTAGTGAAAAGCTAGACTTACAGAGGCAATATTTTGCATTACCTCAAAAGAAATATTTAATTTTCATATATTCACCTTATTTTCTGTATTTATTGTGTGACGATGCATCATCACGGGTGTAAATACAATCTCTGACAACTGCGTCAGGGAGTCGACTCTTTGGCTCAGTGGTTAGAGCATTGGGTTATCATGCCGGTGGACCGGGTTCGATCCCGGGCCTGGCCGTGTTTGTTACAATTGCATTGATTTTGGGTGGTATTGCAGCTTTAAGTTTAACCTTTTACCATACCAGTATATTATGTGACTTCATAAAAAATTAATTTACTGAACTTTAAATGGTATTTGAAACTGGATTTTTCTTTGCTCTGCAGACTGTGTAGAATCTAAGCTTCCGTATTGTATAAGGAAACAGGAGACTGCTTTGTTATAGCATTTATAAGAGACAAAGGAAGGGTCAATATTGAGTTTTGATGTTGAATTTCCAGTACGAAGATACCGATATCTATGCAGAATCATTCAAACTAATCATAAAAGGAAAAGAAAAAAAATTACATGTTTCAGTAATTGAATTAGCATGTGATTCATTTTGTTCTCTTTTGATTAAAGTGCAATATATTATAAATTATTCTACATTTTATTTTAATTTTAGTATAATTATGCTAAATATTCCTGCATGTGTATAAAAGTACATATTTTCATCCAAGCACACACTTATTTAGGATAATTAAAAAAAAAAATGTATAAGATATTTCTCCAGACCCCATGTGTGACCTCATTTATGATCCTGCTGTTTAATGACCCGTGGGCCAGACTGTAACACCTGTTTTCACTGCAGGATAGACTGTGCCTGGTTCAGGATACACTACATTCCTATACATGCTTGACTGTGAACCTGGAATTAAATCTTCATATTGTGGAAATACAGTGTAGCTCCATTATAATGCACTCCATTATAATGCAAAATCCAATATACAATTGTTACACAGACTCCAAATCTATATGTTATGATTTGTTTAGTTGACTTGTTGTTTATTTTCATATAGATTTAATGCAGTTTGATATAATTGGGTATCTAGATTTTAATGCGGTATTTGTCGTGTTGTAATGGATCTATACTGACTGTTGGTACATAAATGGAGGAAGTATATTTATATTTTCAAGTAAGTTGACATTGTTAAAAATGATGAAGCTTGACATGATTATGTACTTTTTCAAAATTTTAAAATAAGATTATACTAACACTAATTGTATTAATCTATTTGGGCATTTGAATCTTTACAGGTTGACTTAAAAAAATTATGAATTATATGAGACGTTGCCATTTAAAATAGTTTCTGAATATAGCATTTATTTGATTCCTTCTTTTGAAAAAAAAAAGTATATACACCATGTACATTTAAACTATTCATATTCATGATTTTTTTCTTCTTCTCCTTTTTTAGCTTGACTATTCGAAGAATATGAGAGCTATTGTAGTCACCCTTGTGTCGGCGTTGGTGTTGGCGTTGCAGCTTTTGGTTAAAGTTTTGCATGCAAGTTACTATCAACCCTATATCTCAATAACCATTCATGGTATTGACTTGAAAGTTAATGAATATGTTCAGGGGCATCAGACAACCAAGGCAGATAACTCTTGATGGAATATATTACAAATTATGGCCTTTTTTTAACTTAGAAATTTTGGTTAAAGTTTTGCATGCAAGGAATTTCATGCTTGTGTCTCAGTTATATAATTCAAGCATCTGATCGATTGGTAACATCTTTAATATGTTAAGGGGTATCATACTATCAAGGTAGATAATTCTTGATGGAATATATTATAAGTTATGGCCCCTTTTTAACTTAGAAATTTTGGTTAAAGTTTTGCATGCAAGGAATTTCATGCTTATATTACATTAACCAGGCATGGGTTTGATTTGAACCTTCTTAAATATGTTCAATGGTATCATACTATTATGGCAAATAGTTTTTGACTGAATATAATGCAGATGAAGGCCACTTTTTGACTTAGACCTTTTGGGTTAAAGTTTTTCATGCAGGCTTCTATCCAGCTTATATCTCAGAAACTGTTTATTGTATTGACTAGAAAGTTTCATTAGGAGTGTGCTCAGGGGCATCAGAAAACCAAGGAGGATAACTCTTGGACTGAATTTTAAATAATTTATGGCACTTTTCTAACTTGGTTAAAGTTTTGCATGCACATCATTATTATGCTTATGTCTCAGTAACTAGGCATGGGATTGATTTTAGGCTTCATAAACATATTTAGGGGTATCAAACTATCAAGGTATATCATTTGTGACTATTATTATATACAGTGTATGTGAAGGGCAAGAATTGAAATAGATTTCATTTTATTTACCAACAAGCATTTTGAATAATCGAGCGTGCTGTCCTCTGACAGCTCTTGTTTTTCCTTTTCCACACACCAAAGATAAACGGAACCAGCATGAAACCTGATAAGCCTGCCAGAAACTTGCAGGATGCTCAGGATTTAGACAGTGTGCAGCTTTTGATATGTCATTGGTATGACATACCTTGATGAATATATTGTACATAGGTTAATTCATAAAGAGAGAAAACTTATATTAAGTATGTTAAATAAAAAATAAGCTTAACTTAGCAGAGCATGCTCTGAAGGGCTGAAGATTTGAGTTCTGGTCATGCTGAACAGCTTGCTTTTCCTGAAATATGATCTGCCCAAATGATCTTTGAGGGTGTGGTGCAAAACTATTTTAACTACATATGAATTATGAAGCAGTTACAGTAGTTTTTCACCAAGCCCTGGCTTTGCTTAGTTGTAAAAAAAAGAAGTTGTTTGTTTCAACTATGTATAACATCTCCGAAAAAAAGTAGGGTTGGTAGGTTGACTAAACTTTTTTTATTTTTAACCTTTTTTCCATTTTTTACCTGTAATAATTTTTTTAGAGGAACTGATGAAAAACAGCGTTTTGAAACCGTAATAGCCCAAATGCAATGAAAAAAAGTTTAGGGTTGATACAAAAAAAAAGGGTCAGTCGGGTTAGTGGAAACAAGTTTTTTTATTATACCTTATTAAGCAAGAAAGTTTGTTTCCATTCTTTCAGAATTCAGATGTATGAATGAAGTTCATGTTTTTCTTCTGTTGTAGGGAAATGGATGAAATTTCATGCGCTCCAACTGTCTCAACAAATGACTTCAGATGACTTTGCTAGCTGTCACCAGGACAATGCTTTTACCCTTGACTTTTGACCTTTGTTATGGCCACCATATCCTGCCTAAAATTTGGTCATGAAATTTTGTTAAGGACTAGCCTGTCACTGAAATATCTTGAATTATTTTGTAAATGTTTATTTTATATGAGGCTTAAACTCTTGGATACAATCATTTATATCTTACTTTATGCTGAGAAAGTTTTTAATTGTTTATGTAGTGGTGTAATCGATGGCATTATAATATATATGTTAACCCTTTCCCTCATATAGACTCATTTTGACGCACTCAATAGGTACCACATAAAGCCGGATCTGCAGAAAACCACAGTTAAACCTTACCAAATTTAATTACAAAATCCTCATTTCCAGACCACTGAGGAGCAGCGAACAGCATAAAACCTGATCAGCCTGCGAGTTACTCGCAGGCTGATCTGGTTTTATGCTGTTCGCATAGGTCTTTTCATGGTATCCTCTATGAGGGAAAGGGATATTTGAATTTTGATTGTAAATGTATTTGGGTTACTTATGCCTCTAGATATTAATTTCCTTGGACTTATTTACATATATTGCTCATTCATTTTTCAAATTCATTTAAAACATGTATACATAAGATTATATGGTATATCATCAAATATTTATAGGAATCCACTGTTATATGTACATTTTTCTCTTAATGCAGATAAATATGAAGTAAGTATAGCAATTTGTATTTGCTGATATGTTTTATAATCATTTATATCACAGTTAAACTTTAATTTTTCTTTCCAGAAATTCAATAAAGTTTACTATTGCAGGTGTAAATTGTAAACTTTTGAATGTCCCAACATTACATTGCATTTTCTTCTAACTATAAAATCATTTTTTCTCTTGTCATTTAATGTCATTTAGTCTGTATTAACCCTTTCCCTCATATAGACTCATTTTGACGCACTCAAAAAGTACCACATAAAGCCTGATCTGCAGAAAACCACCTTACCAAATTAATTACAAAATCCTCATTTCCAGACCACTGAGGAGCAGCGAACAGCATACGACCTGATCAGCCTGCGAGTTACTCGCAGGCTGATCTGGTTTTATGTTGTTCGCATAGGTCTTTTCATGGTTTCCTCTATGAGGGAAAGGGTTAAAGAGTATTTTGTGGATTCAAGTTTTTATGATGTGAGAGCTAAAAAAATGAATTAACTTTGAGGAATAACCCAGAACTTTTGACTCTTAACCGTTTTATTTTGACACATTGGTAAACAGAGCAGACCCAGATCAACAATTCCTGAATGGAATAGTTTGATCAGGAATTCTTTGCATGCTTATACAATATTGCAGCTCAGATTTTACACTGTCTGCATGGTATACCATTTCAAGTTCAGTAATGTATTCATCAAGTCAAACTTGAATATTTTTATGGTTAAGGGTTAATATTAGTGCATCCATGAAATCAATGAAATTAATTCATCAGAAAATAGTGATTTCATGGTGCTTATATTTATCTGCTATATATTTAATGATGATGCATGTACATTAGTATGTTTTTGATGTTTAATTTGTTTGACCCTCACATTGGTGTGCTATTTCAAACAGTTCAGCATGCATCTGTCTAGAACGAATGAACAAATAAATCTTTATTGCTAAAATGGTACAAACAAACGATGCAAGGGCATATCTATACACTTACATAATTAAATACCAGGAAGTCTTTTTTTATTGTTTTAATTTTCATGTCTTTAAATAAAGAAAAAAAGAATTGAGTACTGTCAGTAACTATTCATAGGGTTTGTTGTTGTTTTTGCCATAATATTTCCGTATATATGTACCAGTATTATAGGAATGTGACCTTAATATACTTTGCATTGAAGTCATCAATTAATTATTGCAAAAAACATTAAAACAGATTGATTTGGCCCAAACTTTAAGCAAAGCAATCTTATTTGTTTATATTTTTTCTTTCACTCTAGGCAATATCATGCTGGACTGTCAACATTATATAAAAATGTTCTTACATCTATAGATTTGTCTTTTCAGCTCTTACGATATAATCCATTAATTTGATTTTCAGAAATGACAGATATTTGCAAATCATTTTGTACTTATATATCCAGTATTAATTTATACATAAATCTATTTGCATGTATACATAATGCTAAAATGTATTTGCATTTAGCATTGAACACGTGATTATGATCATTGTTTTGTTTCACATTTCACAAGGCCCCAGCTTTATGCATTTTAGATTATAAACACTGTTTATTCATGACAAAAATATTATGTATTTATCAGTATTTTTTTTTTAATTTCAATTTAACATGATTTGTGTATGCTAATTCAATGAATATTTGAGCTAATAATTCCTTATGATTCATGACCTCAGTGCCCCCTGCCAGCCAGTACTCCAAGTTACTCATTACCTCCAGCTGTCAGTATGAGAGACAGGGTGACGACAATCAGACCTTCTGTCCTGGATGTAAGTAGCAGTATATCCTCTTCTTTTATTGGGGGTCTTTGCGGCTGAGAGGGTAAAGTCTTTGACTTTAACACTCACTCAGCCCCTCACCGCGTGGGTTCGAATCCCAGCAAGGTCATTCGGATTTTCATGTGAGGAAGCCTTCTGGCTAGCTTATGGTAGGTCGTGGTTCTACCTGGATGCCTCAGTGCATTCGGTGTCTTCCTCCACCTGTAATTAGCTGGATGTCGCTATATGACTGAAATACTGTCAAAGCGACGGTAAACTCAAATGGTCAATTCAAATCAAGTCTTCTTTTATTCAATTGATTATAAACCCAGTTGCAAAACACTCATATTATTTAGATGTATTTCAGAAATAATTATGTAGTCTTGATATTGTATATCCAATTTGATGTGCATTATTATCTTTTTTTTATGCCCCCCGCATCAATAGATCAGGGGCATATTGTTTTTGGGCTGTCTGTTTGTCACAAAACTTTAACCTTGACCATAACAGGGATGTAATCCAAACTTAACATGTGCATGAACCTTGATGAGCTCTACCCTCTAGGTGAATTTGACCATCAAATGACCTTGACCACAAAGGACTAAGCCCCCCCCCCCCCCTCTCCCCACAATGGTATGGTGTTCATTGAACGTAGCTTGTTTCATATACATGTATCAATAAAAATTAGTAGATTGTTTGCAATCCAGAGAGGATAGAGGCATCAAAAGCATTGACAATTTGCAGTGATTTTGATACCAAAAAAAGGTGTTGTTTTTCACACAAATAATGCATTCAAATTAGAAGCGGACAGAACACTTTCTTTTGCATCTGAGTATAATTTTGAACTTGTGAGGGTCATGTATTTCTTTAACACATCTCCTTGTGACCAGTACTGATGGCCAAGTGGTCCGAGAGTCTGGCTCGTAACTGGGATTCCTTGTCCATGACATACCATCGTCAGACACCCATGGTAAATTTTTTTCAATTACTCTCTATTCATCAATATGATGTTTTGAGAGAAGCATAATCAACAGTCTTGGGTTATCTGACAATGATGACTTGAAAATGGTACTAGTACATGTATACATACTGGTATATATATATATATCTATATATTTCCATTTTGGAGATCAGCATGTAAGAGTATAGTCCCAAAAGGACTGAAATACTGTTGGTGGAATGTTGAACCCAAATACACAAACAATGAAATAATCCAACTATTTTCATATTCATTATCATCTTTAACTTTTCATCTTTGTTGTAAAACATATCCTATGCCAGTTTTTTTTTCTTCATATAATTATCTAATAAAACATATTATTTTTTTAAGACTCAGATTCCTTTGAGACACCATACGAGGGCACAAAGGAGCACAAGCTCCAGGCGATGTCCAGTGTATTCTGTACCCACTGTACACCAGATGACGACATTTGTCAACTGTTATTTTGTAAGTTCTGTGGCTTTAGTTTTAACTTATTTCTTTTACCTCAATTAGGAAACAAGTTCTTACAACTGCATATCCTAATCCTGTTTTGGACCAGTATTTTATAATAACTAAGAGGCAGTCTGTTGTAAAAATTCTATAATATTTAGATTTCTTCCTACTTTGTGTGTAGATTTAATAAGGTGAAATTAATAATGACATTGAAGATATATTTCTTCCTAGACATCATATTTGTGTTGATGGTTACAAGTAACAATTTTAACTTATATGTTTAATGCCGATTCACTGGGGTAACAAAACTTATACTCATTCTGGGCCTGGTGTAACAGTCAAGGAAAAAATTGACTATGCCAGAATTTCCCCACCATCACGCACAATACATTAGATAGGGGGGAAAAACTGACTAGTCCAGAATTTCTCCACCTCCGAAACCTTAAAAAAAGAGGGGGGAAAAAACTGACTGGGTGGGGAAATACCTGACTAGTCAGTTTCTTCCCTGGGGAAAAAACTGACTGGGGTGAAAATCTGGGCTGTTACACCGGGAATCATTCGTAACATTTGCAGTAGGTTGGATCAGTATGCTATGCCTGGGAAGGTCTTAAACATTCTGAAAAATGAAACTCTTAAGCTTTTGATGGATCCACGGAGCTAGGTATTCACATCTCTGATGGATTAAAATGCCTATTTTAATGAAAGTTTGCGGTGTGAGCGCTGACAAAGTTGTTTTTCAAACAACAGATGGGTGTGTGAAATGTTGAGTCTGCAATGTGTTACCCATCAATAAACATGTGTCTTCTCTCTCAGTACATCACCAGTAACCATGGTACAACATTTCAGGTGGACCAGACCAGCTGATTGTGACCTTGACCTTGACCTTGCTGGACAGTTTCTGCTCCAATCTCTCGTCATCAGACCCGACTTGTCACAGTCAATACTGTAAGTTTTATACATACTCGATACAGAACATATCCTTTATAACGCTGATTTGGAGGTTCAAACCTAGTGACTGCATTATATTAGCTTTAATCCTTTACCTCATGAATATTCGTGTATGAATTAATGACTTGATGGATAATACTTTACTGACCTTTAAATGGTATATAAAACAGTGGAATTTTCTTATGCCAAGCAGACTGAGTAGAATCTGAGCTACAACTTTGTTTGAGCAAACAGAGAAGACCCTGATCAGACATCAAAATGAGTCAATACGAGGCAAAGGGTTAAAAGGACATTTCCAATGTTTACAGATGTATCCAGACTGACTTACAGGCTATGGAGTAGTTATTCTGGTATAATAGGTAGTCAATGGTTCACCTGGTTCATGCAAAAGGAAAAACATGACTTTGATTGTGAGACTGTTTGAAAACAGTTGGCTTAGTCATGAATGGGAAATTAGGGGCTCAGATTTCATTTCTTTCATGCGAAACTGGAAAGGTGCATTATAATGCAATATCAAACAATCATGGTAAATGATATATATCACATTATAACAGAGTAATGGATTTAGCACATATAAATGTGTTTTGATCCTTTTGCAAACAGAGGAGACCCAGATCCACGTCTCTTATGTTTAGCTATGTTATACGTTGATGTCGGACAGATTCTACACAGCCTGCATGGCAAAGAAAAATCCATTCTTTCATATGCCACTTAATGTTTAGTATCTTGATGTTTGTCAAGTCAAAATTTTTTTATGAATATATTCATAAGATTACAGGTAAAACATGACTTTTGTTATTGAAAACATGAGCCTAATAATAACTGTGCATTTATGTTGAGGTGTGATTATTTCAAATGTTAGTACATGTAAATATTTGTTATTATAATTAAGTGATACATTTTAAATTATCCACTAAATTTTGTTTTATTTGTCAGGAACATATTTTTTAATCTAAATCCTGTATATTTCTTTTTAAATGTTTTTTGTCAAAGATATTTATGGAAACATGTGTTTTATATATACAGACTATTCGTGTCATTACTCAGACCTCAATATATTTGAATATTGAAAAAATTCACAGGTGCAAACAGGGTTGCTAAGAGACAAGCTCCACCCTAATGGAAGAATTACCAGTGGTCATGAATATTCATGCACAGCATCAATAACATGGGGATCAGTAGCTGGAATTGACCAATGGTGTAAAACTAATTGTCTCCATGGAAACGATCCAATGACCTGCCCAGTGGAATACTGCCAGTGTACTCTCATGGAATCATGTAAAACAATTATATTGTTATTGGAGAATATTATTCAAGTTATAATATTTTTTCAGTATAGCTGTCTAATATCACTTTTGACCTATTTATGGATAACACAAGAAAAGACCAAATGAATATTTGTACAATTTAAAATACATGATTCATTACAACATAACATAACATAAATGTTAACCCTTTTCCTCATATAGACTTATTTTGACGCACTCAATAGGAACAACATAAAGCCTGATCTGCAGAAAACCACAGTTAAACCTTACCAAATTTAATTATAAAGTCCTCATTTCCAGACCACTGAGGAGCAGCGAACAGCAAAAAACCTGATCAGCCTGCGAGTAACTCGCAGGCTGATCTGGTTTTAGGTTGTTCGCATAGGTCTTTTCATGGTTTCCTCTATGAGGGAAAGGGTTAAACTCAGCCGATTGTGGTGGAGGGATGTTCTGTACATTATATCTCCATTGCTTTAATCCCCATCAATGCCAAATATCTTTTTTAAAGATATTTCTTGGGATGTATACAGAATAAATTAGATTGTCATTATTTGTAGTTATGTCAAACTTAGTTAAGTTGCAATAAATTACAAAGTTCATGACTGTATCTTTTTCGCTAAGGAACAAATACATGTAACTGAATGACTAAGATGTTTTGTAAGCTGTCATTTCTCCATAGGATGATCTATATATTATGATTTAAGCGCCAAATATGCTAGAAATCACTGAGTTCTCCGTCTGTGTGTCACATGTGATAATGAAAAACTGTATGATTTTAACATGACCAGATTATTATTTTCACAGCCTTTGATGGTTACTTTGCTTCTTTGTTACTATAGCAACTCCTGTCCCAGCAGAATCTCTTACCAGTGGTTGCTTGCAGTGGGGACCCTCATTTATATATGCTAATGTTGCTGGTAATGTACCAAAAACTTTCTTTTTGTTATAATTTAATATGTTCATAATGTCTGACGTGAGAGAATATGAATTTAAATTTTATTTCTACCATTTTATACTCTCAATACTACATATACTGGTACAATTTTATATGTGGATAGGTAACAAGTTTTTATACATCCGACAAATGAGGGGACATACTTCAGGGGCCTCCGTGGCCAAGAAGGTAAAGTCGCTGACTTTAACACTCACTCAGTCCCTCACCGCGTGGGTTCGAATCCCGGCAGGGTCAATTGGATTTTCATGTGAGGAAGCCTTTTAGCTGGGTTGTGTTAGGTCAGTGGTTCTACCCAGATGCCTCTGTGCATTTGGGGTCTTCCTCCACCTGTAATTAGCTGGATGTCGCTATATGACTGAAATACTGTCAAAGCGATGGTAATCTCAAATAGTCAAGTCAAGTCAAGTCTTGGATACTCCAGAGTTACAGCCCTTGAGCTGAGGAAAAATTGCGAAATTAACAGTGTATGCTCTCTAACACTAATAAACATGAACTAGTCTTTACCAAACTTGCTCACAATATGTATGGGTACAGTATCTTGGCCAAAAGCAAGAGTTATTGCCCTTGAATTGATGAAAAGTCTCTAAATTAATAGTATCTAACTCTAACAAACGTGTACTGATCTTGTCCAAACTTGGTCACAATGTGTACTGGCACAATATCTCAGCCAGCTTTGATAACCAGTCAGAATGTCCCTGACATTCCAGAGTTACAACCCTTGGATTGTTAAAAGTGCAGGATGGGTGCTCTTGTTCTTTTTTTTTTTTCTTTTCTTTTTAAGAAAATTAATTTTTCTACCAGAAAGAAAGCAGAATGAGCAAGGTCCCAAGGTTCTTTTCGATGAGTCAGTCGGGCAACTGCTATTTAGCAACACTTTTTTGATGATGACCTTTAAATAAAATGATAACAGGAATTTGTCATGTAGCATGTGTCTGGAGCCTGTAACCAGACTATAGTTGAATTATTGTCAGAGTTTTAAATTGAACCACTGTCACCACAGGCACCACTCAAACTCAGTCATTGTAAACCATGGTTTAAAATAGTATTTGTGGCAGAAAGATTTAAGAAGTGTATGTCATTTACATTGTGTCTTGTTTCTCTACAGGCATGGACAGCTGGTGTCAGACAAGCTGTATGTCTGGAGGGACATGCCCGGCTTCACATTGTGCTTGTAAAGTGGCTGCCACCACCACTACTACTACCACTAGTACAACACTACCCCCCACAACAACAACTACATCAACAACAGTAAAAACAACACCATCAACTGTGACAAGTCCTAAAACATCGCATGTAACAACAACAGTTAATACCGATTCCACACCAACAACTTCAAAACCAACATCAACAACATCCAGTGCAGCATCTTCATCAACAACTTCAAAACCAACATCAACAACATCCAGTGCAGCATCTTCATCAACAACAAAAATACCAACATCAACAACATCCAGTGCAGCATCTTCATCAACAACAAAAATACCAACATCAACAACATCAACAACTGCAGCACCGCCAACATCAACTGAAACGTCATCTTCAACACAATCATCGCCAAATACAACTCAAGCAACAACAAGAATTTCTTCAGAATCTTCAGTAAAAAAAAACTACTATTCCAGTGACACTAACTTCATCATTCCCATCAACAACAGATTCAGTTGTTGTGTCAGCATCATCAAATGTTACAGGTTTGTCCTTGTTTCCTTATGAACATTTTTTTTGCTTAATCTCTTTTTAGACAGATGAGGATCTGCTTAATTTAAAAACAGGAAAATTTGATTTTTTTTATTGGCATGCATGAATTTATTTTTTAAATAATTGTTGGTTGGCTATACATGGGTATCCAGATAGCAGTGGCCATTGCACTGGGACTTTAGCAATGTAACCTATGTTGGATCCTATATGATTTTAGCCTGTTCTACCTTTGTTGATTTCTTCCCTCATTCTCAGACTGAAACCATTTAATGTATTTGAGTTTTATCTAAAATCAAAATAAGGTACAAGCTCTAGTTCTGATCAAGACTCTAAATAATTCAATACCTTAATTTCTTAACTATTCTTTGTTCAATTTCAATTTGTCCTTTGTTTTTATTTCTTTAAATGTCTTTTGCACTATCCTGGTATAATGATGCATATTATGGAATCTCTGTTACAGATGAGGACTCTCTCAATGTTGTTCGAGGCATTGTTTGTGATCATGCTACCTCACAAAACCAGAACACACTGACCTCCAGATACTGCAGTTACCAGGGTAAAAATGTCCATCTTTCTTCTTCTGTTTCTACTCTTAATTTAGAATTATTTTGACTCCTTAATTTAGAAGAAAAAGTGACATATACAATAATTACATGAACACAATTTATCAAACATTGTTCTGAAAAATATAAATGGTTCAAACTTTGTCATTTATAAACATTTCTTCCAGCATTGTCTAATTATCTTCATATTTAAACATAGGCTACTTACTGGTCCATTGGCACTGGCAAAAAAGATTCAGAATGAACGTATATAAATTCATCATGGGACAAAAGTAGTTTATCTAGTGAATTTTAAAAATAACTTTTATATTTTCTATTTTAAATCTGATGATTACAGCTCCAGAGAAAACAGGCTACACCCCAAGCATTGTAGGTATGTTGTGAGTGAGATTTTATTACCTTTCTTATTCATTGCCATCAGCAAGTGAAGGTTTCATTTATCAATCTGATATTCTGCAGTTTACAAATAATTTGATGAAATATAGAAATGGAGAAAGTTTTACTCTGATATGGGTCCTGTTTCTGATGGTGGTTGATATATCAATTTTTTTAAATATTCATAAATTCCGTAAATGTGCCTGTATCTTTGCCAAGCATAGGAGATAATTGCATCAAGTAAAAGTTGAACAATTTTAAATAAGCTTGATAACAATTAAAAAAATAAAAGTTTTTTGAATTTTTTTTTTTATTGTGATATACTTAAAAATACTTTAATTGCAAATGGTGAATGAAAAATATCAGCAGATTCTTAATGCACGTTATTTTCATCAACTTACTTCAGTTATAAACCAAGTTTATACTACATTTATATAAATCTTGGATTGGACCAGTACTATGTGCTTGGCTAGATCAATAAAAATATGTGTATGTATTTTTTCCAGACCAAGTCTTGTCCTTCTCATCAAAGATCTTGTGTGCCTTTACATCATTCAGTGGACAGGCTGACGTGTGTACCAACATGTTCTGTAAGTATAGCATATATAATTATGTTTGTATGTGTGTACCACATGTTCTGTAAGTATAGCATGGATATGTTTGTATGTGTTTACCAACATGTTCTGTAAGTATAGCATAAATGTTTGTATGTGTGTACCAACATGTTCTGTAAGTATAGCATAGATAAGTTTGTATGTGTGTACCAACAAGTTCTGTAAGTATAGCATAGATAAGCTTGTATGTGTGTACCAACATGTTCTGTAAGTATAGCATAAATATGTTTGTATTTGTAAATGAACATGTTCTGTAAGTATAGCATAAATATGTTTGTATGTGTGTACCAACATGTTCTGTAAGTATAGCATGGATATGTTTATATGTGTGTACT